>JAZKJV010002815.1:0-568521 GCA_037367405.1 Ottelia alismoides
GCTAAGAATAGGATTTGGGCTCTAACCTTAGTGTGTGCATGAGCAATGTAAAACGAAGACAATGAGGGGATTACTCGCCCCAAGACAAAATTTTCTTTTTGATCGGTTTTAGGGTCAAGTAATATTAGCAGTCCCAATTTTATTGGTTATCAATTTTTTTTCGGATTTTTACTAAGCAATGCACGATCCTATCGCGGAATCAATTCCTTTAAGCACCTAGGTTGGCAAAATCAGAGGGAGAGTCGAAAAAGCAATGCAAGCGGCAATCGATGATGAATGCTAAAGAGAAATGCTCACCTTGCCTCCAGCACTCTACATGCAAAGATGCTCAGCAGAATTGAAACCTATATGCAAATGCAACCGATGAAATCGCCCTAAGTTTCAGAAATTGCTATTAGCGGGAAGCACCACAAGTTGACCACAAATCCTCAATCCTAGAGTTCGGTCTAGGCTCACCCCTCCTCCTCTCGACAAATCGAGTTCAGGAAAAGCGCTTGGCAGGGTGAGCTCACGACGCGACGGCTCGAAGATAGTGAATCAACTGTTTATATTTGACTAAGTCCAATCGATACTATAGGAGCATGTAAGGGTGATTAATGTGTTTGGACCTAATCTATCGCAAGCAATCCTAGAACTAGGGGCTCAATCACACAAAATAAAGAAAATCGAAAATCAGAAAACAAAGTAAAAAAATGCGATGAAAACCGATAAAACCGCGGTGAGCCCCCCAGTGAACAATCACTTAGAAATTAGGCTCAAATGTCCAAATGTCCGGGGGTACCTGTATTATTACAAATTAAGGGTCTCTCACTCTCACAAATTACACAAATAAATACAAGAAAAGAAGATGCAACTAAAGTGGAGTACAATCTTCAAAATCCTCTCTTCGTCTCCTCGGTGCTCGGTTGGCTAAGCCGGCTTCACGTGGGTGCGTCGGCGCCTCGGGTGAAGCGCCTCCCTCGGTCCGCGGTACCTCGCACAGAGTCAACAAGAGAGGGGGTTAGACAACTCAACAATATATATCAAATAAAAAGCAAAAATAAAAATGCAAAAATATAGACAAGTATCACAATCACAAAGGAAAATGATCTACGCGTTGTTGCTCCCCGGCAACGGTGCCATTTGATTTAACCGAAATTCAAGGGGTCTAAATAGTGTCTCACACAAAGCGGAGACAACCGTCGTTGTGGCGACCCTCAATGAATTTCAACTAAAATCAACAATGGGCCTGGCAGGGGCCTGGCAGGCGTTGTTGCTCCCCTGCCAGGCGTTGTTGCTCACACAAAGCGGAGACAACCGTCGATGTTGCTCCCCGGCAATGGCGCCATTTGATAGCCAAAATTTGTGCGGTCTTAAGTTCCACACAAAGCGGGAACTCAGTCGAAGTGTTGACCACACAAAATCTCAACTAAAGTCAAAAATTAACCCATTGTATTAATATCAAGCAATGAGAAATAAAGTGGAGTTAAACATATTTTTAACTCTACATAAAAGATGTATAGATGCAAGTATGTAGAGAGTTCGAACACAGGGAGCAAGGCAGGATAGATCAACAAGTGTGTGTGTGTGTGTGTGTGTGTGTGTGAATGTGATGTGTTGTCTACACTATGCAAATGTAAATGTTTTTGTGGGTTTTTTATTTTTATTATTTTTAATTTTGTATTTTGATTTTTTAATTTTCTGATTTTATATTTTCTTTTTATATTATATTATATATATATATATATTTTTAATTTTCTTTTTTCAATATTGGAATATATAGACTATATAAGAAAAGAGGGGATAGAATATTTATAAAAATAAGGAAAAATAGTCAAAAATTAGGGAATAAAATATTTATGGTCTTTTTATAAATTTTTACTATTTTTATGATTTTTGGGGAATTTTTTAAATATTTTTGGTATTTTTAAAAGCTGAAATAAAGGAAAACAGTGACTTAGCTACTGGCTGAAAGTAAAATAGGAATGAAAAATATCAAGCAGCCACAAAATTTTTCCAAACTAATTTTAAAATAAAGGTAATAAAATGGGGAATCTACAGAGCCTGAGTTTATATTTTTTTTATTTTCTAGAATTTTTTAGATTTTTTGGAAGTTTTTGGGTGTTTTTTAATTTTTAAGGTTTTGGTTTTGAATTGTTTAGTAATTTTTGAACTGACACTAGGAGACACTAAATTACACAGCGGCTAATTTTTTTGGAATTTTTCTAGGTGTTTTGATGTTTTTTGGTATTTTCTAAAATAGACAATAGCTAAAATGCATGTTTTTATTTTTAGTAAATATTAAAATGCAACAAAAATGTAATGCAAAATATGGCGTGTAACTACAATGCAGCAAGAGTCAAAGTTGATTTTTGGGGATTTTTTAGTGATTCATGGATACATGCAAAAATTAGAGAAATCAAAAAGAAAATACATATAGGCCAGGGGTATTTGTGTAATATTCAGAAAAGTCAGGGGCCTACACGTAAATTTTACACAAAATATAATACTGGAATAAATACTTCATGGACCAAACACCAATGCCAAAATCCACAAGGGTTGTCTAGCAAAATTGCCAACGTCACGTGCACGAGGCACGTGACCTAGCAGGGGCACAAGTATAGATATTAAAAATGTCCAGGGCAATATTGCAAAATGTCCAAAATTCTATAACTGCATAGGAAGGTTTCAGAACTTTAATACAAATCCAAAAATGCCCAAGGGCCAAGGTTGCAAAATCACCAAGGTGCACGTGCGATGACATGCGCGCCTGGCAGGGACTTCTACGCAATTACCCAAAATCCAAGGAAACAGTTTGCAAATGTTACATAAGTTTTTAAAAGCAAATGCAAGTTTTAGGTTAATAAAATAAAGACACAAAAATGGCGGGGGTTAGATTGCAAAATACCCACGCCTGGGCGGGCACGGACGGCTGGGAATGGATCACTTATACACGTGTCCGTGTAGGGCACCACGATACCCCTTCGTGCAGCAGCAGTTCAGATTAAAAGATCTCCAGCTGATAGACGGTCCTGGGCTGCTAAATCCGACGACTGATGATGGGCCTGGAAGAACAAGAGCAATCAGACGGTGCTGGCCGGTGGACGAAGAACATCGGATGAACACGGCCCGGAGCACCTTCGACCGGCTCGCCCTCACTGCCCCGACCTCCTCCTCCGCTTCAGAAGGGCTCTGGTGGTTCCTGGAAGGTCCCCCGACTCGGCGGCTGGGCCAAAATGGGCGGCGGAGCCCCGGTGCGCCGCTGCGAGGTCAGGGGTGGAAGAAGGCTCCAGGTGGCTTGGGCGTTCACAAAAGCGACCCCTGACGGGGTCCTGGGCACCTGGGGACCTGCAAGAAGAGCACAACACAACTGTATATGGTCCCAGGGCAAGCTCAGATGATCGGGGGGTATGGGTGGCGGAAATGGCAAAAGTGGCTGGAGTGCGTCGGCGTGGATCTGGCTATCTACGGGATATGGCTCTAAGGCTAAGGAACGCGATTAAAGTAAAAACGAATCACTAGAATTAAACCTAGAAGCTATTCTATGCTAAGAAATACAAGGAAAGAGTAGACCTCAGTCGCCGGAGCAGCGAGATGGAAACCTCACAGCAGAACACGCCGGAGATGGGAGGAACCGACCCCCAACTTTGCCCAAATCTGTCGCAAAAGGAGTGGGGAGGAGGCAGTCACCCTCCTCAATCCATCGCACTCGAGAAGGAGAGGTGAGCTTAGTCAAAAGAGGTTCAACCATCGAAGGGGAGCTTGGGGTTGATTTTGAAAAGATGGTGTTGGAGCTCCCTTCGAGACGAGGTCATGGGTGGAACATAGATGATCTGCCCGAGATATGTGGTCGGCGTGGATCACGGATAAACAATGATGAAAAGTCAAGAAGACGACGTTACCAATGGAGGCTAGGAGCGAACTCCAAAATAGGGAGAAAGGGGAAGAAAATTGCATATCCAGAGGTCACAGACCTGGGGTCATGGAGTTGACCCCCCGGTCAACGGATGGCGTGGCCTGATTGGGCCACGTCATCCGCAAAAAGACAAAAAAAATAAATAATTGATTTGTAAATTGAATTAAAAATATTAAATGATTTAATTATTTTTAGGTTATTTAATAAAAAAATGTGCATTATTTTATAAATTATTTTATGGTAATTTTTATTTATTTTTTAGAGGTATTAATTTATAAGTTTCCTTTTATACCCCTTATAGGTATATTACCTATGTATTTTATTATTTTATTTTTATTTTATGTTTTTAATTTATTTATTTTTATTTATTATTTTATAAAATTATAAAATACTTTTTACACATAATTACATTTTTATTTTATTTTTCTGAATTGTTTTGTATCTTTAATAAAATATAAGTATAGTTTATACAGGTATGTATATAGGTATGATACCTATGTATTATATATACATGTATTTTATTTTGAGTTTCATTTAGGTTTTTATTCTGATTTTAATATACATATATATTATAAATAATATTTACAAAATTATAAAAATATAAAAATGCAAAAATAATAAATAAAGAATAAATTGAACATTTTATTCTGTACAAGTATACAATGTGGGTCCAAAACTCAACTTTCAAGCCGTAGCTCCTCCAAATGCGAAACCACCGCCATTAAATAGGTTATTTTTAACTATATACAATTAAAGGTGAGTTTGCTGCATTTGGAGTTTTCATTTGTGAGATACGGGTCTGGGAAATTGGGATTCTGGATTTTTATTCAGACCATAACTTTTTATCTGTACATTATTTTTGAATGAAATCAATTTTATATTTTTCTTTATTTAATTATCTACAACTTTCATGTACAAAGTTTTGTTATTTGAGGTATAAAAAGTGGAACCAAAAATAGGTCCCAAAATGAATAAAGAATGAATTGAAAAGTATAGGTATTTGTACTGTACTTTGGCCCTTATCTCCCCCTACTTTGTTCCTTGTCGACCTATTCATCAAGATGCCTAGGTCTCGGGGTCTCTGGTCATAAAATATTTACAACATTTTATTCTTTTTCTTTTCTTTTATTTATTCTATAATTTTGGCTTTAATTACAGTAATTTATACACTATTTACATGCACATGCACGGATGCTAAAATGCTGGATTTAATGGTATTTACACGCATTTACTAGGGTTTTTGAGGCCAAAATGATAGAATAAAGATGATGAAATGTGGATTCATCAGTACCACCACCTCTCCTCCACCGCGTACAAGATGTGTATGGAAGCCACTACGTCGCCTCCACACCGCCGTTAGGAGCCCTTACGTGAGGCGCAACCCTCTTGGAGAGATTTCCAATCCAACCCTCCAGATTCTTCCAATTTCAGAAGAGACCTCCAAGGTCACGTGCTATGTACGTGACCATTTCGAACATTTGCATAAGACTCCCCCAGAGATCAGCTAATTCCAGAAGCATCCTCATCAAACAGAGGGTCAGTGCCACACACGTGACCTCTATGTAATTTTGCAGAGTCCCCCTCCAGGGGTTAGGTAATTACATATGTGCCCTTGTGCATGATTTTCTGTTCATTTTATTTTCTGATATTGCATTTAGAACCATGTTTTCTCTTGTAATTTTGAACATTATTTTCGCATCATTTTATTTATGAAAAATTAGCATTTTGTTCACTAATTAATTCTTGACATTATGGCATGCTTATGATAATTTTATTCTCTGTGATTAATTAATAATTAATATTCTTGTCAAAATTGCATATTTTACCCAACCTACGATTAGAAATTTGTAGCTAAATAATCATAGCTCCAAAAATTGCGAAAATTTAGCGGATAGTAGAATTAAATGTTAGTTATATTGTGCCCAAAAAGAATTACATTTGCATACATATTTTTCTCTATAAAAATCATTTTATGTGTTCCAATAGGTATTAAATTCAACATTTTTAGGGTTTAGGACTTTTCTAAGATAATTTTATTTCCTGAAAATAAGTAGATTTAAAATTTATTATAATTAGTTATTGAAAATCACACTACTTGCATTCATAAATTCATTGTTTATTCATATTGCATCTAAAAAAATTCAAAAAATACAGTAGCCTCATTTCATCATGTTTCACATTATGGCCAAGATTCATAATTTTTGGATATTATTTCATCGTAATTTATATGTTAGTCCCCGAACTTCATCAAAATTACATTTCATTTATTGTTTGCATAAAAAATATAAAAAAATACTTCTTTGAAAACCTAACCTCAAAATCGAATATAAATCAAGCTAAGGAGATAATGGCCTCCCTGAGTTTGACCTTGGACTTCCCTAGTAAAAAAAAGATGACCGCTCGCTTTTAATTGGACTAATAATTAAAATTACAATTTTTTATTAATCTTAATTTGCCCGACTACAACAAACGAAAAAAATCAACGTTAATTTTGCAAGATTAATAAGGGTATTTTAGGGTTTGTCACTGGCCTCTGAGGATCTCGTGGGTCGTCTTGGAGTTGTCGCCTGCTCGGCCCCCCTGGCGTGGTATTTCTCCACCACCTGCTGGTATCTCTGGTTCTTCTCTCCCAACTCGCATCTGCGTGAGCTCTCTCCTCACCTCTGCCATGAATATACCTTGGTCCTTTATATGCCTCTGCATGGTCTCCAAGGAAGCTAGAAGTGTGTTGTTGATGGCTGCCTGATCCAATACAAACGATGAAGTCTGAGGCCGCTCATTGGTCATGTCATCACTAGCCATCTCTCAAGTCTCTACAAAGGCAAAAGACTCTAATTCATGTGCTGTCAAATGAATGTTGAGTTGTGCTGGTCTTTCAGTATGTACCTCAGGAATGGAAGAAGTGTGGTAGAGGGGGAACAAGGTGGAGGCGAATTCGAGTTCAGAGGGCGGATTTGAGCTCTCTAAAGCTGCCCTAGATAAACGGGGAGGAGTGCTGGAAAGTGGTCTTGCCAGAGGAAACCTAAAAGACCTCCTTCCCATCATCTTGACATATGGATTTATGAAGATTACTGAAAGCAAGACGAGAAAACAATCCCCCGGTTCACCAACTCAACATAGTACGATGGCCATGAAATCTCGGTCATTTATCTTGTCAATTTTTATATTTGGTGATAATCAAATCATACAAAGTAAGTTTAGCGAGCTGTTAGGAGCCTGATTCTCCCTGGAAACTGGCATGGATTCTTACAACTAGTTGTGCCTATTTCCATCTAGTACGGGTGTAAGTATGGACCGTTTATGGCTACCCGATTTACTTAGAACGAAACCTTACACAATGTACTCTAAACCACTCACTCTGCAAAGGAAGTTCGGACCGTTTACCATCTAACCAAAAATCTTCACTGGAGAATAGATAATTGTTATTTTTAAAACCGATAGTCTGAAGAAAGTTCATGCTCTATCTTAATGTGTGGTTGATCAACTCCCACCAGGTAAAATCAAACAAGGAGGGGGTAGCTCTACCCAAAACAAAAATTTTGAAGTTAAGTCTGGTTTTTAGGCCAAGTGTGCTTTAGCAGTCCCGAATTGGTTATCATTTTTTAAGTATTTTTATGAATAAATACAATGTCTAACGACTTTTCTGATTGCTTTTTTATTTAATTCCAATAAAATAGGGGGAGGAAGATGGAAAGGCCGATGCACGATGAAACTCAATGATGCATGTAGAGTCAGAAATGCATACCTTACTCCAGCAGTCTACATGTAAAGTGATCCACACATAATTTAAAGAAGGAATTAAAACTAATCTATATGATGTACAGGGAAATCACCCTAAGATAATACCTTCTATTAACGGGAAGAACTGGTGCTAATTAATCAGAAGAGAGACCTGGGTCCAGTCTTAGATGCTGATCGGAGCCCACTACAGTGGGTCCTACAACCATTGTATACAACCTCTCGCGACACGTGGTCTCTAATCCAATTAGATTAGCTTTTTTATTTGGCTAAGTCCAATCGTGATATATAGGAACATATATTCTATTAGGGTGTTTGGACCTAAGTTTCTACCGAATTCAACCAAAATAAAACCTAAGTCTAGGGGCTAAAAGCTCAGAAAAAAGACAGGAAACCACGAGAAATCAAGTGAGGTCCCCCGAGTGCACCGGCACTCGATGAAATAGACCTCGAATAATGTTTAAGAGTCCAAGAGAGTCTAAAAGTCTAAACTATTACAATAGTTTTTTTGCAAAAATAAAACTAAACTAATTCTATTTAATGTAATTACCTCTACTCCTCCCTAGGTGTGGGTCCCTCCAAAGCGAACCGAGTCATCCTCCAAGCGGTCCCTCACACAAAAAGCAAAATTGAAGAAGGTCAGAAATAGTTATAACAGATAGAGGTAAAAAATGAACAAAAAATCCTAACTACTTAGCCGTACTCCCCAGCAACAATGCCATTCGGATTACCGCAAAGACTGACTAGGGTTAGGTGAAGAACTAAACTGTCATCATAACCCAATAAATCAATGTTGTTAACGAGAAAATAAACCATTAATGAATCAAACAGAGAAAACGAGCGGTTTTGCTACTTTTATTAACCTGGTATAGTGACCAGGGTCGAACTCAAGGAGCACAATTAAACACTAAGTAGTTGTTTTGAAAATCAAAGGAATTTTATTACTTTTTTACAAATTTTTAATTGAAAAAGAGAGGTATGCACAAAAGATTAAAAAATATACACAAACTATTTTTTGTATTTTTCAAATAGGTCAAAAATGTTCAGAAAATTAAAGTAAAAATACTTTTGAGTTTTATATATTTTTAAGTCTTTTTTGGAAATTTTTGGGTATTTTTTAGATTTTTTATGATTTTCAAAAATTCAAACAGTGAACAAGCAAACAAACAGTGCACAACCAGGGATGTTTTGCAATATAAAAAAAGTAAAAAGTCAAAATTTCTAGAAGTGTTTTTTATGATAAACTAGAAGTAAATATCTACAAATAGGATCTGAGATCACAATTTTTAATTTTTTTAATGTTTTTATATGATTTTTAGATGTTTCTAAATCTTTTTGCAAATTTTTAGACTTTTATAAGGTATTTTTCAACAAAAATTATACAAAGCTAAAATGTGATAAAAGACATTAAATGATTTTTTGAATTTTTATGAATTTTCCAAAACAAATAGGGACTTTTTAGGGTGTTTTGAAATTTTAATAAAAGAAAATGCAAGAAAATTAATGAGAAAAAATCACCGCCAATAATACATGCAATCAGGAACCACAGATAATTTTTAGGCATTTTTTGAAGTTAATTGGCTATTTATTGCAATTAATAAAAGACTATAATTTAAAATAGTGCATGTGGATCAAACTGTAATTACTTTACGTTATAGGGCATAGCAAATAACAAGTGATTAAAGTCCAGGGGCCTCTACGCAATTAATCCAGAAGGGACATGCGTAGCCCTTTATAAAAAACAACCAAGAACTAGGTTTGATAGTCTATGTGGTTTTGCATGCCCTTTATAGACTGCCACATCTCCCTTTGATATTTCTCACCAGAAGAATGTGTTTACGTTTGCTGCTCTGAATATTTCTGTTGTTGCTTTTGGGAACATGATTCCCCTCTCAATCTCTCAAGGATGGATAAGCCTTTGACAATTTCCTCCAGAATCTTATAATTGTTGATTTCTATACTCATGAGGGATTTTGTTTTTTTTGTTGATTGGCAATGGGTTGATTACCCCTTCCTCAATGAACGGGTAGATGGAGTAGTTTCCAACAAGAGAGGGGCATGCATCCTTGAGGCCCCAGGTAGAAACCTAGATGACTGTCATCCCAACCGCTACTATGTAGTTGCGATGGTTGGAGGACATGTTGCTCGGCGCACCGAGGAGTTCCCACATGATGTTCAGCCTCAGCAATTACGTGCCTTTAGCTCAGTGCTTCGAGTGCGGGTCAAGCAAATATGGTTGGTGGTCTAGCGTTTTGCTTTTTTTACTTATAGTTAACACTGATGTACTGGTTGGTGTAAGCCACATTGGTTAGTATTCAGAGTTGGAGTGCCAAGATGGGAGTTCTGGGAAATGCGGTAAATGAAGTTGGGAATGAGATACGAGTCTCCTGTGCATAAGAAGGATTGTGTTAGTCGTGGTGATTTGGACTGTGGTAAGAATGATCTTGGTAGTCAATGCCCTGACTTGTGCCCTACTCCACTATGGACTCTTACACATGGGTAGTGGACTTGGGTGGTTCGCAATGATTCATGGGTTGGAATTTGCTTGGGAGTCAGAGTTACAATCTTATAAGTGAAGCTAAGTGGACGTGTTGAAAACTTAGTTAGGATGCAATGTACCCCACCGCATGCCTACGGAGGCACCCCAACCCTAAGGCCTTATTCTTGCTTTAGAGTCATAGTGTGATGTCTCACACGGACCAAGATCATATATTATCCACGAAGCTTGAGTGATTGATGAATCTACATTTCATCATCTTTATTCTATCATTTTGGCCTTAAAAACCCTAGCAAATGCGTGTAAATAGGCTTAATTTAGGCATTTTAGCATTCATGCATCATTGTGTAAATATTGTATAAAATGTGGGTTTTAAAGCCAAAATTATAGAATAAAGAAAAGAAAAGAAAAAGAAAAAAATATTGTAAATATTTTATGACCCGAAACCCCGAGACCTAGACATCTTGATGACTAGGTCGATAAGGAATAAAGTAGGGGGAGATAAGGGCCAAAATACAATAAAAATTCCTTTTATTCAATTCATTCTTTATTCATTTTGGGACCTATTTTTGGTTCCACTTTTTATACTTCAAATAAAGAACCTTTGAACATTAAAGTTGTAGATAATTAAATAAATAAAAATACAAAATTGATTTCACTAAAAAATAATATACAGATAAAAAGTTATGGTCTGAATAAAATTCTAGAATCCCAACTTCCCAGACCTGTATCTCCCAAATAAAAACTCCAAATGAATCAAACTTACCTTTAATTGTATATAATTTTAAATAAGCTATTTAATGACGGTGGTTTCGCATTTGGCGGAGCTACGGTTTGAAAGTTGAGTTTTGGACCCCTATTGTATACTTGTACAGATTAAAATATTCAATTTATGTATTATTCTTTATTTTCATAATTTTATATTTTTATAATTTTGTAAATATTATGTATAATATATTTTTACATTAAAATCAGAATAAAAACCTAAAGGAAATACAAAATAAAAATACTTGTATATAATATACATAGGTATAATACCGATATACATACCTATATAATTACTAATTCTATTTTATTAAGTGTATAAAATACATCAGAAAAATAAAATAAAAATATTTTACAAATTTATAAAATAATAAACAAAAATAAATAAGTTAAATATACAAAATAAAAATAAAAATAAAATAATAAAATATATAGATATATGTACCTATATAGGTCTAAAAAGGCAACTTATAATTATAAACCTCAAAAAAATAAATAAAAATCACAATAAAATGATTTATAAAATAATAAACATTTTTTATTTTTTAACCAAAAATTAATAAAATCGTTTACTATTTTTAAATGAATTTAGAAATGTTTTTCCCAGGCTTTTTCTTGGTTGGTCCACGCGGACCAACCTGGAGAGCTGGAGAGTTGACCTCGGTCAACTCTCTGCCCAACGCCTGGGTTGTGTCAGATTTGCATTTTTGGCTGATGTCGCAATTTTTTCGAGGCGCACCCTTTCACCATCTCATGATCGACCCTTCATGACTTTTCATCACCAGTAAACCAAGATACACGCCCTAGGCTTATTTCGATATTTGGATCATCACAGCACCTCGTGCACCTCGATTTTGGAGCATGTTCGCCATCTTTCAAAAACACCACCGTCACCTCCTTCTTCTTTTTGAACCTCTTTTGACCTTGCCCAAACTCTCCCTCCGAGCTCCCTGGATTGAGGAAGGTGACATCTACTCTCCGGACTCGCTGCGGCGGAGTTTGGCTAGGTGAAGGGTGGATTCCAACCCTATCTCCGGCCATTGGCCGTGAGGTCCCTATCTCCTCAGCCCCGGCCAAGTCGAGGTGCTTTTCCTCTGATTCTTTTCTCTTTGGTTATCTGCAGGACTTGGCTTCAACTCTATACTCTTTAATTGCATATTTTCCCGATTAGTTAGCTTAGATTAACATCAAAAACCTTCATCGGAGCTCTTGAGCTCCGGCCACCATTCGCCACTCCATCACTCTCCAAACACACGCCAATAAAGGCCAGATCCATGTCCCCTTGTGCTTTTGGAACTTTTCTTGTATTTGCAGGATCTGAAGGACCCTTCTGCGGGTCAGAGGCATCTCGCCATCCCCACCCAGGTGGCTGGAGAAGCACGAGCTCCAGGGGCTTGCTCAGGAACCCTTGGATCGATTGGAGCCACCTGGAGACGTCGCCGGAGCCGCAGCAACGTCAGGAGCCCCTTGGTTGGGCCTCAGGCCGGAGGAGGGGGAAGCATCATCGAATCGAAGCTCGCATGGATCCTGTTCTTCATCAGTTCCTCCAACGCGCTCCTCAGTCGTTGGATCACGAGCCCCAGCCCAAGCATAGCAGGAGTCGTCCGATCAAACGCACCAGGGTTGCCCGATCATCGACAACGCATCTAATCTCGGCCACCGAAAACGAAGGGGTATCAGCCCCTGCAGACGCGACACGTGGCGTAAGTGGGATGTGCTCCGCCGTTCGATCCGCCACTCGACTGGGTATTTTGCAAGATTCACCCAGCGGTTTTTGTATTTTATATTAAAACCATAATCTTTCATCTGTTGCTGTTAAACTTTGGTCGAATTTACATATAGCCCCCCCCCCCCGACGTTTGTAGTTTCACATTTTGGTCCACGCCTGGCGCACGTGCTCATCACGTGCGTCTGGGCATTTTGCAGAGGGACCCCGGGTTTTTTTGTATTTAGTTTTAGTTCTAAAGTTTTCACTTACAGTTAAAATAGTTTTGGCATTTTTGCATAAAGACCCCCGTGTTCTTGAATATTGCGAATCAGTCCTCCCCAGGCGCGTGCGTAACACGTGCGTGGGTGGTTTTTTTTGCACTGATCTCCTCTCCGCTTTAGCTTTTTGTATTTCATCCAGAACCTTTTTTATATAGTTGTATAATTTCTGGAATATTTACACGCAGGACCCTACATTTTCTCATATTTACAAAATTGCCCCTACCAGCTTGTATTTTCTTTATGCTTCCTCTATTTATTGCATGCATATCTAAAACCCTAAAAAATCTACAAAAATCATCATAGACTCCTGCTGCATTGTAGTTTCATGCCAATATTTTTATTTTGCATTTCATTGCATTTTAATCATTATAAAATTTAAAAAATAACCATTTTCAATACTGTTTGCATTATAAAATACATAAAAATTATAAAAACACCGCAGAAAATTCCCAAAAAAATATATTTGACATATTTTAGTATGTTTTAACTCCAGTCCAAAAATCATAAAAAAATAAAACAAAACTCCTTAAAATTACAAAACCCCAAAACCTTTATAAAAATATTAAAAATCCATAAAAAATCCTAAAAATATAAACTATGTTTCTGAATTTTCTTTGTTTTATTATCTTTAATTAAAAATTAATTTGGAGAATTTTTGTTACTGTTTTCTATTTTTTTCCTCCATTTTAGTTTCAGACTTGTATTTTCTTCACCATTTTCAGTATTTTTGACTTTAAAAAAACCAAAAAATTAGGAAAATCTAGTAAAATCACAAAAACATTAGAATATTATAAAAAGACCAAAAACATTTTATTTCCTGATTTTTTAGTATTTTTACTTACTTTTATAAATACTCTATTCCTCTCTCTCTCTTATATTGTATATAAATATTCTATTATTGAAAAAGAAAATATAAAAATATAAAATATAAAAAGAAAATATAAAATCAGTAAATTAAAAATCAAAATACAAAAATATAAAATTTAAAATAAAATAAAAAAATATAAAATCAAAACCCACAAAAAATAGCATAGATAGCCAAATACATCACATTCACATTTTGTGCATTCATTTGCCCCGTTCTACCTGTCTGCTCCCTATATTCGACCTCTACACATACTTGCACCTATACACATCTTTGTTGTAGAGTTATAATAAATTTTAACTTCGCACATTCACTTTGATTGTCTTATTTGATTGTTATGGGTTAATAGTTGATTGATTGAGGTTTCGTGAGCAGTCGCTCAGCGACACTATGGTCCCGCCTTGTGTGGACTACTTTAGACCCTCACCAAATCTCAGTTATCAAATGGCGCCGTTGCCGGGGAGCAACAACGCGTAGTTCGGGTTTTTGCTTGATTGTGATTATTTGTCTATTTCGCGGCTTTTATTCCTGCTTGTTTTATTTTCCTTATTTTTGATATATCGTGTTGAATGGTCTAACCACTCTCCTTGTTTGGATTTTGTGCGAGGTACATGGATCGAGGGAGGAGCCCCACTTGGAACACCTTCGCACCCACGTGAGGCGACTTTAGCCTAGCACAAAGAAGGGCTTGGAGCGTCTGAAGATAAATTTTGAGCATTTCATTTTATTGCATTTACTTGTGTAATTTTTGTGAGTGAGAGACCCTATATTATTGTAATAAAACAGGTACTCGAACTCTGGACATTGGGGCCTAATTTCCAAGTGATTGTTCACTTGGGGGCTCACCGCAGTTTTGTCGATTTTCTTCGCATTCTTCATTTTGTTTTCTCGGTTTTGTTTTCTTATTTTGTGTGATTGAGCCCTTAGCCGTAGGAGTTGCTTGGCGATAGAGTAGGTCCAAACACCTAACAACCTTTGCATGTACCTTTAGTGCGCTTTGGACTTAGTATAAAACTTTAAACAGTTGCCTCATCATCTTCGAGCCTTCGTGCCGCGAGCCCACCCTGCCAAGCGCTTCTCCTGAACTCGATGTGTCGAGAGGAGGAGGGGTGAGCCTAGATCGGACTCCTAGATTGAAGATCGGTGACCGACTTGTGGTGCTTCACGCTAATAGCAGCTTCTCACACTTAGGGCGATTTCATCGGTTGCATTTGCATATAGATAGATTTCAATTCTGCTGAGCATCTCTGCATGTAGAGTGCTGGAGGCAAGGTGAGCATTTCCCTTTAGCATACATCATTGATTTACCGCTTGCATTGCATTTCCGACTCTCCCTCTGATTTTGACTACCTAGGTGCTCAAAGGAATTGATTCCCCGATAGGCTCGTGCATTCTCACTAAAATTTCAAAAAAAGTGATAACCAATAAAATTGGGACTGCTAACATTACTTGACCCTAAAATCAACTAAAAAGAAAATCTTGTCTTGGGGCGAGTAATCCCCTCATTGTCTTCGCTTTTACTTGCTCGCGCACACCCTAAGGACTAGTGCACAAATCCTATCAAGCCTCCTAAGTGTGTGCACAACCTTTTGACTTCTCACCTAACTCTAAAACAGACAAGATAAAAAGACTGACTTTTCGGTCTCTATAGAGTTGAGTAGGTGAATTGAGGGTTTGTTTTGTGTGAGTTTGCTTGTGATTGCTTGTGTGCATATTAGATCATCCCTACGCATTTGCGCCTTCTTCTTCGCTCTCTTGACTTGACCTTCGTGCTCCCCCGAATCATTTCCTTTTGTTTTCGAGATGGACCCCTGGAGCGCATTTTATCGGAACTTTGCGGATCCCTCGTTCACTCCAGTCGGTCCACCTCCCTTTTATCAGAAGGATCCTCCTCCTACTTTTTCTGGTTTTTGTACATACCCGCCTCAGCCGCAGTATCACGACTCGGATTTCTACCCACCTCCACCTCCACTTGTATATTATCCACCTCCACCTTCACATCCACCCGAGCCTGACCTGTTGGAGTCATCTCCCGTGATCTCCATGAGTGTTGTCTTGAACCGGATGATGGGACACATTAATTTGATGAATGATGATCTTGTTATATTGAGGAAAAATCGGATTAATGCTCCATTTGTCAAGGTTATGGATTTCATTGTGGGTGATCATGGGAGCTTGCAATCGCCCAAAATACAAAAAATGAGAAAAATTTAAAAACACAAAAAGAGTTCGGGAGACACATGGTCGAGTCAGACTGTGAGGAGAGCGCCCATTTGCCATATCCTTTGACCACACATTCATTCACACTTAGTCCCACCTAGGACCCTGAGGATGCCGCTGTACAGACTGCTCTTGGCATGCCTCGTGTATATGATGATTCTGACCTTCTCCCTTGTATGGAAGGGGTCCAAAAATTAAAAAAAATGTTGATTGAACCCGAAGTGGTGGCCACTATTCATGAGATTATCCATGCCCCACTTCAGCAGGCCATGACTGAATTATCTACTCCTCTTCCCAAGAAGAGAAAGCAAAGGAGCAGATCTGAGCGTCACATCTTGACCATGGCCACTGCCCACGCCATCACACACCGTCCCATTCCTCGGAAGAGGAACACTGGCCACACCTTTCATTAGTTGCACCATCTTTGACTTCACATGTGATCACACTCTCCTGGATGGCGGTGCTTCGATTAGCATATTACCCTTCTCGCTGGTACAGTCTCTTCACTTAGGGCCTCTCAAGAAAACTAGGATGATCGTACAGTTTGTTGATGTATCAATAAAGAGGTCGAAGGTATCCTTGAAAACGTCGTCATTTCGATTCAGGGCATGAGCTACCATGTTGATTTTGTCGTATTGCCCATGGAGACCTCCACTGGGGAGCATTCTCCAATCATCCTAGGACGACCATTCCTCGCCTCTGCGAGGGTCGTTATTGATTATGGATCAGGAGAGATTCGCTTTCGTCCTGTTGACGAGAGCGAAGTGTTGATCACCACACCCACAGTTGGCCAGAGACCTGTAATTGATGCGACCACACCTCTCTTGTCTGACCCTGAGGCCTATGACCTTTATGAGGATATCAGAGAGACTTTCTTTATGACCGATCATGAGACCCGAGGATTCCTCTCCAAGGAGGAAGGCTCGGAAAGCATAGACCTCGGAGTTTCTGCTTCCTGTGATTGGCGATGTGTTGATGACATCCATGGGATTTACACGATCGATACCATAGAGCGGAGGGCGGATTTGGATACTAGACAGGACGGACATGACTTGACTACTTTCACCGATAGGTCCGTCCCTGTTCATGCAGACTCAGATAAGACTGAAAAGGCCGAATTTGATTTGATTGCTTTTATTCGAGAATTCGGGCCTTTTAACGAGAAAGATGATCTGGTTGAGATTATAGAGGACGAACAGAGTTCGACTACTTCCACTGATGAGTTCGTGCCTTTTGGTTTTGACCTAGATGACACCTTGCCGGACGACTCCGATTACACTTCTTCCGATGATGATGAGTTCGTCCCATTTCACTTCGATTATCAGCGAGACTCCCAAGGCCAGACCTGACCACATTTCTTCCACTCCCACGTCGGTGCCTTCACACCATAGGATCACCGAGGATTTACACTCTGTCGACCCTGATCAGCTTCTGTCCACTATGGACCCCTATGTCGACCTGCACCACACCAGATCTATTCCTCAGCGATCCCGCAAGAAGGTTTGCTTTCAACCTTCTTGATCATCTGTACATCCATCTCTGTTGTATATTCTCTCTCATGTATCTCTGTCTATCTTCCGTATTGCTCGTCCACCCATTCTCGTGTTTGCCTTGCTTAGGATGTACTTTGTCCTAAGTATAGGGGGGTGGACAAGCCGAGTGTTCATTCATCGTTCTGTCTTATCATTCCTGTTGTTGCCTATACTTAGGGCTTCTTTTACCCTAAGTATAGTGGGAGTGATGTGTATATCCTTCTCTATCTTCTTCCATCGTCTGATCTCGTTTCCATTTTCATCTCTTTTCTTCTTTTCTTCGTTTCTTCTTTTCTTCTTTTCTTCTTTTCCTCTTCTATCTTCTTCATCTACCGAAAAGGTGCCGCCCCTTTTTGTCAGTCTTCTATACTTACGACGTACTTTGTCCTAAGTATAGGGGGTGCGCACCCTGAGTTGATTATATTCTTTGATCCTCTCCATTGTCTCCTCTTCTTGTCTATACTTAGGGATATCTTACCCTAAGTATAGGGGAGACAGTTTGAGTACGATCTGTTCATTCCCACCCTTGACCCTCCCTGCTTTCTGTACAGTCTGCTATACTTAGGATTAGTTAATCCTTAGTATAGGGGGGACGGTCAACTTCTCATTGTTTATTCATCTCTTAATCATTTATTCTTTAGACTTTTCTATACTCAGTACAAGTTATGTCTTCTCTTTTCTCTCTGATCTATGAGGACATAGCTCAAGCTAAGTATAGGGGGTCGTATATACTACGTAAATAACTTTAGCCATAACTCGTACTTTCGTATTTTCTTTGTTATGGCTAATCTTAAAATTCATTAAAAACCTTAATAAAAAGATGTTATCATTCAAATTCTTTTTGTATTTACTGACTAATAAATCAGGTGAAAATATTTTTTGCAAAATGTTTGAAAAATAGTTTAAAATCTTTGTGAATTTTTTTTGAAAACTATTTGGAAAACGTTTTGTTACATGTTTTCAACCTTTGTAAAAATGTTTTTATTTGCAAAATATCTTTTCTTTGTGTGAAATAAAATATTTGAAAATGATCTGCAAATGGTTTGAAAAATGGTTGCAAAAATATTTTGAAAAATCTATCTATACTTTTTGGAAAACCTTTGCAAAATGATTTTCAAATGTGTGTACGTGTTTGTAAAATGTTTGTAAAAAATATTTTGGACTATAGTTTTCAAAATTGTTTGAAAAACCTGTGTCAAATAAGTTTAAGGAATAAATACACCGCACTAAAATCCAGTATATATACCTATAAAATTGACCACTTACCCTTGTAAATTCTTAAATCCACCTCTTGTAAATATAAGAAGCACTCCCGTGTAAATATTTTAACCTAGTTTTTACCCAAAAACTCTTTGTTTTCAAAAACCCCAAAAACATTTGCAAAACTAAAATCCAAAAACATTTGAAAAATCGTTTTGAAAAAATACAAAAAATTGCATATGAATCATCATCTTTTCAAAAATCCATAAAAAGTTCAAAGTCTTGAAAATTGCATCACAAAAATATTTTCTGCACCGCGTTGCATAGCATTCGCATTTTTCAAATTGAGTTTGATAGTTGAACGAGTCTAAGTAAAATTCGGAGATTGGAGCTTGATTGGACCTTAAAATCTACCTAATAACAGGAACCTTATAGGAACTGGATTGAGGTACTTCACGTCTAGTTGACTTAATTCTTTGAGAAATACGAGACTTGGTTCAATGGATTCTTGACTGCCTAAGTAGAGTATTTCGGAACACACGCACGACTCTTGTTGATAATGACCTAACTTGGACACCTGCACCTTTCACATGGCTCAACTCAGTTGGAGTGGTGAGGGGATTAGATTTGCCGGTATGAGACGCACACAAGTGGAAACACTTGTCCTCCTCTAGGGAGGGAAGTGCACCCTAACCCGTCCAGTGATGAGGAATTCTAAAGATAGGAGAGTGTGGGTTGCAATAAAGCTTCAAAAGAGGGATAGTCTACTGGCTCAAGAGGAAAAACTCCTTATGTAAATACTGCTGTAAATAGTATTTCAAAAAAAAGAAAGAAAAAAGAAAGAAAGAAAAAGGAAAGAGACAAGCTTGTACAAAAATAAAATGCTTGCAAAGTATGTACATATGTTGTAAAGTCAATAAGCAAGCTTGAGTTCCAAAGCCATATCATGTGAGCCTGCAGCTGGATGACATGACTACACTGGTCTTGCATCCTAGGATAGGTAGCTACACTGGCTACCGTCCATTCTTCTCTTCACCCCCTCCTCTTGAGCTGGTTGCCACTTGAACTTAGAAGGGAATACCCCGCTCCTCAAGGATTGAGTTATTGGATTGGGGAATCATTGGGTTGTCATACTGGAGAAGTCAGTCTCTTTGTCATTCTAGTTGGGGAGAGCCCACCATCACTTACACTACACGAGTCGGATTCATAGTCGCAAGGGTTTGCGTATGAGTTGAGATATTTCCTGACCTGGCTATTGAGGAGACTTGAGCAGAGTTTTGGGATTCTCAGGGACTGTTGGAATTTAAATCCGGTTCTCATTAAGGTTCTGCCCGCACTAAAATTCCAAAGGTCCGATTTAAGCTCCAAACTTTGATTTTGTGAAGACAAGTTTGATAATTAAACTAAATCCAATTTCTTCTTTTTCTTTTCTTTGTTTTTCTTTTCTGCACTTATTGCATAAGTGTTTGCTAGGAACTAGCAAAAGCAAGTATAGGAGGATGATGAATCTACGTTTCATCATCTTTATTCTATCATTTTGGCCTTAAAACCCCTAGTAAATGCGTGTAAATAGGCTTAATTTAAGCATTTTAGCATTCATGCATCATTGTGTAAATATTGTATAAAATGCGGTTTTTAAAGCCAAAATTATAGAATAAAGAAAAGAAAAGAAAAAGAATAAAATATTGTAAATATTTTATGACCCGAAACCCCGAGACCTAGGCATCTTGATGACTAGGTCAACAAGGAATAAAAGAAAGGGAAATAAGGGCCAAAATACAATAAAAATTCCTTTTATTCAATTCATTCTTTATTCATTTTGGGACCTATTTTTGGTTCCACTTTTTATACTTCAAATAAAGAAACTTTGAACATGAAAGTTGTAGATAATTAAATAACTAAAAACACAAAATTGATTTCACTAAAAACTAATGTACAGATAAAAAGTTATGGTCTGAATAAAATTCCAGAATCCCAACTTCCCAGACCTGTATCTCCGAAATAAAAACTCCAAATGCATCAAACTCACCTTTAATTGTATATAAATTTAAATAAGCTATTTAATGGCGGTGGTTTCGCATTTGGCGGAGCTACGGTTTGAAAGTTGAGTTTTGGACCCTTATTGTATACTTGTACAGATTAAAATATTCAATTTATTTATTATTATTTATTTTCATAATTTTATATTTTTATAATTTTGTAAATATTACTTATACTTTATTTGTACATTAAAATCAGAATAAAAACCTAAAGAAAATACAAAATAAAATTACTTGTATATAATATACATAGGTATAACACCGGTATGCATACCTATATAATTACTACTTCTATTTTATTAAGTGTATAAAATACATCAGAAAAATAAAATAAAAATATTTTATAAATTTGTAAAATAATAAACAAAAATAAATAAGTTAAATCAAACAAAATAAAAAAATAATAAAATATATAGATATATGTACCTATATAGGTCTAAAAAGGCAACTTGTAATTATAAACCTCAAAAAAATAAATAAAAATCACAATAAAATAATTTATAAAATAATAAACATTTTTATTTTTAACAAAATTAATAAAATCATTTACTATTTTTAAATGAATTTAGAAATGTTTTCCCAGGCTTTTTCCTGGTTGGTCCACGTGGACCAACTAGGAGGGCTGGAGAGTTGACCTCGGTCAACTCTCTGCCCAACACCTGGGCTGTGTCAGATTTGCATTTTTGGCTGATTTCACGGTTTTTTCGAGGTGCACCCTTTCACCATCTCATGATCGACCCTTCACGACTTTTCATCACCAGTAAACCAAGATACACGGCCTAGGCTTATTTCGATATTTGGATCATCACAGCGCCTCGTGCACCTCGATTTCAAAGCCTTGTTCGCCATCTTTCAAAAACACCACCGTCACCTCCTTCTTCTTTTTGAACCTCTTTTAACCTTGCCAAACTCTCCCTCCGAGCTCCCTGGATTGAGGAAGTTGACAGCTACTCTCCGGACTCGCTGCGGCGGAGTTTGGCTAGGTGAAGGGTGGATTCCAACCCTATCTCCGGCCATTGGCCGTGAGGTCCCTATCTCCTCAGCCCCGGCCGAGTCGAGGTGATTTTCCTCTGATTCTTTGCTCTTTGGTTATCTGTAGGACTTGGCTTCAACTCTATACTCTTTAATTGCATATTTTCCCGATTAGTTAGCTTAGATTAACATCAAAAACCTTCACCGGAGCTCTTGAGCTCCGGACACCATTTGCCACTCCATCACTCGCCAAACACTCGCCAATAAAGGCCAGATCCCTATCCCCTTATGTTGTTGGAATTTTTCTTGTATTTGCAGGATCTGAAGTACCCTTCTGCGGGTCAGAGGCATCTCGCCATCCCCGCCCAGGTGGCTGGAGAAGCACGAGCTCCAGGGGCTTGCTCAGCAACCCTTGGATCGATTGGAGCCACCTGGAGACATCGCCGGAGCCGCAGCAACGTCAGGAGCCCCTTGGCCGGGCCTCAGGCCGGCGGAGGGGGAAGCATCACCGAATCGAAGCTCGCCTGGAGCATGTTCTTCATCAGTTCCTCCAACGCGCTCCTCGGCCGTTGGATCACGAGCCCCCGCCCAGGCATAGAAGGAGTCGTCCGATCAAACGCACCAGGGTCACCCGATCATCAACGACGCATCTAATCTCGGTCACCGAAAATGAAGGGTTATCGGCCCCTGCGGACGCGACACGTGGCGTAAGTGGGATGCGCTCCGCCGTCCGATCTGCCACTCGACTGGGTATTTTGCAAGATTCACCCAACGGTTTTTGTATTTTATATTAAAACCATAATCTCTCATCTGATGCTGTTAAACTTTGGTGGAATTTACATATAGCCCCCCGACGTTTGTAGTTTCACATTTCGGTCCCCGCTTGGCGCACGTGCCCGTCACGTGCGTCTGGGCATTTTGCAGAGGGACCCTGGGTTTTTTTTGTATTTAGTTTTAGTTCTAAAATTTTCACTTGCAGTTAAAATAGTTCTGGCATTTTTGTAGGAAGACCCCCGTGTTCTTGAATATTGTGAACCAGTCCTCCCTAGGTGCGTGCATAGCACGTGCATGGGTGGTTTTTTTTGCACTGACCTCCTCGCGGATTTAGCTTTTTGTATTTCGTCCAGAAACTTTTTTATATAGTTGTATAATTTCTGGAATATTTGCACGCAGGCCCCTACATTTTCTCATATTTACAAAATTGCCCCTGCCAGCTTGTATTTTCTTTATGCTTCCTCTATTTATTGCATGCATATATAAAACCATAAAAAATCTACAAAAATCATCATAGACTCCTGTTGCATTGTATTTTCACACCAACATTTTTATTTTACACTTCATTGCATTTTAATAATTAAAAAAATTCAAAAATAACCATTTTTAGCATTGTTTGCATTATGAACACCCCAGAAAATTCCCAAAAAAATATTTTGTATATTTTAGTGTGTTTTAACTCCAGTCCGAAAATCATAAAAAAATATAAAACAAAACTCCTAAAAATTACAAAACCCCAAAAACCTTTATAAAAATATTATAAATCCATAAAAAATCCTTAAAAATATAAACTCTGTTCATGAATTTTCTTTGTTTTATTATCTTTAATAGAAAATTAGTTTGGAGAATTTTTGTTACTATTTTCTATTTTATTTCTCCATTTTAGTTTCAGACTTGTATTTTCTTCACCGTTTTCAGTATTTTTTACTTTAAAAATACCAAAAAATTAGGAAAAATCTAGTAAAATCACAAAAACATTAAAATATTATAAAAAGACCAAAAATATTTTATTTCCTGGTTTTTGAGTATTTTTACTTACTTTTATAAATACTCTGTTCCTCTCTCTCTTATATTATATATATATTCTATTATTGAAAAAGAAAATATAAAAATATAAATATGAAAAGAAAATATAAAATCAGTAAATTAAAAATCAAAATACAAAAATATAAAAGTTAAAATAAAATAAAATAAATAAAATTAAAACCCACAACAAAATAGCATAGATAGCCAAATACATCACATTCACATTTTGTGCATTCATTTGCCCCGTTCTACCTGTCTGCTCCCTGTGTTCGACCTTTACACATACTTGCACCTATATACATCTTTGTTGTAGAGTTAGAATAAATTTTAACTCCGCACATTCACTTTGATTGTCTTATTTGATTATTGTGGGTTAATAGTTGATTGATTGAGGTTTCGTGAGCGGTCGCTCAACGACACTGTGGTCCCGCCTTGTCTGGACTACTTTAGACCCTCGCTAAATCTCGATTATCAGTGATCCATGTCAAATAATAATGATTAGAATTTAAATTCTCTGTGGGGACGGTTTACCCATTTGTTTCTTTTGCGCACTTTTAATTATATCTTGCTTGTTGTAATTTTTATATCGTACTGGACAACTTTGCTTATAATGAACCTATGTGTGTGCAGGTTCTCAGCAGAAGCCGTAACAGTGAGCAGCTTGGAGCTTTTTTCTTTTGTACAGCTACACGATTTTCTTTTGGTACAATACTTGTTGTAGCTTCTACTACTTTACTTTACTTGTAGTTTTGTGGGGAGATATGAGATGTATAATGTATGTATGGACACACTTCTCGATACATACACGTAATATGATTTTGTGGATATGGATGGGATTGTAATGAACTGAAATGATGGATATGTTATGAATGGAATATATGATTTTTAATTCCAGACTTTATGCAAATTCTTCTGCTTATATTACATTTTGTGTTTCAAATGTGAAAATGTATGCGCGTGGAATCAGTTTGCTAAGTACTCAGATCTTTGGAGGACGATCGTCACATGTGATCCATATCTGCCTTCTCATAAAACTTGAAAACATCGCGACATGTATCACAAACCTTACAAAGCTGTAAGTCTACATCAATAACCTTGGACAAGAGATTAAAAATATATTCTAATTGTATTGTTTTCCCTCGTAGATCTAGGATTGCAGCAATGCACATCAAATTAGAGCATCACAATCTCACCAATAATTACGAAATTTGGCATGCATGTCATCTAACATGGATGGAAGAGAAAATAGCTCTTCTTCTGCATTAGTGTTTCATTTACATTATCAATGTGGAACAAATAAATTGTTAGAAGTGAGATATTGAATACCAGAAAATACATGTGTTGCATCATTAAAGACCTCTAACAAATCCAAATGGTATCTGCATCTATCCACTCAATCGGCTCTAGCATATCAGTATAAGAAAGCTCCCAAGTTTCCAATTCAACAAATGGTTTTCTGAATAAAAGTATTGATTTCAACATCTTGTATGTTGAATTCCAACGGGTAAGACAATTCAAAACCAACCTTTCGCTTTTCTGCATAACTGTTGATCATCAACAATGTGGTTAAATTTTCGAAGCCTCGCTGATGAATATTTAAGAAACTTGACTTGATGTCTTATCGTTTCAAGAATTGGTTTGATATTTCGCAATCCTCTTGGATAACTAGATTCTTGATATGAGCAATACATCGTGCATGGAATAATGAACCATTATAAATCAAACCACCACTCTCCTGCAAAAGATATTTTAGTTTTCTCACAAACACACTACTTGCACTACAATTGTCCAATGTAATACATATAGTCTTTGTCTCAAGTTACCACTCTTTCAAAACATTATGTATAAATTCAGCTAGTTCGTCCCATGTGTGAGGTGGAGGCATTTCTCTAAATGCAATGATCTCCTTTTGAAGTTTCCAAGAATCATCGATATAATGACCTGTCAAAGTCAGATAACTCTTATTTTGATTTGATGTCTACAAATCAGATGTTAATCATTCATAGCATCCAACCTAACAGTTTGACGAGAATATGGTAGATATTGAGGGTATACATAAGACATATGCCTTGTGAAACTAGGCCTTTCTATAATAGAAAATAGCAATTCTGCATCTATGATCATTTCATCTACCAATCTTTAATTTGGTCAAACTTTTGAACAGTTAGGGAGGATTCTCCTGCTGCATTTTCCCCAAATTACAAGAGCTTTTGTCGCTTTGTTCGTAACTTGATGGGGCATTTATATTTCAAGTGTTTACCAAATGTGGTGGTAGGACCTCCTTTAATAACAAAAAGTAATTTACCACAATGAATACACATATATTTGAGAACTTCATTTTCTATGGTCTCTACTATTTCACTCCAAACTTCATATCTTTCTTTCCTCTTTTTTGTTTCAACTGTAACATCAGGAACATCACTGTCACTATTGGTTATTGATTTTCAGTGATATAGTTTCCAAGAGGATTATTTCATTCTTGATTCTCCATGTTTCCTTATTGTTTGTCATTACTCACCATTTCTAAAGAATCATAAAAAAATGTTGATAATTATTAGAACATATACATACTACAAGATCAATCAATGAGAGTTGAGTTTTAGAAATGGGATTTTTACCCGGCACCCCTATAAACTTTTTAAATTACCTCTACAACCTTTGAAATATCGATATTCCTCCCTCAACCCAGTAAACTTGCTAACACTTACCCTACAGACCATGTGGTTAACCCCCTTCTATTTACCCTTAAAACTACCGGATTTCGTTATATTCTTTTACATTATACCCATTTTATTTATCAAATTTACATTAGGTGCCACTCCCACTCACTTCCTCATCTCCCTTTCCCAGCCCCTCGCCCTCCCCACCCTCCTGCCCTCCACCCCTCGCCCTCCCGCCCTCTGCCCCTCGCGCTTCCCGCCCTCCTCCATCCAACCCTATCTAGACGCCACCTACTCTTCCACCGCCAGGAAGCTCAGGGCCGAGGTCAGCAAGAACAACGACTGCTCCCTCGACCTCACAGGCAAGCGCAAGAAACCGACTTGTACAGGAAACCGACTTCCCGAACCTCCGCTACGTGAAGGTGTGCGCCCGCGAGTCCCTACGGCTCCACCCAGGGGCTCCACCCAGTGGCCACCCATGGCTTCCTCTCCTGTATCAAACGTCCCTGACCTCCGATTGGAGGATGGCCGAACCACCGGCAGCTCAACTCTTCACGTCCCTCCTCCTCCGTGCCTCAACGACCGATAAACCATACTGGTGGCGTTGTACGACGACAGCAACTACACGGCCAACATCACCTACCAGGACAACCTCAACCGCCTCCTCAAACACCTCTCATCCAACACCCACCTCACCGGCTTCTCCAACGCCTCCTTCGGCTCCGGAAGCAACCGCATCTATGGCCTCGCCCTCTGTATAGGCGGTGTCTCCCCATCCGACTGCCATGACTCCCTGCTCTCCGCCGCTGTCGACGGCCCGCAGTTATGCCCCTACGGCAAGGTCGTCAACATCTGGCTCAGCAGTTGCCACCTATGCTACTCCAACAAGTTGATCTACTCCTTCCCGGGCAGCGAAGTATACGGGATCCCCTACAACGTCAAGTCTATCAATGACTCCGAGTTCGACCGCTTCAACCTCTCTGTGGTGACGTTATTGAGCAATCTCGCCAATATCGCAACGGGGGAGATGGTGTACGAGAGCAAGGAGTATCCCAAGTTGTACGGGCAGGTGTAGTGCACGAGGGACATAACAGCGGTGGAGTGCTACCAATGCTTGCAAGACGTGATCCAGACCTATCTAAGTTGCTTAGATTGCATACATAGGATTGGGAATATGTACATCGCCGGCAGCTGGACTTTTGGATGTGAGGTTGATCGACTCTTCTACAATGATTCCTGCAGCTTCTTGTACCAGGTGGTTAATTCCAGTAAGGTCACACTGTCGGGGCAGATGAACTTCATCGGCGGACTGCAGCTGCCAGCTCCACCTCTGTCGATTCTCCTACTGCCTCTACCGCGGGTATGACGATGTCTTCGGAAAGGCTGGTTCCGTCGTGTGCTTGGAGAGGAAGGTGGAGAGGATGACTTTTGGACGGTTGGATTTCCATTGGTTAGATTAACCCAAGCAATTGACTCAAATAAAGTTAAAATTGACGGCATGGTCTACGGGTAAGATGGAGCAAGTTTACGGGAAGAATTAGGTTGTTTCAAAGGTCATAGAGGTAATTGACAAAGATTACAGGGTCTGCCGGGTAAAAATCCCTTTAGAAATTTATAAATAACCAGTATTTTTGGTTGACATTGTTGCATTCCTTTTCCTTTATCCATGTCAAGTAATAAATCTGAGGTTCAGGTATGTGGTACTGAAAAAATGGATTATATCCTCCATACTCCAATATCCTTCACGACCAAAAAAATAACTCATGTTACAATAAGGAGAACTTATTTGACAGCCAACAGCATCTAAATGCAATAAACACTAACTACAATTAAATATGCATCAAAATACTGGTTCAAACTTTTCAATATTGCACATGCCACCGCCCAAAACGTTGCATTTCCTTTAAATCGTATTTATGTTGTTCTAATAGTCAAGAAGTTTGGGAATGCGATTTCTGAAAAGTTTGAACCACTGAATATAAATTTTCTCAAATATTATGAAATAAAATGTTAGGGGATGACAAAACACGACGTTATCCAATTGCATAAGAATATATTCACATTAATAAATTATCTAGGAAAATTACAAAAATTACAACATAATTTTTTGTTAAAAAAATCCCAGCTAACAAATGAAATAATAATTCAAGTGCATACCTTCCACCCCCATTTTCCTATGGAGATTTTGAAAAAAAACTCTATATATTTTATATTGCATATATATACCCTTGTACTTCAACGGGATAAAAATCATGATCAATGTGCAATGGTGTGAAAACCAATCATGATTGTATTTGTTAATGCCATGGATCTAAATAATCTAAAGAAAGATCATTTCTTAAAAATAATTGTAATGGACTTGTATTTTAATCTATATATGCTTCATATTTATACTCCAATTACAAAGTAATGCGATATAACCTCAGTAGTTAGCTTCTACCCATATCAACTTTTAATCTTCAAGAATCTAATAGGAAATATTACATCTACCCTTAAAATTGTATCAATTTTACAATGATGTCCCACATATTTTCGTTCTCTCTTCCAAGCACACTACCGAAGCAATCCAGTAACATAATCAAAATAAATGTCAACTTGATCTTAATCGGAAATCTCCATAAATGTCAACTTGCTCTTAATAACATCATTTTTTCAAATCACGACTTGTAATATAAACGTCAAGATGACCATCCAAGCAACTGGTTGCCGATGTATAAAATGTTTGGGAAAAGTAGAATGCTATGGCAAACCTAATCGACGCACCTGGTGATTGCTGGTAGGAGGGGCGCTTGGGGCAGCGATGCCGATGCGGGTGCGGAGGCGTAGTGTAGTTGACAGAGAAGGGGAGCAACTGGCAAGTGCGGGGTAGCGAGGCTGAGGTGCAGGTGCGGTGGCACAATGGAGGAGGGGTGCCTGAGGCAGGTACGAGGGTGCGCATGGTGGCCACGGGGAGGAGGGGCGGCAACGAGTTATCGAGCCGATTAGGGCTTGGCTCGAGCTCGACTCGTTAAGTTATCGAGCCCTAAATTTGAGTTCGACTCAATAGCTTAATGAGCCAGGCTCACGAGCCCTTATCGAGTCAAACCTGAGCTTGGCTCATCGAGCCATGACTCAATAGCCAGCCCTACGTGGGGGTGGCGAAGGAAGGTATTCTGCATGCAGGTGGAATTGTTGGTGGTGGAGTGCGGTAGAATGGTGTCGCTTGTCAGAGGAAGGGGTTTGAGGGTGGGGGTGGCAAAGGTGGTGGGTTTGAGTATTAGAAAAATAAAATAAAAGACAAATACCCATCATTAGATTAAGTTTGGTTAGATTCACTCAGAGGATAGGTTATGTCAGTTGATAAGCTTCATGGAGGGATCTGCATGTAAATGAAAGTGACTGTTGAGGTTTCTCCATATAATTCATGATTACGGAGGGTTTAACCCGTAAATATACAATAATATAGGGTTACATGTGTAAAATCTCCTTTTTAATTTTATTTCTTACTCAAAATTTATATCATTGGAATTTTGGTTCTACATCAAAGGATTTACATCATTTTGAACCTTATTCGATTTCGAATCGTGTCCCTACGATTTCCACAATTCGCATCACTATATCTTGCATACATGCGTATGTAGTAGTCTTTGATTTCACCCTTCAAACTAGTTTTTCTTGGACATGAGATATCTTCATCTCCTTTAAGGCCCCCATTTTGGATGCCTATAGTTTTCTCTCATCAAGACATGTAAGGATATATTCTATATTAAGTTATTTCATAATAACTGCTAAAATCACGATTAAATCATCCACTATATCTATGTCTAGAGCATTCATCCCTTACTCATCAATCAAATAAAGTTTTAATCCTATTTATCTTTTATCACACCTTGTTTCTTATTATACATCCAAATGACCGAGCTTTTAGTGCTCAATCACAACTTTCATTAAAAAAATAAAAATCATTTATGCTATATTATAACCGAAGAGTTTTTACATTTGAGTCCTTCCGAGTTTTTCCAATAACAATTATGTCCTTTTTCCGATAACAATAATGTCCCTATTTTTTTCCAATTCTATTCATACCCTTACATTCTAAAATTCACAGTAGTGCCCTTCTGAGTTTTTCTAGTAACACCAATTGCTCCTAACTTCTTTAGGATTATACTAGGCCCCTGTATTCTTATAAAATTCACAATACCTACTTAACAAAAGGGCAATATTGTGAATTTTATAAAAATACAGGGGGCAAGTATAATTGTAAAAAAGTTAGGAAAACTAAGAAGGGTATAATTGTAAAAACGCCTAATATTATATTTTATGCCTAAATGGGCATGATTGGTACCTCGATCAGAGTGCCTAGTGGTGGGATCAAGTGGATGCATGGGCCCACAAAGATGGCTCCGATGAGAGCTGCCGTGACGCATTTGCCTCTTTCTCCAAACTCTGGTCGACCGATACGGGTCAGTGATGGCGAGCGAAACCCAATATTCGGCCACAGCAAATTGGATTACTACAAACAACCGATTGTTGAGGATTGTAAAATCAACCACTCCCGTTAGAATATCACTTACATTTTTTTTTGACAGAACTGATGATGATTGAACAAATAGTTTTACATCGGGTCTAATCTAAAATAAAATGTAAGATCTCGAAACTACATTTTTACCTGCATGTCAATGTATAATTTTCTAATTACATACCGACCTCAAATAATTTTGAACTAATGCACCCGGACTCTCAAATAATTGCTAACTATTACAGGGCATTGTTGCTTATTAACTTTGATGGTATCCATTAAAAATTGACAAGTTCGCCCTTTTCCCTCTATCATATTTGACATTTCGCTCCTCATCCTCCCTCTCCCCTAGCATCCTTTATCTTTTCTCCTCCCTCTCTCAAATGTTGCCCCTCCTCAAGCCACCTCTCTTTCCTTTGCCAGCCACTCCCTCACTCCATCGTTGTCTCTGCCACGACTCCACCACCACCTCTGCCTTTTCCTCCATATCGATTTCATCGTTACCACTCGCAAAGGGTTGCCACAACAATGTAGATGATCCACGAAAAAAATTGAGCGAAGACAATGAATAATTTGAATATTCATTGTCATATCTTCTGATGTTAAATATATAACAACAAATATTATACGTTGTAAAATTAAAATTTCTTCTTGAAATTAACAATGTATGTCATATTCGTTGCTAATGGTTAATATGACAATGATCCATTGAGTTATTCACTAACATCTGCATTAATCTTTGCTAAATGTAACAATGATTAGAAGAAAAAAGTCGATAAATAATTATTGTTATGCGATTCGTTGTTAGGAATATAGCAACAAATATGATATTTGTTGGAAATTTAAAGAATGGAGTAACGGATAATACTCGTTGCTATATATTTAACTAACATGCCAAATTTGTTGTAGTGGTTGTTGTACTCGGGTGTGACCTCGACGCAAATTTGGTGGCCAATATATTAAATGACTCCTCTACTAAGCCAAGTCCTCCATCACCACCACCATTGGCTTTATTACCACCCATGCTTCCTTCTACTTCATCTCCCCATCATCCTGCCCTTCCTTCGCCACCACCTATAACCACCGCACTTACCAATCCCCCATCACTACACCATTCATCCTCGGCAAGTGCCTCTGTGATGAATCAATGATTTACCACATTTTTATACCTTTTTTTTTTAGCAAAATTCATGTGTGATCCATGGTATTTTTTCTTGATTTCATACATAATTTTCAACTGTGTTTTGCGTTCATATTGTATTCAAAATCTTATAAAAAGAAAAAAATCATCTTGCAAAATAAAACTCCAACAAAATGAATCTTGTCATTTATTTTTTCAATAAATATAGACTCCAAGCTCATATTAAAATTTTATTTTTTTCAGGTCTAATTTAGAGGAAGCTCACGAGAGCTCATCTCTCATCATTCCTCTATTTAAAAAAAGGAAAAAAAAGGAAATCGAAATTGATGTTGTCAGCAGACCAACTACCGATGTCATCTCTTTATCTTCCCCATGAAAATCATACACAAAAGATCCTTCTTCTCCCGCAGACCCAACTACCGAGCAGTTGGCCTCCATCCCAATGCCAACCACCGACCCTTCGCCTCCTCCTCCTCCTCCGTCGTTGCACTGCCATCCCTCCATCTCCTCTCCCCCGACCTCTATATGAGGGAGGAGGATGAACCCGTCAGAGGATGGTACCTCGGGGGGCTTTGACCCTAAGATTAGACCCATTACCCGGAGCTTGAGCTCCAAGCAGGTCGACCCTACTTCCCTCTGATCTCCACCGTCGGGGGTAGTTGAACCACCCAATCGGACCCGCCTTTCCGACTTTCTTCCTCTTCTCCCCCACTCACTGCGCGTCTCCCTGCGCATCGCCACGGGTTACCGCTCGCTGCCTCTTTTGTTGCTTCCTCCTCCCACCTTCGCCAACAACAACATCTGCCCGTCGTGCTTCGCCGCGACGGTCGAGCACGACCTCAACCTTTGGTGGTCTAGACCAATGGCCTTTTTGCAATTACCTTATTTTCAGTATTTTTTAAACTTCTTTTTTTGATCTAAATGCATATTTGAAAAACTTTTGATCACTTTCTTTAATTTTCATACTTATGAATTTTATATCCAGTAAAATTTGCACTTTTCATGTTCAAGTTTTTTATATTTATTTTAGTCCTCCAAGGATCTTTTTGTAATTTCTTAAAGTTTCTTCTATTCTCTACAATTACCTATTAAACACTTTTAATTGGAAAATTTTCACTCCAGTGTAGTCACTTTTACGATATTACAATCATGTCCATAATTTTAGTTTTATTTACATTCAAGCCCTTGAACTTTCCAGAAAGTTACACATATGTCTTTGTCACTTCTAAAAATCAAAAAATAGAAGAAACATTCAAAAAATACTCAGAAACTTTTTTCTGTGATCTTGATGATGTCTAAAATCTAGTGATATAGTTTCATCACATTTTAAGGTAAAAACATGAGTCGATTTAAATCAACAAAGTTGAAAATGCCTCTGTAAATACAATAAAAATTCACGTAAAAATACCTAAGTCCATGTGGATCAATCTTCTACATGCCCTTTGCTTCTTTTATATCTCTTGACTTGTAGTTGTAGAAATTTTATCTGAAATATCACGATTTTCACATGTGTGCATAACGACACTAAAAATCAACTTTTAACATATGCAAAATTGTAGTTTCACTCTGCCATGATGATATGATTTATATGTGAGGATGACCATGCCACCATTGTTATTTCCATTCTCATATAACCAAAGGTGCATGCTTTTCAGGCAATCCCTGTCCGACCTGACTTTGGGCATGTATGGCGCTTCATGATGGTACCCGAGATGATGGCTCCGCAGGTCACCAAGAGGTACGTCTTCAAAGAAGCCTATGTCTGATGGGTAGTGAAGTTGAGGGTCCCCTCCTCGTTCCCCTTCTTTCACCTTCCCCTTGTGCCATCTGATCTTCTAATTTGCTTCCTCCTTTTTCACCTCACTCACGGTACTTCCACCACCTCACCGTTCTCCTTTATTGAAAAGGATCTTCTCTGCTTCCTTCAAAAGAAGCTCCGCCACCACCATTCCTTCATCGCCTATGATCTATCCGTCTTTTGATAGGCCAGATAGGTCAAGTGATGTTGAAGGACAAGGTAAAGGGCGATGAGTTCATCTTCAACATTGCTATTCGCAGTTGCTACCGCGACACAAATTTTGTGTTGATCGTGGAGTTGTTTAAGGAGATGGAGGCCATACAATACTGCCTATACGTGGGACGAGGGATGTTAGAGCAGTGGAGTAAGATAATAGAATGATCACGGTGTAAAAATCATTTATCCATGGGTCATGGTGTAATTCGAAATTATGGAGAGGTTAGAATGCAATTGCAAAATCATAGATATGCACATAGAAATCTTTAAAAACAATTTGGCAATAGAAATAATGTAATTTTTAATGATGTTGTGATCATAAATGACTGAAGCATCCAAATCGACTTTTCTTAGAGAAGATCTTTCCTTCCCCTTCCAGTGTGATGGGCTTGATAACTTGCTCACGTAGTACAAATGGTACACGATCAATGTCAGCGCACTTCATCTTCAATCGTCCCTTAAAGCATCATCTTCGAGAATAATAATCGAGAGAATGGTAGAGTTGGTCAATGAGAGAGAGAGGGGGAGAATCTATATAGGTTCATGTAATAGAGGATGAATAGTCTTTGTGGGGAGAATGGTTGGATGTCACCTAAGATTCACAACCATAACAAGAGAGGATAAATAGACTTTGAGTCCAAATGGAAGATAACTCTTAATTATACAATATTAATGAGTTCAATGAGTCACTTATTGATACATGAGTAAACATACGCGCCCAAACACATCAAGAGACCATTTTGCACGTACGTCTTGGCATACTAGTTTCGGTGGCATAATAACAATGGGAAATAAATCTTAAACTAAAATATTAAGATTATAGGATTTTGATGCATCGAATTAAAGTTTACCTCGGAACTCGTCCAGAGACCAGGAAGAATGTCTTATTGCGATATTTTCTTATAAGAGAGGATTTTAAATTAAAATTTAAATGCAAAAAGTAGTTTTTCTATAAATTAAACATCCTTTGATAGAGGATATTTATCCGGTAATAGTAAATTATTTTGCATTAGACGTGAAAAACTAATTTAACTAATTTCATCTCTAATTCTCCTTCTCATATTGTTTCAGATACTGTAAAAGAAATTGATACCTCTCGTGTTAAATTAGACTGTGCTAATTTTAGTTATGTTCAATGAAACGTTGAACTTAATATGATTGCACAATTAATAATCAAACACATGGTGAAAAATGTATGCATGTTGAATGACGAAAATATTTTTCATTCCGCGACTTTAATTTCAAAATTAATACGCATTTGCAAGTTTAATAGTGTGATGACCAGGAATAATAAAAGACTAACCTAATACATACCGATGTATGCGGTCCCTTTCGTACCATAGCTCGAAATGAACATCAATATTATGCGACCTTTATTAATGATCAATCACGGTATGATTTTGTCTTCTTATTACATCACAGAAATGAAATCTTTGGAAATTTTAAAGAGTTCATGGCTTCGATCGAGAACTAAATCGGCAAGAAGATAAAACGAATTCGATCTGACCGAGATGGTAAATGTCTCTCAGATGAATTCAAAGAATACCTTAAGGAGAGACGAATTATTTCCAATCTCACTCCTCCATGTACTCCTCAACTCAACGGAGTTACATATATTACAACATCACGCATTGTTGTGTACATCTCCTTAAAATAAAGGATGAAACTCTAAAAATGTTATCGAGGAAAGAAGAAGAAACACACGAGTAAAACTCTTACACGGCTCATGCCAAGAATACGTGGAGATTACATGTCAAACTTATTTGAGAACAATTCAACTTCTTTTAGGATCATTTAACATAGGTTAACACTTTGTATCCAGTATCCACCTAAATCATTGGACATTATTGAGAGGAAAAACAAAGTCTTAATCAAACATAGTCAATGCTCTTCCACGGAGTTGTAAAATTATAATCTATAAGCACGAAGAAGCACTGCCATCTTCTGAAAAGAATACCGTCAAAATATAGACAAGTAGCCTTTTTTTTTTAAATGCAAACGAGTGGAAAAGAGTAGTTTAAAGTATCTTAGAGCTTGTGGTTGTTTTGCTAAGATATCAACCTAACGAACACAAGAGAAAAGAAATTGAGCCCAAGCCTATCATGCAATCTTCTTTGCTTATGTGAAGTATAAATGTGCTTATAGATTTTCTACAATCATATCAAAGATCTCAGAGGTTGTTAACACCATTATTGAACTCCATATACTATTTCTTCGAGAATGCCCCCCCTACAAAGACCAAAATCCATCAAATCTTATACATGAAGTAGCCGTTACATGTAGAAATATTCCAAACAAGTAGGAAATATATCAAATACATAGGTGGCTCTCATATCGGCCAAAATAATTCAATAGAGAATGTCAAACCTATATCAAGCAAAACAAAGCAATAGATTTTGCAGCGAAGCCTGGACTTCAAAGGATACAAACTTCTTTATATATCGAGAAACTCGCATGATCCAAATGTAAAGAATGGAGTAACACGGCTCCTAGCAAACACATGATGGAGGGTGGGGTGATACGGCTCCTAGCAAACACAAACTTCTTTAACGATAAATGATCATATCATGATTATATTATCTATTATATTTATATCTACATTAATATCTCAAAATCAACGAAACAAGAACATGGGGGTATAAACCTCATGTTGGCATGTCACATGTGACAGCATGTGGGGAGGTTCGATGGATAGAGAAATTTCCATGCGGGGGCTTTCCACTCAAAATAATTCCTATTATGAGTATGTATAAAAACTATTTCCCAAAGGTGCATGAATCGACAAATGGTTTTCCGCTGGCTGACCTGGCAAGGCCTGCGGTAAACCATTTGCCGTCCTCGATCTCCATGTATGGGCGTGCTGCGGGGTCTCGCATACATCGCATGCCACCATCCTCTCCTCATTGTCATCCCTCGCTCCACAACTGTATTCCTCCATCCAGTTCTCCTCTCCTCCTTCATACCTCAGCGTGGCACCCCAATCCATGCCCTCCCCGCCCAGACTGCACTCCTGGACTCCCCCTCCCCGAACAAAGGCTCCCACTCCTCGCCCACCATCCCTCTACCCTTTTCGTTGTGAACCCCACCGTGATGCATTACGTGTCCCACAATGTTCCCTCTGCCTCCTTCCTCAGGTCATCCTAGGGTGCATGCGGTGGCATCACCATGACTTCTGGGGGTGGCAACGGGTGCATCAGCAGCTTGGGCCGGATCACCTCGTCGTTCCCAGGTATCCACCTGCAGAGGTACCTCAGATGGTTGTCCTCGTCGTGCAGTGGCCATGTCTTCACCCACCGCTTACCGTTGAGGATGTTCACCCCCAAGGGACCTCGCTATAGGATATGCATGTATAACCACTACAAGTCTTGCTCCACTTGGGTCCTCTGCCATTGGATGAGCGGTGGCGGCAACAACGATTCGAGGGTATCTAGTTCAGCATTGGCGGTTGCAACTAAAACGACAAATGATTTGCCGCGGACCTTCTTAGTGGCAAACCATTTGCTGATTCGTGCCACCTTTGGAAATTATTTCTCAATATGCGTGCCCATAATGAGAAATAATTTTAATGGAAAGTCCCTGCTGAGAAATTTCTCTGCGAGGGCTTTCCACTCAAAGTAATTCCTATTATGGGTATGTACAAAAACTAATTCCCAAAGGGGACATGAATCAGGAAATGGTTTGTCGTAGGCTGACACGGCAAGGTCTTCGGCAAACCATTTGCCGTCCTCGATCCCCATATACGGGTGTGCTGTGGGGTCTCGCATACATCGCACGCCACCACCCCTCTCCTTTTTCATCCCTCGCTCCACAATTGCATTCCTCCGTCCAGTTCTCCTCTCCTCCTTCGTACCTCAGCGTGGCACCTCAATCCGCACCCTCCCCGCCTACACCGCGCTCACGGATTCCCCCTCTTCAAACAAAGGCTCCCACTCCTCGTCCACCACCCCGCTACCCTTTTTGCTGTGAACCCCGCCATGATGCATTATGTGTCCCCCAATGTTCCCTCCGCCTCCTTCCTCAGGTCGTCCTTGGGTGCATGCAGTGGCATCACCAAGACTTTTGGGGGTGGCAGCGGGCGCATCAGCAGCTCGGGCCGGATCACTTCGCCATTCCCAGTTATCCATCTGCAGAGGTACCTTAGATGTTGTCCTCGCCGTGCAACGACCATGTCTTCACTCACCGCTTATCGTTGAGGACGTTTACCCCCAGGGGACCTCGCTAGAGGACATGCATGTACAACTACAACAAGTTTTACTCCACTTGGATCATCTGACATTGCATATGTGGTGGCTGCGGCAACGATTCGAGGGCATCTAGTTCAGCATTGGTGGTGGCAACCAAAATGATAAATGATTTGCCGCGGACCTTCCTAACTGCAAATCATTTGCCGATTCGTGCCCCCCTTGAAAATTATTTTTCATGCATGTCCATAATAAGAAATATTTTTAGTGGAAAGCCCCTACAGAGAAATGTCTCGAATATATGGATACTTAACAGGATGATATCAAGGTTGAATATGCTATTTGGCATATTTATAATATCATAAATTAAAAAAAAGGATTCCCGTTTGACCGTCTTTCGGTGTTCCTTCTCAACTTCACTGCATTTCCAGCTAACCCCTCACCCCCACCGCACTCGAAATTATCCGCCTCACTCCTCTTCTCCTCTATATATAGATCCCAAATCCACTAGTCTCATCTCCGGAACTAAGAAGCTCGATCGCGTCTCCGTGCGTATCGATCGCCTCCCCATTCGTATCCTTCGCGCCTCCCCTTCCGCGTCGATCGCAAGGCGATGGCGAGGATCAGCGTCACACTCGACGTCGGCGCCGATCGCGTCGCCGTAATCACCATCTCCAATCCCCCCGTGAACGCCCTCGCGCCCGCGCGTAAGATCCTGCACCGTCTCTGTCGATCGGAATCCGTGATGTTCCGGCTGTTCCGAATCTGTTTTCGGCGATCGGTTTAGGATTTAAGTAGTTTCCGTGTTTTTTGTGTGGGATCGGCAGTAATTGCTGCGCTGAAGGAGAAGTACAAGGAGGCGATGGCGAGGGATGATGTGGAGGCCATAGTGCTCACAGGTGCTCTTTTTTTTATATCTAGCAGAAAGTTTTTGTTGAAATAGGATGATGTATGATGTATGATGAATTTAAATCTTAACCTGGCAAGTTATGATAGCGATAAACTTAATAAGTGATAGAAGAAAGAAGAACTCTTCTTTATTTATCTTTCATGTGCGTGTATAAGACCGGATCCGTTTGATTTTATAAAAGCATGTTCCTTTATTCTAGAAAGTGGTCTGACATACCATGTTAATACGAACATGTCTTTTGTGTTTGTGTGTATAAAGTTGTATCATTCTCTACTGTTTACCAAACGATATTAAAAATGACCATCTCTACCCTATACTTGGGAGAACAAATTTGTGTTGTATACACGGATATTACCAACATGATTTAGGCCTTGGTAGGTGCGTGATTTAAGTTTTTCTGATAGTTTAGAATGATCATTTGCGAGCAACTGGTTTTTCTGAGAACAACGAAAAGTATGCAGAAGATTGTTAGGGGCCAACCTTCCATGTCAAGATGAAGTTTGTATGTGTAGAGCTTTATTTTTGATATTACCTTCCCAGACAGACCTGTGTAATATAATTGGATGGTTACACACTGCTTCTATGCACCGGTTTATTATTTGGTGGAGCACTATTTGATCATCTTTTCTTGAGTCGTGACTTTTGAGATTCGAGTATAACATTGGTGTTTGTTATTAACTTTTTCTTCCGTTATGAAGGTGCTAACGGAAGATTTTCTGGAGGTTTTGATATCAGTGTTTTCGAGAAAATTCACGCAACTGGTAGGTTTTGTAACTAATGATCATGGTGTGTAATCATCAATGCCATTTCTCGTATTAATTTATCTTTATGACTTCGCAGGAGACATTTCATTTTTGCCAGATGTATCTGTCGATCTATTAGTAAACATAGTCGAAGGTGAAGTGTGCACTTTCCTCTCTTTGACACTATAAACCTGCTTATATATATTTAACATTTATGTGATACAGATGGCAAGAAGCCTTCAGTTGCTGCGATTCAAGGACTCGCCCTTGGTGGTGGTTTAGAACTTACGATGGTTATTACTTACCTTGATCTCAATTCTATATCACTGGAGAATTGTAATTTTTAATCTTGTTTATCACATGCAGGGTTGCCATGCTCGAATATCAACTCCTGAAGCTCAACTTGGACTGCCAGAGCTGACTCTTGGTGTAATTCCGGGATTTGGAGGTGCTTATTTTAAGTATTTTTTGTCCTTGTGGCCTTATAAATTTGTTATCCTTGTATTATTTACTAATTCCAAATTTCATATTGATGCAGCGTGATCACAGATTATAGGGCCGCATTTATGTAATTAGTTAATCGTCAATTTTATTTACGTTTTTAGGTTGTCGAAATTGTTTAATTAAATAATTGAGATCGCATGTGATCTCAACGTTTATTTCGTAGATTTTAATTGCAATTTTGGTCAATTAATTAGTTAGAGTCCAATTAGAGTAATTAGAGGTCAATTGGAAGTTGTCAGAGTCAAATTAGGATAAAATTGGTTGTCGATTTCAATTTGTTTACTATTTTTGTAAACCATCTCTCCTATATAAAGAGATGGTAGTCCAACATTTTTATTCAGTTCAGTATTAATGAAAATTTGAGTTTATCTCAGTATCTCCCTCGGTCCCTTCTCCCTCCACGCGATCTCCGCGGTTCTTCTCCCTCAATCTCTCGTGTTCCCGGCGAGTTCTCATCTCAACCCTTCCAATTTCTCTTCTCAACCCCTCTCGTTCTTCTACCAAAGAAATCCACCAAAAATTATTCTATCATCAACGTCGACGCCGGAATCAATCCGCATCACTTGCACAGGGCGACTGCCCCACCTTCTAGGGAGATGTTAGATCGATCCATGGTTTTGGGCATGAGGACATTTTGTACCCGTTTGTGGTGGTGTGGTCGATTTGGTGTGCAAGGACAAAGGCCATTTTTGGAGGGAAGGGTTTTAATGTGGACGGTGTATTGGGGAAGTGTAGAGCACTTTGTTCGTCATGACAAAGATGATATGATGTAGTACCCGCTTTTCTTTTATACACACACATACACACTGTGGTGGGTCCCAAAGTGGGATGCCACTCTTTATCTCTTTCAAAAAGAAGTTTAATTATCCCCATGATACGCTTGCAGCTAGCTATATAAAGATCAAAGTTCCAAAAGACTTTAAAAACTGCTGATATCAGTCATGCATTTCATTTGTTAGAATCAAGATTGCATATTTGTGTATTCTATTTTTTTATCTCTACTGTTCTTATATTTTTTTATCTCTACTGTTCTTAAATTTTGGTTACAATTGCCGTTTGCAATAAAATTATTGAAATACACCCTGCAATTTCCGGTTTGAATATTGCAGGCACACAACGCCTTCCAAGGCTTGTAGGACTACCAAAAGCTGCTGAGATGATGCTGGTAAGTGTTTTTTTCCCCGAGGCAAGGTGGTGGTAGATGGTCAATTACACTGTCCTCAGAATAATAGTATTCATTTTTGGTCAAGAGTAGGAATTGTTTTGTACTTGTTCACAGAATAATTGTATTCTTTTTAAATAAAGTGCATGGATCATCATTAGCAATGAAAACCAAAGTTTACACAATGTTAGTGTTTTGCTTGCCGAGGCAGTCGTTTGTTTACAGGGGTAACACGATACTTAACTCATATGTAAGTTTAGAACAACAAGATCTTTTTCCTATTATTTTAATGTAGACAGCTAGAAGCATAAGGTTTTTACCTATTATGTAAATGTTGAATTATGATATGTGATGTCATTATATTCAATTTTCATCAGTTTATTTAATTATGCTCTTAAGTTAACTTCTTTTGAACATGATGGCTACATTCTTCATCCCTCACAAAGTTTTGATCTTTGAAGTTCTTTATAATTTATTCCGATATCCTAAAAGTTAGTTTTTTTAGATGTGAGCTGGTGTTTTGGAACTGGATAAATCCTTAGTAACTGCTTTTATACTTCTCTTCTTTACTCATATGGTTTATTTCTTGCATAGCTGCCCCTTGGTTTAAGAAAACATTTCCATTGACATACTATGGGAAAATCTATCTACTACACCTTTCTTGGTTATTTATGACATTCATGTCTAAATCTGTGTTTGCAGTTCTCTAAGTCAATTTCAGCCAAGGAAGGAAACAAGCTTGGCCTTATAGATGCTATTGTTTCTCCTAATGAATTGCTGAGTGTGGCGCGACTGTGGGCGTTGGATATTGCTTATAGGCGTAGACCTTGGTTGAGCTCTCTTGGCCGCACTGACAAACTTGGCTCTCTTTCTGAAGCTCGTGAAATTATTAAATCAGCTAGACTGCAAGCGAAACGTATTGCTCCAAATATGCCCCAACATCAAGCATGCCTTGATGCAATTGAAGAGGGTGTTACTTTCGGTGGATATGCCGGTGTCTTGAAGGTGTGTACATTTTTCCATGTGCTTGGATTGGCATTTGGATGCTGTCCTGATTGGAAGAGCTAGTGAATTTATTCATTTCTTTTTTACTGGTTTTTTAAATCTTTGTGGTACACGAGTTCTTTCAGTTTTTCAGTGATATAGTGGTAACATTTCCTAAGAACCCAACAAAGAATCCCTGATAGGCTGTAAAAGCAAAATAAGGATAAGAATAAGAATCTTTGATAGACAGGAGCCATCAGCATTTTTTACTGGCTTTTTAGATCTTTTGGATGTGTTACACGAGTTCTTTCAGTTTTTCAGTGACACAGTGGTAATATTTTTTAAGAACACAACAAAGAATGCATGATAGACTGGAAAAGCAAAATAAGGATAATAATAAGGAATTTTGATAAACAGGAGCCATCATCATTTGTATTAAATTTGAACTTGAAGGATGGATATTCCCATTATTCCGCAAAATAAGATACTAGAAAGACTTGCACTCTACTCTAGAAATATGTGTTTTATTCATTTATTTGATCGGTATATTATGAATTTCAGGAGGCAAAGATATTCAAAGAACTTGTATTGTCAAGCACTTCAAGAGCTCTAGTTCATGTTTTCTTTGCTGAACGTACTACATCTAAGGTATGCCATTTTGTTTTCTGGTTAAACAGAACAGTTACTGCTAGACACTTTTCAGGGTTTGAGTGTCTATGGGATTTTATCCGTGAATCTTTTCTGCTATGTGTTTCAAATGGATGTCTCACATATGTGATTGGAGAAGAACCCTACTTTTTCACCACACGATCTACTTCTATTTTGATTATGTTTACATACTTAGTGATAGTTCTGACAGACGCCATTCTGAAATTCATGGGCCATGCTATTCTCTTTTCGTTGAAACTCTTGCCATATAACTGGACTAGGATTTTTTTATATGTGATTTGATGAGGTATGCTTACGTTTAATGTCTGGAATTAAAAAACATTGAATCTCATTAAAATGATGTAAAGCTTAGTTTGAAGTAAATGAGTTTTATTTTGATGGAGGTTGGAGTAGTTGATTGACATGTATCCATCTTATGCATGTGTAATCAAGGTTGCAACCAAAACAGCATATATAATTCATTTATTTATTAAATCGAAAAGATGGAAAACATGCTATGGTGTCTGCCTCCAAATATATCAAAAAGGAAGATTCTGAAAAACTTACAGGATCCATGACTCGAAGAGAGTCTTGGCATGAGATCATATATAATTTATATATACAATAATACACAACTTCTAGATTTAGAAGTTAAGTAATAAGTAGATACTTTATAATTTATACTAAGTATTATAGGAAATGCTAAATAATAATTGCTCAATGCGCGGTGGTCAAAAATAACTCCAAGATTTCTAATTGCACACAGGTAGAAGACATGACTATGGAAATACGGCACAACAGGGATCAAAGATCAAACGATCAGGTCTCATTCATACAATATCTGAAGAACACCCTTCTTAATCAGATCCCATCATGACAGAATATATCTAATTTGCCATCGGGGTCTAGGTTATCCAACTACAGTTTCAAACATGCATACACCATCGTCATATTAACATGTAGATAACAACGAGAATATTAATGAAAGTAAAAGTTTAGTCTAGAGCAAGTACAGATGGTTCTAAGCATGGAAATAAAAATACGTAAGATAACCGTGGAAGTAAGAATAAGAAGGTAATCTTATCACATCTAATGAATACTAGTGAAGTGTGGAAACAAACTACAAAACAACTAAGCAGATTCCCTTAAAGATAATTAAGCAGCTCAGACCCATGTCAAAAGTGGTCTTCTTGAATGTTCTGCTACAACCCGGACGTGTTTTCAGCCTCACCTGTACACGATCTGTTTTCAATGTAGTGCGTGCGCCAATTAGCCAAGTAATGGAAGAATATATAAATAAAGCCTAATAGGCTAGAGGAGTTAAAAAAAGCCACTGCAGGAGCAGAAGTACTAACTGCTCACCTCTAGTTCATCATTTATAATATTAAATTACGTAATTTCTTTAGCTCCAGTTTTCAATTTTTGTATTATCAACTGAGATTACCGGTTGAGCGATGAGTCATCGACTTAGGATGAATCGTTACGACAATTATCTAACGTTGTTATCATCACGTGCCTTTGTGAAAATGATTAGTTAGTCCAAAAAGGTAGCACCTTCTTCAATCTTCATCAAGAAAAAATTGCACTTCCAAGTATGTGAGCCTTGCCACCTTTACAATGGCCGAGCACGAGCAAGTTTATGTAAACAAACATATGGCATATCGGGTGTCCTTGGGTGCGACCGGCCCACTTTTAAATTACCGGAATTAGGGATAAAATTGGGCTGAATAGCCTTCGAGCCTTATTTACAAGTCGGGTTTGTGATGAGTTTATGTGAAGAAAGAGTCGGGTTTGTGACGAGATATGAACCCTTTTGGGGGATTGATGTAGCGTGGAACCCACGGATAGAGTCCCATATTTGTCTAAATTTAGTGGTCAATTTTATTTACATTTTTAGGTTGTCGAATTGTTTAATTAAATAATTGAGATCGCATGTGATCTCAACGTTTATTTCGTAGATTTTAATTGCAATTTTGGTCAATTAATTAGTTAGAGTCCAATTAGAGTAATTAGAGGTCAATTGGAAGTTGTCAGAGTCAAATTAGGATAAAGTTGGTTGTCGATTTCAATTTGTTTACTATTTTTGTAAACCATCTCTCCTATATAAAGAGATGGTAGTCCAACATTTTTATTTAGTTCAGTATTAATGAAAATTTGAGTTTATCTCAGTATCTCCCTCGGTCCCTTCTCCCTCCACGTGATCTCCGCGGTTCTTCTCCCTCAACCTCTCGTGTTCCCGGCGAGTTCTCTTCTCAACCCTTCCAATTTCTCTTCTCAACCCCTCTCGTTCTTCTACCAAAGAAATCCACCAAAAATTATTCTATCATCAACGTCGACGCTGGAATCAATCCGCATCATTTGGTATCAGAGCATGGAAACCGAATCGTTTCTACGATTCGACGATCCTGTCGAGTATTGGCGTTTGCAACTCAATCTCAGTTGCATATCTCACGGTTCGCAGTCTCGTTCGCGCCAACAAAAGTTCAAGAAACGTCTTGTATCAAGCATCAAAGTCCAAGAATGGTTGGACGCGACAATCAATGAAGACTCATCCGTCAACGACAAAAATCAGATCGTTGCAACTGCTGTTCAACCCGATTTTGAGACAACAAATGAAGGTATTTTCACTCATATCGAAGGTTTATTCGATACAATAGTAATACAAGAAGAAAAGGAAGATTTGGCACCCATCTACGACGAATATCCAACGGATGAAGTACTGAATTTAGTCGACCTGTGCGCGGACGGAGTTGCTGGCCACAAGAAAGAGGACGTAGGTGAAGAACTTAGATCTTTAGATCTGGTTGGTCCCAATGGCGCTATCCGAACAACCCTGCGACCCTACTGTGAGCGACCGCCCCCACCGACCAGAACCATGTGCTCCAGGAGGCGTGCCTGCTCCGCGCCCACTTCGCCGCCTCGCAGCGGGCCTCTTCACGAGTCGTCACCAACCTGCTCCAGGCCACCCACCGGCGAGTCCCACTCGCCACCGCGTGCAATCCTGCGCCGCCCTTCCACAGCTCGATCAGTCGCGCATAGCGGCGCCACCAGTCCGCTCCGAACTCCAACTCGCCTCCGGTGTATGTCCTCCCGACGCCCGCCGCCCTCGGCCCTCCAGTGGTGCCGGTGTCCGAGCCTTGCGCGAGGCTCGCGCAACCATGCCACGAGCTCCGCACAACCCCCATCAGCTCCAAGCGCCAGCGCCCCACGACGAGCTCGCCTCTCCTTGCGACGCCCGTGCCGCCTGCAACTCCCCCTGTGGCGGCGCCATCTTCGATATTTGAAGGGAATGAAAACCCTAACGAAGGTCTCGATCGGATCCCCTGATAGTAGGTATGAGATATTTTGGAAATATTACAAGCAGCCCCTCCTCACAAGATAGCTTATCAAAAGGGCCAATTGAAAATCAAATTATATTATTGGTATCTCTTAAGTGAAGGGGTAGAACATTTGCAGTCATACCCCTCGATGGAAAAAAATTACAAACGTAATATGGAAAAGGATCACAATTGGGGGATGTATGCTCAACCAATCCAGATGGAATTCTCCACCGACGGAACGAAGATCGAGCAATTCGTCAGGAGTCGAATTTTTTAAAGCGGAGGAGAGTTGATGCAGCGTGGAACCCACGGATAGAGTCCCATATTTGTCTAAATTTAGTGGTCAATTTTATTTACGTTTTTAGGTTGTCGAAATTGTTTAATTAAATAATTGAGATCGCATGTGATCTCAATGTTTATTTCGTAGATTTTAATTGCAATTTTGGTCAATTAATTAGTTAGAGTCCATTTAGAGTAATTAGAGGTCAATTGGAAGTTGTCAGAGTCAAATTAGGATAAAGTTGGTTGTTGATTTCAATTTGTTTACTATTTTTGTAAACCATCTCTCCTATATAAAGAGATGGTAGTCCAGCATTTTTATTCAGTTCAGTATTAATGAAAATTTGAGTTTATCTCAGTATCTCCCTCGGTCCCTTCTCCCTCCACGCGATCTCCGCGGTTCTTCTCCCTCAACCTCTCGTGTTCCCGGCGAGTTCTCTTCTCAACCCTTCCAATTTCTCTTCTCAACCCCTCGCGTTCTTCTACCAAAGAAATCCACCAAAAATTATTCTATCATCAACATCGACGCCGGAATCAATCCGCATCATTTGGTATCAGAGCATGGATATTGAGTCGTTCCTACGATTCAACGATCCCGTGGCATATTGGCGTCTCAAGCTTGACCTCAACCGCATATCTCATGGGCCGCATGCACGTTCGCGTCAACGGAAGTTCAAAAAACGTCTCGCGGCATCCCTGAAGGTTCAAGCATGGCTGGACGCGCAAGCCGATGAAGAAAACATCACCGAAGAAGACGATTCAGCTGCTGTCCAACACCTTCCAGACCCGATTCCGCCACCGGAATCGATCCCGCCACCCGTTGAAGCCGCTACCGCGAAGATTGACGAAGAAACCCGCCCCGTGGAGGAAGAAATGCCCGCTGTCCAGGAACTCCCAGATCTGAATCCGTCGTCGGGATCGACTCCGCTGCCCCCTCCAACCACCCCGGCACCATCCCAGCCCTCCCAGGTAATTCCCAACACAACCCCAAGCCCCCCATCCCCCTCTCGCCTCTCTCCCCGGTTCCACGGCCCTCCTCCCCCTCGCCTCGCTATCGCCAGCCCGCCGTGCTCTCCCCTCTCCAGCCCCACTGTCGCTGCGCCCAACCCCCGGCGGTCCCATCGCCTCTGCCCTCCTTTTCCCCTTCACAGGACCGCCCCCGCCCCCTCTTGGTTACCCCTCCAGAACCTATCGCCTTGCCCTCCCGCCGCCACTATGCGCACTCGCCTCTGGCACCCCCACCCGCCACTCTTGCCACACCAACCCCACTCGCCCCACCGAAACTTCCCCACACCCCTGCTGCCGCCACCCCCACTCGCCACACCATTCCCCACCACCGCACCCCACAACCCCTCCCTCGCCACCACCCCAGTCCCCCTCCGACCCCCCTGCCCCTGCGCCTCACCCGAAAACCCCACGAGACCCCACCCTCTCCGCACCGCGCGTCGCGCGCGCCAGCCCATCGCCATCGTTCCCAGGCCCCGCCGCCCGGCAAACCACGCTTCTCGCGCACAGGCCCCGCATCCCCACCGCTCGCGACGCCACCGCTGTACCGAACCTCGCCAACAGCTCTCCCGCACATCCCGGTGCCGCTGCCTCTCCTGGAGACGGGAAGGAACCCTATCGAGATTTAAGGGGACTGAACCCCTGAGATTAAGGGGATGGACAATCAATTGGGAAAATTACAAGTCCAAAATTCCTAAGTTCTATATTTACAAAAGGGTTCAAAGCAATATGAAAGAAAAGAAAAACGAAGGGGTGCGAAAATTGCGGCCACACCCCTGGCGGCCGAAAGCTTTAAAAAACAGGGTTGTAATGGGGAAATCAAGGGTTCCTCCTTATCCAAATAGGACTAGGGCATTGGGTTTTCCCTATATAAGGACCCCATGGCTTCAATTTTTAGATACATCTCCTCTTCTCCTCTCTTTGTGCTATTACTTCGCTATGGATGCCCCGAGAGCCATGTTTTTCATGCCCCATCAGTTCTTCGGTCACCACAAGGAAGAAGCCACAATCAAGAAGACACCGTCATTCGCGCCGCACATGTTCTTCAACCACGACGACCGTGGCATCTACGCCCGCGTATGGACTCCGTCGTTCGCTCCACACCAGTTCTTCCAGAAGACGGCGGAACCTGCAGATTCGATCTCCCAGCCTACATTGAGCAATTCGTCGGGAGACGAATTTTTTAAAGCGGTGGAGAGTTGATGCAGCGTGACCACAGATTATAGGGCCGCATTTATTTAATTAGTTAATCGTCAATTTTATTTACGTTTTTAGGTTGTCGAAATTGTTTAATTAAATAATTGAGATCGCATGTGATCTCAACATTTATTTCGTAGATTTTAATTGCAATTTTGGTCAATTAATTAGTTAGAGTCCAATTAGAGTAATTAGAGGTCAATTGGAAGTTGTCAGAGTCAAATTAGGATAAAGTTGGTTGTCGATTTCAATTTGTTTACTATTTTTGTAAACCATCTCTCCTATATAAAGAGATGGTAGTCCAACATTTTTATTCAGTTCAGTATTAATGAAAATTTGAGTTTATCTCAGTATCTCCCTAGGTCCCTTCTCCCTCCACGCGATCTCCGCGGTTCTTCTCCCTCAACCTCTCGTGTTCCCGGCGAGTTCTCTTCTCAACCCTTCCAATTTCTCTTCTCAACCCCTCTCGTTCTTCTACCAAAGAAATCCACCAAAAATTATTCTATCATCAACGTCGACGTCGGAATCAATCCGCATCACATATTTATTTCCTTGAGACCGTACCCAACATTATTAGCTTGTTGACATATTTTTGGTATTCAATCTTTTATAATGCATAAAATGCTCCCTTAGTTCCATCTCGATCATTCTTGTTCTATCTTTAAATTGTCGAAAAGCAAACATACTATTTACCTTCTTTTATAACCCAAATTTGTTGTTGCACACTTGTACTTGATTATTGGAAACTGTTTTTCATGCCCATTCTTATTAATTCAAGTTGCAAAGAATTTCACACCCACCTTCCCCATTCCATCACCTTTCTTTTTAAAGGTTCCTCCACATTTGGTTCTAAACGTGCCCTTTAGGATTGGGAGCCCACTGCAAATCCAAGCGCTTCAACAACCTGCAACGATCAAATCATGATCATGGCTACAAGAACCCCCACCATGCCAAACCCCAAATGCTTGCCACGATCTTTTCCCTCTTTCACTTTGTCCCTCTTGGTGTGATGTTTATGGAGGCTGTTGAAATACGAAACACGGAAACGAATAGATAATCAAAGCAACAAAAAGATAAGAAGACTTTATTTTACATGGAACCCTGCTCCTTAAGGAGCGGGAGGAAAACACTGGAGAATCACCTCAAAGGGCTATTATTATTTCATTCATCTTTCTCAAAGGTTACAATGGGTGTGGGGCTCTATATATAGTACCACCAAGACACTAAACTCCCAATATTACATGATGTGGGACAAAACATGAAAGCTACCAAAGACATTCTTCTCCCCCTCAAGAGGGAGAATGCAATGCTCAACTTGGACAAACATAAGGAAAACACTCACTCACAACTAAACTACACGACACTACATACATTATCAACTTAACATGTACATTGTTAGTTGTCGTCGAGAACGTTCCTTCTCATGCCATGTTGGTGAGGAGGAACTGGAGGTTGGAGTGTGAACTGGCTCGAACTGAAATGAGGTCTCCCACCGAGAGAACTCTGGCCTGCAACATGTTTCATTGGTTGAAGGCTACTCCACTTCTCTGAAGGGGCGAACAAATGAGTACCGTGTTAATATCCATACGTAGTGGAATTAACGGTCATTGGACTTGCTGTGGGAATATTCATACACACCATAGTTCACGAGCAAATGTCTTGGGAATATACATGTGTGCTAGAGTTCACGATTAATAGAGCATGCGTGGAAATATCCATATACAAGGAGTTCACGATCGAATGGAGAATGGAGCAAAAATAATGAGTCTCCCACTGGGAGAACTTTGAAACAGTGGGTCACTCTAACATAGAGTGCCTCAAACAATGGTAGGGTCTTGAAACCACTATCCAACACTTCCCCTTTCTCCCGTACTTCAATCCATCCATTTTTTTCTCCTGGACTTTGATTTTACATTTTTTTGCTATCATTTTTTTGACCATTTCCTTTTTTCGCCATTCTCCTCTCTCTTTTTGAACGATCTCGTTTCTCTTCTCTTCTCGTTTTGTTTTGTTTTTTTAAACAACGGATGTTCTCCAATTTTTTCACAGATCTGGGACCCTCCATTTTTAATGTGTTGCTCTTCTCTTGCTTTTTAAGTCCATCTACTTTCATCATTACAAACCTCTCCTGTTTTTTAACAGAGTACATGTGTGCCTGTTGTCCAGTAGCCCCCAAAAAAGCCGTTCACCCTTTTTTTATCGTAGCTTCTCCCCTTTTTTGCTTTGTTTCTAAGGTAGCAATAACCCATTTGTTTGGGCTTTGCAAACAAACATATAAAACATGGGCCCAAAGCCCAGTAAGGACAACATAGAAGAGAGTATCGAGCTCCCCTCTCCTCCCTTCTTCAAAACTGGATTAGGGTTCCTATCAAGAACTCATCGAACAAATCCGTATAATGATGACATCACTTCCATCTTTCCTATGGAGAGAACCGGAGTTGAAGTCACAAAAGACATAAGGATTGCACATGAAGGTTATGTCGTTGCTGCACGTGTGGTAGTACGATCTAATGGGCATCATCATCCATAGTGGTCTAGAGGTTTGGGAATCATTGCTGATGCGATCTGGAGGTCGGGGAAGAGAGCCCTCACATGGGTTGCTATGATTACTAGGAGTATCGAAGCATGAGGTTTGGAAACCCATCATCTACAACCTCATCGTGCACTTGGACAGTCTCATCGTGCACTTGGACTGGACATCTTGCAGCAAAATCATTTCACTACTACACAGATCATCTCTTGGATGGAGGAGGCCCGTACGTGGGCTTATGTGATAAGAGATTTAGGATTCCAGCAGGGGAAGCCCTGAGGAGATGGAGCCGCACTTTTCTAAAAATAAAACTAAATTTCTAGAACTTTGAGAAGAATAAGAATAAATCTCCATAAATCGAACCGTTCTTATACCATGTTAAAATATGAAATGCAGAAGTGAATAGATAATCAAAGCAACAAAAAGATAAGAAGACTTTATTTTACGTGGAACCATACTCCCTAAGAAGCGGGATGAAATCACGAGAGAACTGTTGCAGAGGGTTGTTATTTCGTTAATCTTTCTCAAAGGTTACAATGGGTGGTGGGCTCTTTATATAGCTCCACCAAGACCCCAAACTCCCGACATCACATGATGTGGGACAAAACATGAGAGCCACAAAAGATATTCTTCAACAGAGGCTTTAACCACCTTTCACAATCTAGGAACAAATGTGGCCATAACAGATGAGGTCTGAGGAGAGACATGAGGAATAGTAATCTTGCTAAGTCTGTTGTAGGTCTCCTCTGTGGGAGGTATGGATGCACCGATGAGTAACTGGGTCTGTGCAACATCATACTCAGAGTCAAGAGTTGCAAGAATTTTTTTTTCTTTTAAAAAAGAGCCTCTAGAAATACACTGACCATGGTGGCATTTCGACATGCTTTCTGATGATCTAGGGATGTCGCCAACAGCATGAAGCTGTGAGGTTTCTCAAAATGCCCCTGACATAAGAATAGAAGGCGTGAAGAGGACAACCATTATGCATGGCCTTAAAGATGTCTTCGTCTCATTCATCGCTTGAGAATAGGTAGAGGTGAGGATGTCCCACAATGCATTGGCAGTGGGATGATGTAAAATATCATTGGCTATCTCCATGGCAGGGGCACATGACATAATAGGGACAAAAGATAATAGAAATACATAAGAAATGAATGGAAAATAATAAATAATATCTCTCAACCATCCTAAATTGTTTGATTGAATGATCTTGATGCATCATTCACCAATTAAGCCATGGCATATCAACTATGAAATTATGAATGGGTAGTCATCTAGCTCGTCAACTGTCGAGTATTTAGGGAGGAGGGGGGATCGATGCACTTGACACTTCCATTGCTCAAGACGTAAGAATCATAGGCTTGATTGCTTGTGATAGTTAGCAACCCTCTCTCATTTTAGTCGAGATAATTGTGAATTCCTCTTAGAATGAAGGGGAATGACGACTTTCCTTAGCTCAAACTTCTAGCTCTTTCGGATGTGGGGAAAATGGACTATTGTAGAGGCTAAACTAGGTAATTAGCTTATTCTGCAATCAGGCCGAGGTTGGACCAAATCAAAGCCTTGATCTTCAGTCCAATCCATGTCAGCTCAGATGCGAACAAAGCAAGCTGAGTTCGAAGCGAATCTTTCCCATCAGGAAGAAAGGCATTAATTGTCGTTTTCGTCCTTGTTGGCCAGTTGACAAGTCTGTAATTTTCACCTGAGCTAGTTGTAAGAGCTTAAGCGGAAGCTAAATCTAGTGCACCTACTTTCTGTTTTTCTTTTCATTCTTTTTGGGGATTTTTACACACATAACCTTGTATAATTTCATATTTACACATTAAACACTCACTCGAAACCCTAAATAGTTAAATTTTTTTAGCATGACACAACCCTATGTTCCATTAACTTTGGAGTAATCTGACAAATTCTGACAATTATACCCCTTACCCTCTCATATTTGCCATTTATACCATCTCGATCCTCTCGACTTTGGCCTCTTCTCGGCCTCCCTCCTCCGTCGAGTCCCACTTTCGCCTCCTCCTCCTCCTCGAATCCTACCCCTTCTCTTTGTAGATGCCCCCCTCCCATCTCTGTCTCCACCTTATCTTCCCACGAACACATATCTCCCATTTCCTTCTGTCATTTTTTTCCTCTGTCTTCTCAAAAAAATTTCTTGTCAAAATCGGATTTTGACAAGTGAGTTCTTGCTCACTCGAGTTCTTCTTGCAGAAAGTTTGGATATATATATATATATGCATACCCCTCGCTTGGAAGGCCTCATCGAGTTTCAGGGATGGGAATTGCTGTCATAGATCGACCCTCTACACCCTTCTTTCACCTCCGCCGCAAGTGATGAGGACGGTGGCTACCCTTTTAGGTTGACCACTAACTACTTTGTCTTGGATTTTGGTAAGGGCTCATCTAAATTGGGTCATATCAAGTTGGCTGAGAAATATCCTATTTTGGATTAGTTGACAGTTAATGGATCTTCGGATTCGACGAAAAAGTGATGGTTTATGGGGATAACAATACATAAGAAGAAATGAATTTGGGTGAAGAGGTGTGTTATAAGGAAGATGGTGATGTGAGTTGGTGTCTCCTTCAAAAAGTGAGCGATTCAGGATATGGTAGGGAGGTGATGACACTTTGGATGATCATGCAGATGGTGTTGGGGCTAGGGCTGGTTATCGAGCCCAACGAACCGAGCCATGCTCTGGCTCGAGCTTGATAAGCCCAGCTAGGCTCAGGCTCGGGCTCGGTGAGCTTGAGCCTCTTATCAAGCTAGCTCGGGCTCGATAAGGCACGAGCCTAGCCCGTTATTGAGCCTGGTCTGGGCTTGATCCAAGTCGAGCTCATTAAGAAAAATGGCATTTTTTGGTACAAAAGTGCGGTGTCTAGGCTTGAACCTGTGACCTCTTCTTTGAGTGTCTATTTTCCTTACCAATAAGCCACTATCTAAGTTACATTTCAAAAGTTAAATTATATTATATATTGTAAAATTCTATTTGCTAATAAAAAATACCAATTTGCTAATTATAACCTAGAAAAACATAAATATAGCTTTAGCTATATGTTCTTTAGAAAAACATAATATTGGTCAGCACATTAGTAGATAATATATATTATCAAATATGTGCATATTTAAAGATGTATAATAATATAATATCGTAATTAAGTCTACAATATAATATATATGGAACATTGCCACGTTGGAATTCACATTCACATATATGGACATATATAATTCCAAGGTGCCTACGAAACAAAATTATATCGATGCACAGTTTAGTTGGGTATAATATACACATTTAATTACTACCTATGTAGATAGCTACAACTATAGATATAGGTACCAATTGTTGAACATGCAACTCCCCTTGTGTGTGTATTATATATAAATATATAAATATAAATATTATATATATATTCTTTATCGAGCCCCTTATCGAGTTATCGAGCCGAGCAAGGCTCCACTCGGGCTTGGCTCGTTAAGCTATCGAGCCCAAAATTTTGGCTCGGGCTCGGCTCAACAACTTAATGAGCCAGGCTCACGCGCCCTTATCGAGCTGAGCCCGAGCCTGGCTCATCGAGGCTTGACTCAATAGCCAGCCCTAGTTGGGGCAATGTGTGGTGGAAGTTGCCACTTGAACTTGTCAGATCCGCGTCTTCAGGGTAAGGCATGTCTGGTTTGTCTCCATTACCGTTGCAGTGGCGGGGCTCGTGGTGTTGAGCAAGAGGTTGTGCCAGATGAGGTGCCCAATCATGACGATTCATCTTGCGGCTGTCCTGGATGATAATAAGGGTTGTCAAATCCCAACAATGGCACATATGAACAAGGCATTCATTGTATTGAAGAACAATGACTTTGTGGATATAAGCTTCACCATCATGTTGTTAAATGACTAGATAAAGTCATGCCTACTATCATGTGTTGAATTGAATTTGTTTGGATCACATGTATTTCGTAATCATTAAATTATAGGGTAGATTCCGTGATCCTGAACGAGCTTTTCTTTTTTGCATCCATGTAAGATCCGTAACATCCGTTGCAGAGGGAGGGGAGGACTGGGAGGGGAGGGAGGGGACAACGAGGATCAGGGGCAACAGTGACAACAAGTGTCACAGGAGGAGGACATGTTAAGGGGAAGGCGGTGTCAGAGGATGAAGTCAGAGGAAATAGGTTGTGGCCTGGGAGAGAGGAAATGTGATTTGGGGGGTAAATCTCAACTATAACATTAGGTTTGTCAAATTAACCCAACAGAATAATTAAGTTCATGGATGAAACTAACAGAGAGGTCAACATGTAAGCGGAAGTCATTATCTAGGATTCTGTGTATAATTTGAGATTATTGAGGGTTTAACGTGTAAGTATGAAATTATACAGGGTTAAACGTGCAAAACCCCCTATTTTACCCTCAATCATCTTTGTTCTTCTTTAGCAATCCCTCCTTTTTTAGACTGTTTCATTTTCTTACACCATTATTTTTCATCATCTTTTCTTTTCCCCTTTCCCCCTTTTTTCGACATGATTGACCATTGGCCTTTTCAGGCCAAAAAATAGGGTTTCAAGCACAATAAGCACGATGGCCTAAAGTTGCGAAGTGTCAATTTGTCATCCCTTGCACTGCTACCTTGCATTGACTATCAACTCGATCACCTTATGCATCTTGTGCTCCCTTGTTGCTGCCATATATCGTGCGCATGACCACACTAGGCTCTTTTTTCTTGCAGGTTGTCGATCTTTTTTGTTGCCATTGCTGTGATTTCATTCCATGCAGTACCACATGCACTCATCTCTTCAGTTCATGTGTCGTCGACCAAGTTGTTCCCTTGTGTCTTGTCCATCCTCAATGTCGTGGCACATGAACGACATTTGAAGCACCTAAAAATGATAATATAAGGCCTGATTTCTTGTCACTTCTACAAGCAGCCATTCCTTTACCAGTTCGATATAGTTACTGGCTTATGGTGGTTAGGGTATTGGTGCTACAAAATTCTTACAGTAGTATTTTTCTTGCATTTGCTGTCTTTTTTAAGTTTTAAGTATTGTAATTTAAGACGGTCTTAAAGTCACCCCTTGCTCTCGAACCTGTTGACATTTTTATTGCTAAATCAGCTGTTAAAGTCACCCCTTGCGCAACTTTTAGTTTTTGGAGAGATGACTGGACAGGGGATGGGGCTTTGGGGGTGTGTTTTCCGCAACTTACGAGGATGACAGAGAACAAAAAGATGCGAGTGCAGCAGTTTGGGACCACAGGGCATGGTCTCTGAATTTTGCATCTGCATTATCGGATCAGAGGGTGGAGGAGTTTCTTTTTGCTACAGAAGCCCGTCTTCGAGCAGAGATCACTTCGTGTGGGGAGATGGGAGATTTTCAGTGCGGAAGGCATACCACTTTCTGGTGGAGGATGGAGTGGAAGTGCAGGAAGAGCTTCATGTGGACACATGATTGGTATGGAAGTGCAATGTGCCTAACATGGTGAAGTTTTTTCTCTGGCTCTTCAGATGTGGGAGGCTCCTCACCAACGGTCGACGGGGACATTAGCTGGATTTGGAGGACGTGCTCTGCGATAGATGCAGATTGGCGACGGAGGATGCGGATCATTTGTTCTTCTCTTGTCCGTTCTTTGCTCAGGTTTGGAGTCGGGCCAACATCGAGTGGCTTGCTGATGGATTGGGCAACGTCGTCGGGATCGACTCCGCTGCATCAGGGATGGGGTTGGGTTATCAGCCTGATTCGGGAGCCCGATAGCCCAACCTGGCTGTAATTGAGCTTGTTGGCATGGCACCATGGCACAATAGTCAGTCCTAATTGTTCGTCCAATGCCCCTACTCGATACCTCATTTCCCATCCCCCCCCCCAATCAACAAAAACCCTAAATGCTAAAGTTTCCTCTGATATCCACCGACACTCATCACACACTCTCGCCTTAGACGTTAAAGGAAGATCTTGAGCCGTAGGGACGTCTTCCAACCCTAAGTCCTCTTGCGTCCTGATGCTAATATCCTTGGACTCGAAAACCTTCTTCAGAATCTTCCATTGTACCAGGTCCAGTAATCACGCACTTCCGTTGGTCATTTCATAATTGTCAGAGATTCAACCCCACTCAGGAAATTCTCCTTTCTTTGATCAGATAAACTTGACCATAAGAAAGGGGCCTAACTTCATTTGATCAAGTATCTAAAAACCACATTCTTGAATAACAGTGAAAGTGAAAGGTCATGGAAATTGATCTCTGAGTGCTCAGTGAAAGTGAAAGGTCGTGGAAATCGATCTCAGAGTGCTCCATCCTTGGTCCAATCATCCTGCCAAAAGCTAGAACTCCCATCATCACCCAAATAGGCCTCATATATGGTGAAATCGCTGAAATCATCGGCATAACATAACGAATCCACTTCCAGAACGTTGACTGCTGCAAGGTACCCCGACAAGATAGAGGTGACACCATAAATCTCCATGTAAGCAGTCACCTCCCGGTGGCATGCCAAAAGGAGCAAAGTATATCTTCCCGCCATAAGTTCTTAGATGGGGGGCGTCTTCAAAATTATTCAAGATCATCGAGATCCCCTTGCACTCCAAGATCCCGAATTCCCGCCCTCCATTAAAAATAGTAATATCTCCATATTGAAGCACCAGAATAGAGAGATCCTCGTAACTGTAACCCACACAAAAAATCTTCACGCACCACCATTCATCACACACCATAACGAATAGGAAGGCCACAATAGGGTATCCCTGCCTCACCCTCTCTGAGGCTGGAATAAAACTTTGTGCCATCAATTCACCAGAATCGCACATGACAACCTAGTATTACATCTTTTCATCGACACAATCCAAACATATGGGAAGCCACAATGATCAGGGGAAAGCTTGTAAGAACATCCAATCTACTCAATCATATATCTTGGAGAATTCAATCTTCGAAAGCAAACCCGTAGCCTTGCATCACCTTAATCAACTCTCAGTTGCTATAACTGCACAATCCATCAGGTGGCGACTAGGAGTAAAATCAGATTGAGACTAGGAAATGATAGACCACATAATCCCCTTTATGACGATTAGCCAACAGTTTTCCTATGATGAGATAAATATCGTTAGACAAGTAATTGTCCTGAAATCCTCCATATCGGCCACATCCCTCTTGTGTAAACCAAAAATAATGGATAGATTAATACACTCGACCTCTGATTTCCCTGTCGCAACTCATTGAGCATAGTCATAACATCATCCTCCACCACATCCTAAAACTCGTTGAAGAAAACCAGGAACATGTCTGCACCTGGGAAACTATCTACATTCAGATTAAAAACTGCAGCACAAACCTCTTGTAACCAAAACTCGCGAATCAATACATCTGCCTGCTCCTGTGTAGACTGCTCGCACGTCTCCCCAACCAACAACCTATACCTGTATAGTTATTGTTGTGAGAAAAGAGTGATCTGTTATTCAAGGGAACCCTAGGCTCTCTTATATAGGGAGAGACCTGAAGGGTAAAATACAAAGTAGTCCAGAGAAAAATATAAATGACGAACAGGTACATAGCATATAATAATATCTATCTCTACACTCCCCCTCAAGGTGGAGCATAGATGTCTATCATGTTCAGCTTGGAAGAACATCTCTGGAAAGGTCCTCTGAGCAACGGCTTGGTGAGTACATCAGTAGTCTGATCCCCTGAGCTCACGTGAGCTGTAGATAACAATCCTCTCTGGATTAAGTCTCTAGTGTAGTGGCAGTCAACTTCAATGTGCTTTATTTTTTCATGAAAAGCTGGATTGTTGGCAATAAATAAGGCTGCTTGATTATCACACTAAAGCTGCATGGATAGAGGTACGGCTACATGTAGATCTTCCAGTATAAATCGAACCCACATCATCTCTGTGCTTGCTTGCGCCATGGCCCTATATTTGGATTCAGCACTGGACCTTGTCACAACAGTTTGTTTCTTGCTTTTCCAAGAAACCAGAGAGCTCCCAACAAAAACTGCAAATCCTGAGGTTGATTTTCGATCCTTAGGGCATCTTGCATAATCGGCATCTGCACATGCTGAGATAGACAAATCTGTGCCCTTTCGAAACAACAACACTGAACCTGGAGAAGACTTCAGATACCTCAGTATCATGTATATGGCATCCATATGAACTTGTCTTGGCTGCTCCATGAATTGACTCACCCTGTTCACTGCAAAGGCAATATCGGGACGAGTTATGGTAATATAAAGGAGCTTACCCACCATTTCTCTATATCTCCTCTTGTCTACTTCAACAGTGTCATCATCATACAGCTTCATGCTTGGATCCATGGGAATACTTGATGGTTTGCATCCAGCCATGCCTGTTTCAGTCAAGAAATCTGTGATGTACTTCCTTTGGGTCATTACTAGACCCTGTGCATTCCTGACAAATTCCAACTCCAGAAAGTATCTTAGGGTTCCAAGATCCTTCGTGACGAACTGATGGCCTAGGAATGCCTTCGCCCTTTCTATGCCCTGAATATCATCATCTGTAACTAGAATATCATCAACATAGACCATGATAACAACCGTACCTGCCGATGACTTCTGAACAAACAACAAGTGGTCTGCATTTGACCTCTTGAATCCATGTCGTTCTATCAGATTGGAAAGCTTCTGGAACCACACTCTTGGACTCTGTTTGAGGCCATAAATTGCCTTATGAAGTCTACACACCATATGTTTCTCCCCCTCAGCAGTAAACCATGGTGGTTGTTGCATGTAGACTTCCTCCTGCAGATCACCATACAAGAAGGCATTCTTGACATCCAGAAGAGAATGCGAAGAGTGGAATGACGAGCCATTGGAGAAAATGTATCCATATAGTCCACGCCATAGGTTTGTGTAAAACCTCGCGCGACCAGCCGTGCTTTGTACCGATCTAGACTGCCATCAGCGTGGTATTTAACTGTGAATACCTACTTACAGCTCACAATAGATGCATCAGAAGGAGGAACAACCAAGGTCCATGTGCCACGAGACTGTAGTGCAAGCATCTCATCTTCCTAGTCTTTCTCCAGCAATCAATCTCCATAGCATCCTGGTAGGTCCGTGGTATGTCCACGGAAGATAAAGCTGCAGCAAATCTCTGAAAGTCGCCTGTGAGGCGATGAAAAGACACCTGTGAAGCAAAGGGATAAGATGTACACGTCCGCTTCTGCTTCCGGATAGCAATGGGAAGATCAAGATCATCTTCCGCTGTACTGGATGGTGTAGTCTCCTCCTGCAATGAAGAATCCTGCACATGTACCATATCTGACCCGTCGGTAGTAATGCCATCTGAACGTACCTGAGGCATGTTGGATGTCTGACGTGTAGCCTGAGCAGGACCTGACCGACGCGTATAGAATTTTGGGAAAGGTGGAATAGGAGGCCGTGGAGGTGGTGGAGGTGGAGCTGGTGGTGAAGATGACGTAGAGTCAGGAACGGGAGTGGACTCAGGTGAACTCCAAGTAGGTGGTGGAGGGACATAGACATCATCGTTGGTAGTGGATGGTACCAGTCTGTCACCTGCAGGGGGAAAATACATAACAGACTCAAAGAACGTGACATCAACACTGATAAAGTATTTCTTGTTTATGGGATCATAACACCGATAGCCTTTCTGAGTCCGAGAATAACCGACAAAGACACACTTGACATCTCTATGAGAGAGTTTGTCAAGTCCAGGAGTCAGAAGGTGAACAAATGCCACATTATCAAAGACACGAGGAGTTAGTGAGAATAATTCCTTGTCAGGAAAAACGATAGAGAGAGGAATTTTCTCACCAAGGACAGAAGATGGCATACGATTGACCAGGTAGCAAGCGGTAAGGACAACATCCCCCCAGAAAGAAATAGGAGCACAACTCTGAATCAGTAGGGTTCGAGTAATGTCAAGAAGGTGGCGATGCTTTCTTTCAGCCACACCATTCTGCTGAGATGTGTAAGCACAAGTGGTCTGGTGAATAATGCCCTTTGACGAAAGAAACTGAGAGAGGGACCGTTTGCAGAATTCAAGAGCATTATCAGTACGAACATATTTGACAGTAGAAGAAAACACATTTTGCACTTCATTAATCAAATTCTTAATCACATCGCCTGCTTCAGATTTATTCTTTAAAAGGAAGACCCAAGAAACACGAGAAAAATCATCCACTACCACTAGATAAAATCTGTGTCCCTGATGATCGGGTACACGACTTGGACCCCATATATCTATGTGAAACAACTCAAATGGGGAGCTACTGCTCCGACTCTGACGACTAGGAAAGCTCGACCGATGATGCTTTCCCAACTGACACGCTTCACAACGAAAGGAAGAACTGGGAGAGATCTGAGGCAGAAGATGTCGCATTTTCTGGAGCGGGAGATGACCAAAACGGAGATGCCAGATGTACGGAGAAATCGGTCCGGCAGAATGAGAAGAGACGCCAGCATAAGTATTCCGGACCAGTCGATATAGACCATTCTGCTCAGAGCCACAACCAATCACCCTGCCCATTAGTATGTCCTGAAAAATAAGAGAAGACGGGTCAAATATAGCACGACAATGCAAATCCTTCGTAATCTGACTAATAGACAACAGATTCATCGAGAACTCAGGAGCATGTAGGACATTCTGTAGATGCGTAGTAGAAGATAGGAAGACCTCCTCCTGTCCAACGAGGGGAGAATGAGTACCGTCTGCAATCTGTACTGAGCGGCCACGAGGAATGTTCCTGTAGGACTCAAGTCTCTCTCGATCACGACAGAGATGATGTGTGGCACCAAAATCTATAATCCAATCAGAGATATCATGAGAAGATGTAAATGCAGTAGCACTACCTGAGGTACTAGCAGCAGCAAAGGAACTGGCAGATGCTGTAGCAGCAACATCTAAAGGTCCACCAGAAGAATCACCAGATGATTGTGGCATAATATCACGTAGACGTGCCACAAGTTCCTCGAAACGATTGTCTGCAGTAGATGCCAATTGGGGCTGAAAATGCTCTGCTACACGTGCCGATGCTGGGAACCCATGCTTAGAGTAGCATGTCTCCTCCGAGTGGTATGTGCGGTGACAATATGAACACGACCGAAAGCGACCACCCCTACCCTGGGGTCCACGTCCACGACCACGGTCAGAAGAGTTACCACCTCTCCCACGCGAAACTGCCATCGCCGATGGGGGTGGAGTAGATGAGCTGGAAAAAACTGATATGCGACTGAGTCTCCTGTAAACATCCTCCATCGGAGGAATAACTGCATCAGCCAAAATCTGAGAGCGGGCGGCCTCATACTCAGGATCGAGGGCCGCAAGTAGAACACCCACCATGGTGGCATTCCTCAATGTCTTCTGTTGTTCAGGAGTCACTGTGAGGGAAATGGTGTTGTACAACTTCTCAAACATCTCCCGCAGGGATGTGTACAAGGAGTGAAGAGGTCTGCCATTCTGCTTCATCGTGAATATATCATGCTGAAGTTGTGACATCTTGGTCTCATTTCGCACCTGGGAATATGTAGCAGCCAGAATATCCCACATCGCCTTGGCAGTGGGTTGATGGAGGACATCATTGGCAATCTCCATCGACAGTGTTCCTGACAACCAGACCTTTGCATACGAATCATCAGCCTCCCACGAGGCATATATCCATGTCTTCTCTGTTGGCTCATCCTCGATAAGAATGTGCTTCTTACCGTTCGACTTCATGAGACTCATGAACTGCATCGCCCAGAGCTCATAGTTCGACCCGTCCATCTTCACTATTGGCGCGGGACCTTTGAACGCGCCTATGGAGGGCATATCAACCTTTGATTCCGACATATTGCCACCGGAGAAGAACTAGGGTATGTAGACGAAGTGATAGATGTCTACACAAACTTCATAGGATTCGAGTGCGTATGTAGACTTTATGCACCCAAATCCATATATCTGGAGGAAGAGACGGCTACGATCAAGGTAGCAAGAGTCCGGCTAGGGCAAGCCGGAAGATGAAGACGAGGCGGCGAGCTGAGGTATTACGGCGGCACTTGGAGGGGACCCGGGGGGGTCGGGCGACACTGGGGTGGACCCGGGGGAGTCCGGCGGCGCTGGGGTAGACCCGGGGGGGGGGGGGGTCCGGCGGCACTTGGCGGGAACCCGAGGGGGGTCCGGCGGCGGTGGGAGGGACTCGGGAGGGTCCTGCAGGACTGGAGAGTAGCCCGGAAGGGAGCGGCGGCGGCGGAAGAACGAGAGGGGGGGAGGCGGCGGGTGGGGAAGCCCTAGGGCTCTGATACCATGTTGTGAGAAAAGAGTGATATGTTATTCAAGGGAACCCTAGGCTCTCTTATATAGGGAGAGACCTCAAGGGTAAAATACAAAGTAGTCCAGAGAAAAATATAAATGACGAACGGGTACATAGCATATAATAATATCTATCTCTACAGTTATTAAACATGGTTACTGAGGAATGCTTAATGTTGGAAATGCTTATTGTTATTAACCTGGTGACTGTGGAAGGCATTGGAAGTGCTTGTTATATTACTTAAATGATTGTTTTTTTTTTCACTGGCGAAGCTTGCTGTAAACTCCTTCTTTGCTTCTTAGCGAAGCTTACTGTAAATTCCTTCTTTTGATTGTGTTTAGACTTTTTGTTGATACCTTCTTTTGATTGTGTTAAGACTTTTTTTCCCTGAAACGAAAATGTGCATCTTTTAGAAGAGTCTTGCTAGTCAAGCTTACTGCAAGTGTCCATTTGTTATTATTTCAGGCTTTTTACTGAGTTGATAAGATACTTATTATAAAGATATCTTACACGTCTGTAGCTGCCATCTTTTTCTGTTTATCAAAGCTACTTGTTTAAAGCATTTTGTTTCCTGGAAAGGACGAAGTTTACCTTAGTAGCAAAAACAATTTTGTCAAAAGATAAAAGGCTGATGGAAGCCTTTGTTACTTTGTTTCTAAAAGTGGGAATTAGTTATTAGCATGGATTCCGCATGCCCATATTGGTTCCCCGCTTTGATTTTTGAGACAGGTGCCAGCAGTTACTGATATTGGACTTAAACCCCGCCGCATAAGCAAGGTGGCTGTTATTGGTGGAGGTTTAATGGGATCCGGTATTGCCACTGCTCTTATTAGGAGTAACATTGCAGTTATTTTAAAAGAGGTTGATGCTACATACTTGGAAAGGGGAAAGAAACTGATATCAGGTAAGCATTGTAATTGTTTCACCAGGGTCAACGTCCTCACATTTTCCTTTGTATTTTATGTTAAAATAACATATTTTTCTCATCTTTGATAGCTAACTTGGATGGTCTCGTGAAAAAAGGAGCTATGACACAAGACAGGATGAATCATGCCTTGTCGCTTTTGAAGGGATCTCTGGATTACTCTGAATTTAAAAATGTTGACATGGTCATAGAGGTCAGCACAAAGATCCCATGCCCATTGCAAGACTTGTTTTTCTTCTTTCATGTCAAATTGTTGGATGAATTAGTGCAATTATCTGCTTGCCACGTTTTTGAACTGTTGTGCAAAAGGATGCATTTTTTATTTATTACGAAACTTATTTCTGAGAAGCTTTTTACATCGAATCTGCAGGCTGTTATCGAGAAAGTACCACTCAAGCAGTCAATATTTAGTGATCTTGAGAAGATATGCCCTTCACATTGCATTTTGGCAACAAATACATCCACAATTGACCTGCATGTTGTTGGTGCAAAGACATCCTCTCAAGATCGAATAATTGGTGCTCATTTCTTCAGGTGATTTTGTATGAATTGTTTGCAAATAGGGTGCAAAGTTAATCTACGCATGCGTCAAAAATCAAACAAGAATTTAGCTGTACTTTTATCTAAGGCCTTAAATTTAAATTTCGGATTTCGGTTTCATTTCGCCAACAGTTAAAAGGAGAAATATCGTTGGAATTTCGTTGAAGTCGTCGGAAATTTTGGAAATGACACAGAACTTGATTTTTTCCCCAAAAACTAAGGTTTTAAATATTCCTAAGTCAATAAATAAAATAGAAATGCACACTTGTTTGTAAAATAGAAGTGTAAATATAAGTTTTGAATTAGCGTTATCGTCATAATCATCACATATGTTGATATGCAGAGCAACGTATTGTATAGAGTCAGAATTGTATGCTAAATGGAAGCAAAAGCCATTCTAACATCTTTTCAATAAGAATGAGGTGACATATATGTTGGAGCATAAGTTGTAAGCGCCTATTGAGTTGTAGTAGGGTAAATGGATCCTGGAGGAGATCCATTTACCCCATCCAGTGTTTAGTCCCACATCGTCCAACGGTGGGACTTGGAGGCTCTGGAGAGGCTATATAAAGAGCCCCAGACCTCCTGTACTCATTGAGAAAAAGGAATGAAATATCCGCCCCTTTGAGGGCTTCTCCCGTGGTTTCATCCCGCTCCTCACGGAGTAGGGTTCCACGTAAAATCCCGTTGTTCTTTTCTTTTATTATCTTTATTCCATGTTTCGCTTCCGCTTCCGATTTCTAACATGGTATCAGAGCGGGTTCGGTTCTCGGGATTTTTATGTTCTTAATTTTATTCGAGATTCGATTGTAATGATTTATCTGAATATTAGTGTATGGATTCTCGTCATTCTAGAGTTTCGATTGAAACCCCAAATCCTGTTTCACGTGGCGGCGCGCCTCATTCTGCAAATTCTGCCACAGGCGGCGCGAGGCCGCTTCATTCTCCCGCCTCCAGGCGCACCCCCGTCCGCTCCAGACGGCTCCAAGTGCATACCGCGCAGAAGCCCTACACCCGCGCGCCCAGGTGCAGACCCAACAATCCAGATCGACGGCGTTCGACCGCGCCAGCCCCAGACGACTTCTCCGAAACCCTAGGCGGCAGAAGCGGCATCCCCTGGCGATTTCTCCCTCCTGGCAGCACCCAATCTTCTCTCGAGCGGAGCCATACTTGCAACCTTCATGCGCCATACCCGGCGCACAGCTCCAGTGATCAATGCCAACCCCAGTCCCATAGGCGGTGCTTCCGACCTCCAGCCGCCATAGCAGCGGGCTCCGACTCCCTCTGGGCGGCTCGCGCCTCCCCTCCCGACTCGCCTCCAGCCCAGGGTCTCCAGTCGTGCGATGGCACGATCTCTCCAGATCGCCTCCAGGACAATGAATCGCGCGATCTGTTGCGCGGTTCCAGGCGACCCCCTCATGCGCCTCTGAGTGGGCGGCGCCGTGGCGTTGAAGATGGGGTTCCTTCGTGGGAACCCTAAGGGTTGCCCGCTCTTTATAAAAAAAAATGTAAGTGGGCTGCTATTAAAGAAAAGGGAGAGAGGGATGGATGGGCCCAAGTGGGCTAGGCTGTTTTTGTTTAAAAAAAAAGGAGAGGGGAGACGTATAGTCTTCGAAAAAAAAAGAGGTGCGTACTTATAGCAAAAAAAAAGCCGTACGCATTTTTCAAGAAAAAAAAGAAAAAAAAATCGCATACAAAGAAAAGCCGTATGCATTTTTCAAAAAAAAACCGTAAAAAAATTTAAAATTATTATCAACGGCTTAAAATAAAGGCTTAAAAAAATGATGATGAATGTTTGAAAAGCCGATAAATGTTTTGATCGGCTAAGTGGTTTTGTTTTGCCCCCCTATTTATCTTGTCTTCTCCCAACTGTCGACGTCTTTATTCCGACAAGTATGGGAGAAAGGGGGAGTATATATGTAGAGTCACAGGTCTTGATCCAGATCCAGATTCAGATGACAGTCTCCAGACCAGCCATATTTTTCCAGACTCTACAGATGTTCAGTGGTTCAGACTCGACGATTGTCTTCCGAGTCTCAATTTCAGACACGCATATGATTGCGGTCATTTTTCAGATGAGCATAAGTTGCCATCATCAGTTCGAGGTCCCCATCATTCTTGTTGTTTTGTCGGCCAGAGTTTTCATGTGAGCCATAGGGACTCCAGAGCAGAGGACCATTCCCTATGCCATTGAGGGCAAGGGTTTTCATGTGGTATCATAGGTACACCAGAGCAGTGCACCATTCTCTGAGCCAGATGGGAGAGACCCAGTTCTCCGACGAGGAGACGTCAGGCGCAAGTTCAGACTCGATGGTCAGGTTACGAGTCTTCAGTTGACTCACACTCCAGCCCGTTCGTCCTCCTCACCTGCACGGCATGAGAAGCAACGTCCTCGACTGCAGCAATGTGCGCGTTGGGTTGATATTGTCCGTAGTGTCTTGTAGCGTTGAGTTGAGTTTCTGTCTGTTTGTCCAAGCTGAGCATTGCATGCTCCAGCTTGAGGGGGAGTGTTGGTGCATAAGTTGTAAGCGCCTATTGAGTTGTAGTAGGGTAAATGGATCCTGGAGGAGATCCATTTACCCCATCCAGTGTTTAGTCCCACATCGTCCAACGGTGGGACTTGGAGGCTCTGGAGAGGCTATATAAAGAGCCCCAGACCTCCTGTACTCATTGAGAAAAAGGAATGAAATATCCTCCCCTTTGAGGGCTTCTCCCGTGGTTTCATCCCGCTCCTCACGGAGTAGGGTTCCACGTAAAATCCCGCTGTTCTTTTCTTTTATTATCTTTATTCCATGTTTCGCTTCCGCTTCCGATTTTCTAACAATATATAGTAACTACTAATCAAAACATATATATCAAAATAAAGAAAGAACAAAAAAATATAAAGCTTAGTTAAAACTTGAATTTAACTCTTAAATCTTGTGTCTCACTAATTTGGTTTGGATTTAGATCTAAAATTTCAAAACTATCTAAAGAAACCAACTCAAAGAAGAAATAAGTGAAAATCCATTGGTATATGCAAATTTTGATTAAAGCAAAGGGTAGATTCCCTTATTTTTGTTGTTTCGCCGAAATGACATGATGAAATTTCGTAGACATTTCGTTGAAATCCTGGAAAAAGAAATAAAGTAGCATTTCTATTTCGGTGACAGAGAAATGGAAATTTCGGAGAAATTCGGTGGAATTTCATTTGAAATTTGAGACCTTGCTTTTATCTAATTGGATATGAGAAAGTTGATTGATGTTATATGAGTCTTGTTCCACGAGATGGGGTTCTTCTAGGTGCCTTGAAGCACGGATAGAAAATAACATCTTTAGCTTGGCAAGCTGTAGAATAGAGAACTGCCAACTTTGGAATTTTGCTTCATTTGTATATGTAATTTAATACTGTATTTCTTGGATATAAACTCCCCGCAATATGGTATAATTGTTTTGTATTTCCTTCTTTCAATTTACCCATGTTTATGTTTGATTTGCCTATGAAAAATCTTGCAGTCCAGCACATGTGATGCCTCTCCTGGAAATTGTTCGATCCGACAAAACTTCCCCGCAAGTAATTCTTGATCTCTTGACTGTGGGGAAGACCATAAAGAAAGTCCCTGTTGTGGTTGGAAACTGCACTGGCTTTGCAGTTAACCGCACCTTTTTTCCATATAGCCAAGGAGCACATTTGTTGGTTCATTTAGGTGTGGATCTCTACAGAGTAGACAGAGTGATCACCGGCTTTGGCATGCCGTTGGGTCCTTTCCAGTAAGCACTTCAGCCTGCTCTTATTCAATGTTGACTTTACATTCCCTTTTGAATCTTTTTCAGCGCATTTGGTGAATGTAATTGTCATTCAGCAGTTCTTAATAGTATTACCTGTGACAGCAATGCCGTGATTAGTTACTGGTGGTGGACAAATACTTAAATTACATCTCCCCTATTTTTATTGCACGTTCTTTTTTAATCTAAATGGAGGTAAAGAATCCATGTAGCCAATCCTACTTAATGTGGGAAAAGGCTTTGTTGTTATTTTTGATGTACTAATGTTTAATCTTTTGGATTGCTTATCAGACTTCAAGATGTGGCTGGATATGGAGTGGCCATGGCCGTAAGAAAAGAGTTTGCTGATGCTTTCAAGGGTCGGACATTTGAATCTGGATTGCTTGACTTGATGGTTGAAAATGGACGTAACGGTATGAAAAAATTGCATTTCTACCATGGATATTTGTCTGTCACCACTCCTGTAACACATGGACTTGTATCTCTCATCAATGTAGGCAAGAACAATGGGAAGGGATATTACATATATGAAAAAGGAATGAAGCCCAAGGCTGATCCCAGTCTGCAAGTCATCTTAAATGCATCTAGAAAACGTGTTGGACTCATGCCTGGGGGAAAGGTCCCTTGCTCTTTTCTTTGATCTCTACTGTTTGCTTCCAAACTATTAAACTTGTGCTATCATCGATACCTCTCGGGTTTAATTATCGTATCTTTCGTAGAAGCTGATTTGGCAGGTTTTTGGTATATTGCAGCCCAGAACGGTGAGTGACAAGGATATTCTAGAGATGATATTCTTTCCTGTAGTGAATGAAGCGTGTCGGGTGATGGATGAGGATGTAGTTGTTAGAGCGTCGGATCTTGATGTTGCTTCTATTCTTGGGATGGGGTTCCCCAGATACCGGTGAGTAAATGGTCCATTCCGTAGAAAATTATCGCAGATGATGAAATACTGCTTCCCCAGGCCTCGTATTTTTTCCCCTTTTGCCTGATAGTGTAATTTGTTTTTATTGGTTTTCATGGTACTTTTCTTGCATACACTCAATATTTCTATATTCTTTCTCCAGGGGAGGTCTTGTATTTTGGGCAGACTCTGTTGGTGCTGGCTACATATACAAAAGACTCAAAACATGGTCAGATGAATTTGGGGCCTTCTTCAAGCCATCATCTTATCTCGAGGAAAGAGCGAAGAAGGGGTTGCCATTGGTATGCATGCATCTCTGCTTTCCGTTACATGTACATTTTTCCCGTTAGTTACATAACCCTTTTTCCATGTTTTACTCAGAGTACAATTACACCGAAGCCTTCTCAAGTATCTAGAGCACGACTGTAAAGGTACAGCGGCGTGCATCTGAAACGGTGGGCTTTCATCTGGTTGCGCTTCTAAATTACAGCAATAAACATCCCAACTTCCCTCTTGAAATATGCGGCGACAGTAAGTTTTATCTGTGTAATTGATGCAGTATGGGCATACAGGATCTTGGAAGGTGCAAGATATAATAAGTTTAGGTGCAGGTATAGGAGATGAAACAAAGCGAGTAACGGATTATTTATTATCAATGTATCATTTTCTTTCATCGTAATGTCTTGAACTTTGTGAAGGGACAGGGTTGTCATCGATAATTATAGTAAAGCTCGGTCACTTTTTGCGATCAATTAACAGTTCGATGTTACAGTTTAGTGATGGAGATCACAACAGCCACATACCAGATTGTTCCCCTCGCATTGTGCCTCTTGTTCAACTGCACTGCAAGCGTTAGGTTGGGTTCTTGTGTGTACTTGGGTAATCGTCGCCTGCATCAATGGCATACAGGGCGGGGTATAGAGCCGCATGATACCTCCATCCGATATTATACTTGGCTTGGATAATCATTGATATCGATTTCCAAATATATGTACATGAAAGCTCAAGTGTGACATTTGGTCTTTTACATTTACAAGTGGTCGATACAGCATTGAAGCAAGTATGCGGATGGCACGTCCTTGAAGAAGGGATAGCTTTATCTAAGCTATGGTTAGAAGCCTTGAAAACGGGAAAGTATAGTAAAGCAATAAAGAGCTAAGGTTAAAATCTTCAATGTCTTAAAACAATACACTCCTTGAGCACTCAAAAATACGAAGTGGCTTGGATCAAGTAAGAATCGTTTGGATCTCTCTTCCCTTTTCATTTTTTTTACAATCAGCCATTTCCTACTTGGTCCAAGAAACATTAGCGACCACCGCACTTAGGGATGCAAATGGTTACGGATATATCTGTATCCGATCCGTCACCGTATCCGTTTTATATAAATTTTGACATCCGTATTCGTATCCGTTTTAAAATGGATACGGATATGGATATCGTTTTGATATCCGTAAATATCTGTATCTGTATATCCGTTTTCGTATATGAATATAGTCATAGATTTATTTTAAACCCTATATAACATAGCTTTATACATTCTTTTACTATATTTGTATAATTTTATGATACAAATACATTTAGTAAATTTATATCATGCGTTTTCTATCCAATTCGTATAATATTAAGTCAATTTTATAGAGTATTTCTAACATTACTCGTATGCGATCCGTATTTGTTTTACATCTGTATCTGTTTTGTAAGGATATGGTAAGATAGTTTTAATATCCGTCAATATTTGTATCCGCATCCGTATTTGTGTTAAAAAATGGATAAGGATACGATAATACCTATATATGTATCTGTATCCGACCATTTGCATCCCTAATCGCACTTCACTCTTCCTCGTAGCACAATCTTCGCCAACACATAGGCCTGCGATCTTCTCTTCCACTTCGTTGGTTGCACAGTGTTTCATTCATCTTTTCTGCGCATTCAACACCTTGTTATCTGAAAAGGTGTTATCAAACACTTCAAACTCAATCTCATCATTCATCTTGAGAAGTGAGAACATGTCTCTCCATTCCTCTACCTTCTTCAGCTTCTACTTATTACTTAGCCAATTTGGCATGTTCCCCCTATTGTATTTAATGGTAATGTAATTCGATTTTACTTGGTAAATCTATGCAATTACATCAAGTGGGAAGTCAATTGGTTTGGATGAAAAGTTTGGAATTCTCAAATTTGAAACAAAGTGAGTTCGGGTGGAGTTTTGATACCACATCTAGTAGTGCTAAAACTTTGGTGGACTTACGTGTGGGTTCTCATCTCAAGCTTTTGCAGCAATAGTAGAAAGGAGGAATGGATGATCACACACACGTTTCGCTCATGTTCCTGCTTGGGAGAGTCGATTCGGATCTCGATACTTTTACTGCATGTTTCAATTAACAGATTCAGATAAATAAATAGATCGAATTAATTTGAAATTCGTTCGTTGAGGAAATGTGGACCAACACCTAGATTCGTTGTTTTGAGATCTGAGTTAATGCCAGTTGAATTGGTGGTTACGATCTTAAAGAGGCACGACATGACCTAATAAGTAGACATCCCTGGACGTGATTTCTTCTCACACAAGATCTCTCTCTCGGTGTGTGAGTGTGTGTGTGTGTGTGTGTGTTCTTCCACCAAAACTTCTCCTCTCGGCTATTATTATGTGAAGTACTTTCAAGGATGATGTCGTCGGTGTGTGCGAACGAAGATCGTCTGTTATTGTACTTGGGAGCGGATCACTGGTACCATACGCAATAGTATTGTGGGGGTGATATCCTTTCAAAGGACAATTCGATGATCTCTTCTCTAACTTATTTACTGTTTTGTTTGCTGTAAGTGGTTTATCTTTGTGCTCTTGACAGATTTTGCCCAATATGTTGTATCTAATATTGAATCGGTTCTTGTTTACATTTTGTAATGGATCATGAATTTGAAATGCATGATTATATGTTTTCTAATTTGTGATGTTATTAAATTGATTCATGATAATCCGAAAAATTACGGTTTAATGTATATCATGTTGATCTAGTAACAACACCCTCTCTTTTTGCCACAAGAAAGTTTTAATTCAAAGTTAAGTTACAGGTCTTCGAAGAAATTCACTCTCTATATTATGGCAAAATCCCACTTGTCATTAGAGAAAGGATTGAAAAGGGTGTCTTTAGTCATGACATCAATGCAACACTCATCAATCAAACAAACAAAATATGAGAAAGTGCTTTCATGGAAATATATGCAGCGTGGTATTCACAAACTACACGAGTAGCGTGATATGCCCCAGCGGATCACATCTTACCTATTTTGTAGCATGGTCTCTTTAATATGCTGGTCTTCTGGAGAAGTATCTGGTTGTAGCAGCTGATGAAGTCACCAGAGATGGAGATCATGACGAATGTGTTTGGAGGCACAACTTTATTCTTCCTTCTCCAAGTTGCAAAATGTCCGGTAATAAACATGAGATATGCGTTTCTTTTTTTTTAAAGAAAAGCAATGATCTTAGGACATTAATTAATCTCCATTCTCCCCAATGGAAAGATTTCCATGTGAGGGTTTTCATATCTTTGAGACATTCCGGCAGGCAGGGACGGAGCCAGAAAATTATATTGGAGGGTAATAGAAGCATCCAACATATGAAATAAGTACAATACAAAAAAACATGTTATAACTCTTCATCAAATTGCCTCATAATCGTTTAAAATATCTTTCCATTCTTTAAATGCAACAAAGTGGAGTTCTTGGTTCCTTGCATTGCACGTAACAATTTATTACAATAATGTAAAAAATTACATCTCATGTGAGAATAATAACCAAATTATGCAATCATCATTTCACATTTACGTATTGCATAGTTGCTTCTTATACTAGTATATATGTTGACAAGTACAATCATATATTTCAATAAAACTTAACAAAATGCAAATTCTATATATAACTTTGATAAAACTTTCTCAATGAGCAACATTAGTAATAAAAAATCCATTTTTTTCAAAAGTTTCTAAATATAATCAAAAAAATAGTATAATCAAGATTTGTAATTACTAGATTTTTATAAATTTTTATCTCGGTATATTTATAAGATTTGCAAACAAAAGCTTCTAATTGAAATCCATTTAGATTGAATATTATCGCAGTAAAAATTACTTTCAGCATTGAACTATCAATATTGTTTTTATGTGCATACGGCTCTGCGATAGAGTTTTCTTTATCCTTCTTCTTTCTATGAAAAATACAGATAGAGATAATAAAATCCATTCGATTCAATTTGATGAATAATTTATTTACAACCATTTCTTTCCTACTCTTGTTTATTCGACCATTTTATTTTTGTTTAGAAAGAAAGCAAATATTATTTACTATTAATTAGTAATGATCTTACTTTTCTCATAGCATTTTTTGGAGAAATTCAAATAAATTATAATGTTTTTGGTCAAATAATATGACCAAATGACTGAATCAAAACTATTATTTAGTTATATTTAAAAAAATATTAAGGTATAAAGCTAATATATAATTATTTTTTAATGATTGTACTATCAACGAGTCAAAAGTTTAATATTAGGCATAATATTAACTAATAAAAAATATAAATTTTCACGACCTTAAAGGCAATGTTGCCATATGCTTTTCTAGTCATCCAAAGGCTAAAAGAACAAAATGAAGGAGAGAGAAGGGGTGAATAAGAGAAAGATCTAAACAGAGTGCAAGCGAGAGAGAGAGTTACGAAGGAGCCTCCCTTCTCAAAGATGGTAACTGTTTTTAGTATCCAGATTGCCATAAAATTATACCAAGTGCGATACTTTCTTCCTAAAAGTTAGGGGGCACTTGCCCCTCCTTGCCCCTCCCTCTATCCGTCCTTGTCGGCATTTGGTCAAGATTTCCATGCAGTACCTGTAAGGAAGAAGTCGAGCATTTGGCAAGAGAAAATCGCGACTTCTAGCAGGTGGTCAAGTGTCACAATAACTGGCGAAAGAGCTTCCTAAAAAAATAGTTTTGGAAGGCAAAAGAGTGAGAAAGGGAAAGATCCTTACCCAGCAGGAGTGAGGGTACATAGAGTAACATCCTTGGGGGTGAGGCTAGGGATGTGCACGGTTTATATGAATTCTGACTCGATCTGTATCCATGGTTTCGGATCGGATATCCGACTGCTTTGACCCGGGACATACGAGTCTCCGACCCTATGATCCATGGATACCCATGGGTCGCCCCATTTCATTGTCCATCCAATCTGAATGATGTCTATGCGTCAATCCATCTTATCACCCATCCAAATCGAAAGATGTTTATCGCGGCTTGATCAAAATTGACGGTGATTGAGGTCGATTCAAATCAAAAAGAAATCTATGTAAGAATAAAGATCGATTCGATCGGCAAATCATTGAAATCGGTAAATCATTGTAATATAGAATCTCGAGACGAATCCTTCTCCCCGCATCGGAAGAGCGCAAATAATTGAAATCAGTAGATCATTGCAATCGATTGTAAAAACTCGAATGAAATTGGCAAATCATTCAAACCAATCATAAAAACTCGAATGAAATCGACAGATCATTGAAATCAATCATCTCGGCAAATCATTGAACGAAGCAAATCATTGAAATCAACAACTCATTGACATCGGCAAATCTTTGCAATAACAAATCATTGACAGCGATAAATCATTGAAATCAATCTCAAAAGTTCAAATAAAATCAATAAATCATAAATTTTGGAATATGTAAATCATTGAAACGGTAATTTTTTGGAATGTGCAAATTATTGAAATCAGCAAATTTTTGAAATCAGTACTAAAAACTGGAATGAACTGGTTAATCATTGAAATCGATAACTTTAAAAAAGTAACAATTTTTTGGAATATGCAAATAATTGAAATTGGCAAATCTTTAGAATATGCAAATCATTCAAATCGGCAAATCATTGAAATCAATCCTAAAACTCGAATGAAAAGATAAATCATTGAATCGACAAATCTTTGTAATATACAAATTGTTGAAATTAATCTTAAAAAGTCGTAAATAGAAAAAAAATCAAATATAGCACCTCGAGATGAATCCACACACAATAATGTCAAATATGGGATTGATGACGCGAAATCCAACGCGGTCGAGATGAGATAAATAATATGCAAAAGGATGTCGTTGTTCTCAACCGCGGGACTCGGTCAACGAGAAAATAAATGAAACCACTTAAAAAAGGATAAATCAATGAAAACAATGTAAGCGGCTTTCGCTATTCTTTTTACCTGGCATAGCGACCAGGGTCGAACACAAGGAGCACGTTTGAAAAACTCGGCAGTCAAATTTCAGAGTTAATTTTTTAGTGGTTTTTGAATTTTTATTTATTTTAATTTTTTAAAACAAGCACAAATGAATAAACACACACCGCTCCTTTTTTATTTTTCAAAATATTCAAAATACTCAGAAAATCAAAAGGAAAATGTTTTTGTGTTTTATATTATTTAAAATATTTTTGGTAATTTTTTAGGATTTTTATGATGTTTTGTTATTTTATAAAAATAAAACAGTGAAAAATAAAGAGACTATTCACAGCCAGGAGTATTTTTCAATTTAAAAATTCTTTAAATGCTCAAAACTCCTGAAGATTATTTTTAATACAAACTACAAGACAATATCTACGAAAAGAGACCAAAATCAGACTTTTTGGATTTTCCTACATTTTTCTGATTTTTTTTAAGATTTTTCGTATTTTGCAATTTTTTGGATTTTTATAAATGGAAAATGTACAAAAATTGGTCATAAATTAAAAGAGATCAAAATGCAGCAATAGTACTTTTTTGGAATTTTTAGGAAAATTTTCTATTTTTTATGAATTTTCAAAGTGTAGGAAAGCAAAAAAGACACAGTTTTTTATTTTTTAAATATAACAAATGACAATAAAATGTGATGAAAACTTTATATAATGACAAAGACAATGACAGGAGCAATCATAAATTTTTGAAAATTTTTCAACTCATAGAAACATTTATTCCATCAAAAGAGCACACAAAGTCTTTGTTCTGGAAGCAAGGACTTGAATGTAAATATATAAAGTTTTAGCACGAAATAAAAGCAGAAGTAAAATGAGGGAAGGGTCGTGCAATTTACCCACTAAAAGCATGCACAGCACATGCCTCCTTGAGCTCAAGAATATATCTGCAATTTTGAACCACTCCAGGAGCTTGTATGCAATTTATCTTTTTTTATTATTTTAAACTCCCCTCCCCCTAGGGTTTTCTTCTGTTCGATCTTTCCAACAAGATGGGAGCAGGGAGCAATACCGCCGCCCACTCGAGGGAGAAGGAGTAGGAGGCGTCGGGCTGAGGTCGCGCGAGGAGGGGGTGCATCGTCGGGGCTGCCGGAGTCGGTGCGCGGTCGCGCGGTGCTGGAGGCGGCTAAAGGGCGGTGTCGACGGCCTCTACAGGAGGCGTGGCAGGGACGAGGAGCTGCGGGGGGAAGGCGCGTTGGTGGTGATTCGGGCGGAGCGGCGCGCGCCGCCGCGCACGAAGGTGCTGTCACGCGGCAGCGACGCGCGGTGGAGAGGGTCGCGGCCGCGGCCGCGCTGGAGGATGCGCGGGGGTGGTGCGCGCAGCTACCCTTCAGATCGGCGGTACCAGGAGGGGAATGGCGACGTCACCCAGGCGCGGGGGCTGGTCCTGGGCGCGCACGGCGGTGGCGACTGCGCGGCCTGGGCGCGCTACCGATGGAGGGATGGAGGCACGGTCGTGGGTGCTGGAGGTCGGCCCACGCTGCGCGGGCTGGCGGAGGGGCGCGTTGCTGCTTTTTTATTTATTTTTTTAATTTCTAATTTTTTTGTATGTAGTAACAAAAAAAGAAAGAAAGTTTTTTTTTATTTTTTAGCAGAAAATGTAAAAAAAATAAAAAAAAGTATTTTTAAATTTTTATTATATATTTTTTTGTTTTCCTGCAAAACAGTAGTTAAAAAAATAATCTTTTTTATTTTTTATTTCTCCTGCAACACAAAGGTTAGGTAGAAAAGAAAGATTTTTTTATTTTTTTTATTTTCCTGCAAAACAGAGGTTAGAGAGAAAAGAAAAGAAATTTTTTTTAATTCCTCCTGCAAAAATAATTGTGAGATAAACATGGAGAATAATTTTATTATATTTTTATACACAAAAATAGGAACGGTGAATGAGCGGATCTCGGCGATGTGGGAGAGGGATCCGAGACTCCGACCACCGTGCGTGGTCGAAGGTGAGAAGTTATGCGAGGTAGAAATGAAATGCAGAGATCACGAGATGAGATGAAAAATCGGTGTCAGGCGAAAATGTGTGAAGATTTTTTTTAATTCTAAGATCTAATCACTACACCTATGCTAAAATCTAAGCCTTCAATTTACTAAGGAGAAACAGCAAGAAGTAAAAGTGGATCTCATCTTGGGGTTCGGACACGCCATGATGGCCTCGACGAAACTCAAATCGTTGTCACCGACCGGATCGGAGGCTAGGACCCTCTTCAACAAGAAATCTCTCGGAAATCGGGCTCATCTCCGCCAAATATCGATCAAATGTGAATGAGGGAGGAAGGAGCCAATAAAAAGAGAAGAAAAACAAAAATGGAAACTATCCACAAATAAGGAAGGTGTTTATTGGGTGAATTAATAAAATAATTAAATAAATAAAATAAATAATTAGTTAATTTCGAAATTCAGAATTAAATTAATTAAATAAATCAAGTAATTTATGGAAATCAATTAACCATCTTAATGGTGGCCAATTAAGGTATAAAATCAAATCATTACATATAAGGTAAGTTATCAAACCAAATAAATGAATTAAATAAATATAAAATTCGTAATTACATTAAATTAATTAATTAAAGTTAGAAAATTAATATTTTTGGTAGATTTTATAAAAGGAAGTTAATTATATACATATATTATACACATATAATACAATATACATAGGTACAAATAAGGAATCAATTTTTATAAAAGATTTTTTTAATTTTTAATTTTTTTATTTTATTTTTTAAGAAAACAATATTTACAAATATGTACATTATGTATAAAAATAAATATGAATAAAATATATACAATAAGTATATGGGTAAACTGCACAATACACCACAGAAAACCGAATTTTTAACCGTAACTCCAAAAAATACGAAACTACAACCATTTGAAAGATAATTTAATTTATAGTACGATGGAAGTGAATTTGGTTCAATTTGAGCTCGTATGGAGCCGGAATTGATGTTTCAATTTTCATTTTGTAACTTTTTCTGGGTGTAATTATTTGCGATATATACAATATTTTAATTTACAAATATTTTTATTATTTACAACACAATTTTATTTACAACTTTTATTTATAAAAGTAATTAGTTTGAGGTCAAATTATGTACAAATAAAATAATGTAAGTTTTGTACAAATATACATGAAAAATATTTATAAGATATTTTTATTTTTCCGACAGAAGACCCTATCTCCCCCTACTTTATTCATGGTCGATCAGGTCAAGTCTTGACCTTCTCTCGGGGTTTGGGTCAGTCTGTATTTATTGCATAAATCCATCCTTTTCTTTTTCTTTTCTTCTTTATTATTTTATTTATGTACAAAAAGTGTTAAAAATGCATAACTAACAAATGCATGCAAAATGGTAATTTTATGGAATTAGTGGTTATTTATAGGTACTTGACTAAGGAAAAGAGGCTAAAATAAAAGAATAAAGGCGATGAATCGTGGATTCATCAGGGATGCGATATGGGATGAGATGACTACAAATCGAGGTTGATGGACCTCGATTGAATTGTAGCTTCGATGATAAAGTCGTCAAATTTTGGATGAAATAATTTCATCTCTCTCTTCCTTGATCTCAACCGCACCCGGTGGGTAATTTCACCGTCACCGATGAGGGTTTTGTCGAAATAGCTGATGTAGAACGACGAGTTGAGGTCAAACCATGTAAGAATAGACTCCAAGGGTACCCACGGATATCCATGATCTATTCAAATATTACAGGTATCCGATAGATTTGGATACCCATTGGAACGGATAGGATCAATCTATGATCTGGTAATAATGGGTCGAGACGGGGCACATTCGAACTTATCAGATACCCGCCCCGCGAACAACCCTATGTGAGGCCACTGTCGAGCTTGCGGTGGGAATCACTATTGTATATGAAATATCCATCTTGCAAATGGATGGGTAGTCCCCATTGATTTCGAAGCGTGGTAGTAATATCCACTGTAGCTTCTGCAACGGACTAGCCACCACAGAAGATCGTCTCTACCCTCATATTCATCTTCACCCCATTGATGTTGTATGTACTAGGGTTATTAAGAATGTAATCAGTCAGATATGGATACACATGTATGTTTTAGAGCATCCTTATTTGTTTTTAAATACGAATACAAATGCGGATATAAATTTGATAATTTTGAAAATCATTTCATCGTAATCTCAAAAATGGAATATGTATCAGATATAAATAACATCAGAATAGCTCAACAGATAAACTGTATATGTATTGGATGGCTTACATATGATACAAATAATAAATGTATTTATTTTATAATAATTATATCAATTATGATCAAAGAAGGAATAAAATTATGACACATGAAGCAGAAAATGAATGTGCAGTTAAGTTTATATATAAATTTGGATATGATATATGTATCTGTATCTATATAAAAAGGATGTTAAAAATATATAAAATGAATATAGTAGCGGATCAGATACGTATATAATCCGTTCGCATCTTGCATTTGTGGGTAACATTAACCCTGCACAAATGAACCTTTAATTTTATGAATAATACTTGCATATTTCCATAGTATAATATCATAAGCACTTGCACCCAATTACTATGGGTATCTTTTAGTCAGTTCAACTATTTCGTTCACTAGTAGAACAAGTAGAACTGGTGATACAAATGTTGGATCACATGTTCTTGGGCTCGTTGGAGTCGCCTAGATAAAACATTCCAGTTGAGTAATTGTTTCATGCATTCATAGCATCAAACACATGTTTGCACTACTACAAGTCAACTATCTAAAGTATTAAAATGTCTAAACTAACTATTTTTTTAAGAAAAAAAATCAATTCATTCATTTAAAAAAACTCGGCCTTACACGCCAAGCAAGATTTCATACATGGAAGGTTAAGCACCATCGAGCCAAAAGATCGGGGCTTACAAAAGTTATAGTATGCTTAGGTACAAACTATAGCATAACAAAGAATTAAGTTCATCAGACTGCTTAACAAACATAAAACAAAATCAAACAATAGCAAAAAGATATGGAAGATATACCCTGCATAGTTGTCCTCTTTTAGGGCAGAATAGGATTAGCAATGGAGACCTCCAACATCCTCCATAAGCTAAGAACACAAACACCATAGTCATCATGTGATCAGATATAAATAAATATGATGTCAGAAGGATTTTCTCAGATCAGAATAGAAGGATGAGATTTTATCAACTGAACTTGAGTTATTAACACAGACATCTCGCCTTACAAACGTGCCTTGATGTTGCAGCAACTTTGGATTTAAGCTTCCAGAATATTTTATTTTTATCCTTGGCTTCTGGATTAAAAAAAATCAAGGTGGGATGTGTAATCGTTTCTAGAGCTAGTAATCTGAATATCGTTACCGTGAAATTACAGTTTTCCACTGTTTGGTTCATGGCCTTCCAACTATTTCCACAGAGGAAACAATGGTTCACGTTGTATGTGTCGAATTTGACGTCTGAATTTGTCATAATTTTATTATGGATACACAGGCATCTAGATCCCTCTTTCTTCAGATGGAAATCACAAAGACTAAAAGAATATGGGGAATCAAGTTGGAGGTTACCTAGGGTGAGCACCGAGGTAGGAAATGTCGATATCGACACCATATTGATATGGTTTCGATACGATATTTCAACGATATATCGTTGAAATATCGTCCATATCGACGCAATTTTGTGAAGGAAGAACCCGAAAAGAAGTATATCGTCGATATATCGGTCGATATCTGTCCCATGTCGATACCGATATATCGGTGATATATTGCCGATATATCATAATATTTTCTACCCTGTTGAGCACCGGGTTGGATCAACCGATCCAACTCATGAGCCTGACCTAAACTTGACTCCGACTTATAGTGGGCAAGGCTTGGGCCGAAAATTTGACTCCAGACTTGACTATCAAGTAGTGATAGTTAGGCGAAAAGGACAAGTCTACTATATATTAACATGTTAAAGGAGAAGGATCTGCACGCAGGAGGTAACTGCATGTTAATAGGACAAGCGAAGTGAGAGGTTGTACGAAGAACAAACGACGGATGGCTCGCCTTTTCTAGTTATTCTGGAAAGATGGACTAGACTCAAAAGTCATAAATAGATTTATATACATAATCCCGTTGCTAATAATTATGAAGTTTATCTTACTATTTGCTAACTAGATATTGAACTTTCTATAATTGATATTGGACATTCATCGACTTCATGGTGCTGAAGATAACTCCCACTAAATAATAAACAGCCCAGACTAGCCAACCTCGACCAAAACCCATGAGCATATGGGTCTGACCTAAACGAAGGGCTCATACGATGACTTAAACAGCAACTCATGATCCTATACAGTTATATTTCACTTTTTAGATATTCCAACCAATCTCTATTATATATGTACATGTAATATGCACTTTCTTCTCTTACAACAAACCCCTGGAAAGTATTTCCTCCCTCTATCTTCATTGTTATATAACTTTTCTTATTCTATGATCACTATCACTACTCTTCTTATTCCTCTTATGTGTCTCTTACATAATAGCCTTTTTTAAAGGGTTTTTATCAGTTGTGCCCCTCTGAGATATTGCAATTTCAATTATACCCCTCCCTTTTTGAGAATATCAGTTGTGCCCCTAACTTCTTACCGTTGTATCAGTAGTACCCCTCGGGTTAGTGACCGTCCATCCTCAACGCAAACGGACGTTAACTTTGAGGATACAATCGGAATTAAATGTAAAGAAAGAGGGCTGGAAGGTCATCCTCTTCCTCCATCTTCTTCCTCTTCCTCCCCTTCTCCTAGTCCCCAGCCTGCTCCTCCTCCTCCGCAGCCTCCTCCCCTCGGCCCCAGCTCCTCCCTCCATCCCCAGCTTCTCCCCCTTCCTCCGCGTCTCCCCCTTCACCCCGTTGCTCCCCTTTCGCCCTTGCTCCTCCCCCAGCCTTCCCCCGAGCTCCTCCTCGTGATCTCCCCCTCCACCCTCCCTCCAGCCCCACAACCCCCAACCCCATCCCACCCCGAGCTCCTCCCCAACCCTGCCCTCTCGCCGCCCTCCCTCCAGCCCTCTCTCCAGCCCCGTGACCTCCCCTTGCACCTCCCTCTAGCCCCGTGACCTCCTGCCCCAGCTCCTCCCCAGCCTCGCCCTCCCTCTGCCCTCCCTCCAGCCCTCCCTCTAGCCCCGCGACCTCCCCCTCCGCCCTCCCTCCAGTCCCTCGACCCCCATCCCAGCTCCTCCCCAGCCTCGCCCTCCCTCCAGCCCTGCGACCTCCCCCTCTGCCCTTCCTATAGCCTCGTGACCCCCGTCCCAGCTCTTCCCCAGCCCGCACTCCCTCCACCCTCCCTCCAGCCCTGCGACCCCCTGCCCCGAGCTCCTCCCCAACAAGCCATAGCTCCTCCCCATACTGCCCCAAGCTCCTCCCCAGCACACCCCAGCCCTTTGCTGCTCCCTCCGCTCCACATCTCCCCCTCCTCCTCCCATGGCTGACACGCCCTCCCTCCCCTCCTCCTCCCAGGTCGACCTTATCGTCATCGGCATTCTCGAGCTCAACCTTCATGGTGTCGTCCCCATCGGAGGGGACTGGAGTTCAGCATGATGGAGGAACCCGAAGTTGTGAAGATCCATCAATGTAGAGACTGTGGCTTTTCTTCCAATATGCCTCTCTTAACTAAACCATGATTTGATAAACCACGGTTAAGTTCAACTTATTAACGATCAAAGTAACGGAGGGTCACAAGTGATAGAACAACAAGAAGTCGGGGGCACAACTGATATTCCCAAAAAGGGAGGGGTATAACGGATATTGCAATATCTCAGAGGGGCACAACTGATAATCCTTTTTTTAAAATTGTTAGTTTCTAATCATTGCATGTTCATGATCCTCGTGATGTTTATTCATCCTCATTATTATGTCACAAGCATATGCACCTACAATTATCTTTGTTACTTCTCCATGCTTCCATCATAAAAAATATTGAATGGGCTGGCCCAACCCAAATACATGCCATGTTTATTGGGTCGGGCCCAGCTATGGATCGATTATAATAAAAAAGTCATAGATCGTTATCTAGCTCGTAGTCCATTAAATTAAATGGACCTGGTCGGATTACCTCCGACTCGAAGGGTCCAGCTCAATGCTCATCCCTAATGTTACCCCACCATACTAGATAAAAACTGTATTTTTTTAACATATACGCTAAGGGGATGCTATTGAGAATATTTACTTTGTCGAATCGAGATGAGGCATTAGCAATATTGTCGAGAAACATCCTTTGGAATATCTAGGTTTCCTTTCAGAGTGAGTGGTTAACTTTCAGTTTAATGCTCTATTCCAATTGTTACTAAAGCTTAGTGTAGCTAACACACTTGAGGATGAATTTCTTATTTTTTGACAATCCTCATTGATGCAAGAATTTTTTTATTTAGTATAAGTTATATAATCTAGCCTTGAGAATGCAAGTGTATAGTCAAAATGTAAAAAAAACATGACTGATATTTCTATGATACACATGCTTTGAGGGACATCTATATAAAGAGAACCCAATATGCAATTTTATTTACACCATCATTAGTACGTATAGTGAAAATAGGATTTTGACTTAAAGCTAACACGGATGAAACAATTATAAGAACCTGCTTGTAAAAAAATCCTATATTTAAAATATTCATATCAATAGCATGGTAACTTTGGTAGAATTGGAAAGCGTTAAATACAATATACATTTTTAGTACATTTCAGCAGAATACCCCTACTTACTACCTAATAAAAGTATCTTCAGTTCCTTTCAAAACTATGACGTTTTAAAAATTAATAATCCTCTAACAATTGAGATTTCTTATCTAATCGTCTCAATGTTATCTTTTCCTTTCTTTTTATTATGATGCTTCTAACCCACTTGATGGCACCATCTCTATGGCTGAAATATACGAGCATGCAGAAGACCACCAATACTTGTCTGAATATTTAGACTCCGCTCCTGTCTCTCAGAATGAGATCTTCTGCAAATTTGATAGGGCTTGGGATGAGTTAGACACATAGTCGTGCGCTCTATTGTCTATGATAATGCCTATGATGAGCCCACCCTTTGAGATGACAAGCCCCACTACATTTTGCCATCATCTTATTGCCTCTCGGATAGTGACCTTGATCACATTGCATGGAAATTGGCTGATATGTTTACTTTGTGGGACTTATAAGGCATTGGCTACCCAATAATGCAAAAGAAATGATTGTTTTTTATTTGAATTGCATGTTTGCACTTAGTTAAGTTATCTTTGTACAATCATGGTTATGTGCCATGGCAATCATGGATACCATGCAGTTGAGAGGATACAACTGACTTTGTCATGTGATATTCAATGTTGATCTCCAATTAGAGAAAGAGATGACAATCTTTATCTAACGACGGATCTCCGAGTTACCTATTAATGTAGGCCCTCTACATGAGAATTGAGATTCATAGGCCATAGAGTAGTCGAGCCAAAGTGTTGATTCGATAGTCAACGGATTGACACGAAAAGTCAAAATGCTGACTATGGGTCATGTAATGACACAATGTCAAATGTTGACCAAAAGTCAAAATGTTGAGTATTTCGATCAAAGTATTGACTTGACGAGGACGAGATAAATTAAGATCTGAATCATAACCATCACAAGTAGGCATAAATCATTTGACATGAGACATATATCAGTGGCGGACCCAGGATTATAGACTGAGGGGGGCACACTAACAATAGTAATAATAAAAATACTATAATATAAAAAAATACTATAAACATTCATATGCATAGATATATATCAGAGTTATTTTACATATAAAAAAATTAAAAAACACACCCATGTATTTAAAGTTGACCACGTTTATTTATTATAGCTTGAAAAAAATCATAATATTATCATCAATAATAGAATCGAATATATCGTTTTCAATATATGCGAAAAAATATCATTAAAAATTCATCTCCCATTCGAAAATCTATCTTTCAATGTATTTGACAGGGAGTAGTATGCAAAAATATACAGATAAATCCGTATTAGACCCGTCACTATGTCTGATTTATATAAACTTTGACATCAGTATCCATATCCATTTTAAAGTGGATACAAATATGGATATCATTTTTGTATCTACAAACATCTGTATTAGTATTCTTTTATCCATTTCATATATAAATTTTGTTGTAGATTTATTTTTAACTATCACTACAAGAAAAATGAGTTGTTGCCACGGAATGTAGCTACGGAAACTTGTGGCCACGATAATTCCATGGCCACTAGTTTCTCATAGTTACAATCGGTGACCAAAGTCTTCATACAAGAGTTGTGGCCACGACAAGTTCTGTGGTCACTTGTAGTGGCCATGGCATATTCATGGTTAGAGAACTCTCGCGACGAGACTTGTAGCTATGGCTACATGCCACGAAGTGTCGTGGCCAGATCTCAATTCCGTGGCCACAAGCTCCTCATCCGTGGGTATAGTTCTGTGGTCACAACTTATTTTCCTTGTAGTGTATGCATAACATAATTATCTTCTTTTACCATATTTGGTATATTTTGTATGATATAAGAAAATTAGTATATTTTTATTATCTTTTTCTATTCAATTCATGCATATTTAAGTCACTTTATAGAGTATTTATAACATTACTCATATGTGATTAATATCCATTATATATATATATATATCTCTGTATTTGTTTTTAAGTATATGGCAACATAGTTTTAATATCTTTCAATATATGTATTTGCATCCATATTTATATTTAAAAATAGATAAGGATATGGCGATACCTATATATCCATCTGTTTGCATTCCTAGTAGGGACGCACGACACATCTATGTATGTATATATATATGTTGTCGTTGTGCAATGGGGCTATGATACTTGCCGAGCGAGGAGTCGACACCTTGGGAAGGGAGGCATAGCGACTGGGTTGGACCGACTTCTAGAGAGAATGCGAGAGAGGAGGTGACGTTACTCGAGGGATGGAGGGTGGGAACGAACTACTGATGTGTAAGGGAATCGGGGTCTGAGGATGTCGCCGAATTGAGAACCAGCACCGCGGGAATGGGGGGAGGTGCAATGGCTGGGGTTGAGCGTCAAGAGGGAATGCGAGAAAGGAGGTCGGAGGGCACTCGACGATTATTGAGGAGGGGGGCACAATGGCTGGATTTTGATTTTTTGGAATGCCACATTAATATAAATATAGTAAAATTTCAAACTTTAGGGGGGCATGTGCCCCCCATAACACATGTATAGGTTCGCCCCTAACATATATACATCTATATGTCTAAGTATGTACATTTGAAAGACCATTAGGTTGAAGACCTAACCTAGATTCATACACCAGCGCGTTGGTATGCATATGAGGACATACGAAGTGTATGATCTCTCAAAGGGATCATACACCTTAATGAATCGGGAGACATATCTCACTCATTAGATATTTGGAGTCAAATAGAATTTCATGCATGATCATCTTATTTATGAAATAAGACAAGAACTCGAAATATTAATATATGCTTTTAGAAAGTTTATGATTAATATTTTTACGTAATTATCTATTGAGAAATCTACTGATATACCCTGGAAGGAGAGAATCAAACAAGAGTTTGAACTTCGGGTGTATCAAAGTCTTCCAGTATGTAGGATGCAGGATGGAGTATTGGGAATGCTCTATTTTGGTGTGTTCCTAATAGATCATACGCCATTACACTTCCATTTCGAGGGAGTGATGAAATCAAGTGGATTTTAATGACACCATTTATGATTTATTGATATGAGATTTAATTGTATTAAATCTCACATCATAAAACCAATTCCAAAGTCCAATTCTATGGCCAAATGTTGGAAGTTGAAATAGAAATGGAGATGGATTCACTTCGATAGCTCATTTCTAGGCTCCAAATGGTTTGGATAATGATTAGAAATGTAAGTAGAAGTTGAGCTCATCACGACGATCCATTTCTAAGCTCAAATGTGCTAGAAAAGTCCGCACTGTGTTTCATGAAAAATAGTTTAAACTTCGAAATTTGATGGATATCTAAATTTAAGTCAATATACATGGATAATAGGACCTCCCCGACATTATCTCTAAGTATCCGCTAAAGTTATTGACAAGTCCTAATTGGATTAGGACTTGTACATTATAATGTAAATATTATGATAATAGATGTCATTATAATTTATACAATTATCCAAGGATAATGTGAATATAATTCACAATTTTTTCATTAATTAATACGAATAAGGATTTATATTAATTAGTATTTTTATGAAAAATACATATATTATTTCGAAGTAATTGTGAATATGATTCACATTGAAAAAATTAAATATAAATTGAATTTAAACATTTTATATTGGATTTGAGGATTGGATTCATAAATTGAGAGATAGCTATCATAATAACCCAATTATGATGTTTATGATTTAATTTATCAAAGGATAATTGAATTAGAATATCATGGTGATTTTGGAATTAAAATAATGTAGGATTATTTCAAGGTGGACGTCCACTATGGAGCCCACCATGAGAGTTCTACTTGTTGTAGACTCTCTATTAATTTTTATATTTTATCTTGATGATTAAATTGGCTAAAATTGTTAGCCAATCTCTTGTAGCATTATGACCCCTACATGGCAATCAAGAGGAGGGGAGAGAGAGAGTTGTGGACATCCACAATGAGGATCAGGACTCCTCATTCAACGTCCACACAATGCTATTTAAGGGAGGGCTTGACCTCTCTCTTGAATACAATTATTTAAACGATTCTCTTCAATTGCAAGAGAGCCACATTGCCTTAAATGTTTAGAGAAGAGAAGGTGCAAGACTCTCTTCTTGATCGTCTCCTTCTCTTCAGTATTCCTTGGACGTGTACATAAGGTTTGTGGGAGACAACGTGATTCATCATCGTGCTCGCGAGAGAAGCTTCATCGAATCGGACTTCATTCGGGAGGTCTATTCGTTTAGAGACTCACGCTTCAAAAGTTAATCATAATACTCTCATGATTATACAGAACGGACTGGAAAATGTTTCCTATACCATGTAAATTATAACAATATTTTTGTTATGCATCATATCAATGTTCATACGATGAACATACTTTTATGCAATTTTGTTCGTAAATTTCCGCTTTCCATGATGTGTGAGTTAAGAACGCCTTCATACTTTGTTGGAGTACTACGGAAGGAATCAGATCCCTTCACAATTTGCTTGCTATGGGTGTAAAGCCATGAACTTGGCATCTCTCGGATCCTGTATAATAAGATCCGACTCGTCAAGAGAAAACCAACGGAATTTGTTTTGTGTGAATCGGACTTTATTTCGATTTGTTATGATTTTCGGAAGAAAGAGAAGTAAGGAGGGTTAAGACGTCATTGACCCATAATGACTATCATTAAAACTAATTAAGAATGATTAAAGAAACTAATGATGGATTGAAAACAGCTAATGATCATTAGCAAACACTAATCAATAGTTAGCAAAAGATAAGCATAAGCCGCGAAAGTTGAATCGTGATTAGTGAAAGTTAATCACGATTAGTATTAATTAAGCGTCATTAGCGAATCTAGACTCCTCTAGAATGTTCTAACTTAAGCTCCAAGTTTGGGATAAGTTTGGACAAAACCATGGGCCAAAACCATATGCCGCTAAACCATGGTTAAGGTCTAAACCATAGTTTTCTAACCATGGTTAGTGGTTTTCTGGAGCCTATAAATACCCCCCACCCATTCATTCTCTACAATTTCCACTACCACCACCACCCAAGGGCTCTTTCCGATTCGTTTCATGTTGTGGTTCGAGGTGAAATATGTGTAACACTCAACTTAGGTGCGGGCGACTATGCACGTCAGTTAACCCTGTGATTCGTCGCACATTCACTCACCTAAGACGCGTGATGTCTACCGATGTTCCATTGCTTATTATTCTTTCTTTTCCGCTTTTATAGTTATTTTGATGGAGAAATCCGTGTAATACCCTACTTAGGTGCGGGTGGCTATGCACGTCAGTGAACCATGTGGTTCGTCACACATTCACTCACCTAAGACGCGTGGTGTCTACCAATTCTCCATCGCTTGCAGTTTGATTATATTCTTTCAGTTTCTTTGTTGTTTTCCTCTCGATTGATTTTATAGAGGAAACTCTTTTCATTTTTATTTGAAATATGTCCCGATATAAGGGGAAACTCTGCCAAAATTTTCAGAGAAATATGACCCAATATAAGGGAAAACTCTGCTGAAATTATCTGAGAAATATATCGCGATATAAAGGGAAACTCTGCTGAAATTTTAAGATAAATGTTCTTCGTGTTCTTCGTGTTCTTCGCGTTTTTCATGTTCTTCATTCGTTCTTCGCGTTCTTGACATGTTCTTAGTATTTTTGATACGAAAATGAAATTCGATCTTTTCAGGAGCCTTAAAACATCCTTTCTGAAAACGAAACACGATAAAGCATTGCAAACGCAAGAGAGAGCTCGATTAGGTAACAAAATATTTCCTTTTGTTGTTGGATTTCATACGAGATTATTAAGATTTCTGATTTTATCTTCTTCGCTATAAAGAACCCTAATTTTGCTATTTTTTAGAAGTATAAAAAGTTGTTTTGTGATTCCCACTAAAATAAGGTTTAAACATCGAATTGATGCAGTGGCTTGGAAAGATAGGGTTTGGGAGTTAAAAGAGGATAAATTGAGTATATAAATATATGAATTAATATATGTGTAATTCTATACTCAGTATTTATGGTTACACTAATTTATTACTTGACATAGGAATTACATCACGGGAACTGATGTGTTATATGTTGGATCCTGAAAAGGGTCGTGAGTAACACTGAGGATGACTGGGAGTTCACTACATGTCGGCATGCAACCTGTAGGTTTGTCGGAAGGAACCCGTATTGGTGTTTCCCTATCTAGGTGGTACACGGTTGCCCTGTTATGATAAGTGCGCACAAAATGAATGATTTGCAACGCGTGATACTGGGAGCCAATATATTCGGGTTGAACGAGGGAAGATGTGGCCATCCCACGTATAGGCACGGGTGGTTCAATAGCGGCTGGGTCACAATAAAATGCATTTAAGCCGGTAGGTTATAATATTAGCCTGAGGTTTTAAGCAACCAAGTCCTCGAGGATGGTTTGCTCGTTTGTTTTTCAGACTGAGGGTTTGATACCCTGATGAATAAAAGAAAAGGAAATTGTTAGTTTAGTATTGGAGGATTGGTTGAGACGACGTGCGGCGGCATAAGCTTACAAGATCAACACAATCTCCAATCCTGAAGTGTCTACAGCATCGGAGTCCAAGAATGGTGGGGTTCTCCTGGACTAATCCCTGACGTGGAATAGAAATGAATAGGACTTAAATTAATGAGAAGGAATGAAACTTTTTATGATAACAAGTTTTGAAAAATTACCCATTTGTTTGTTTTTCTCTTCTTCGTACTTAGCATTCGCTAATTGTTATCCTATGATTTATTGAAAAATCCAACAGGTGTTGGTGAGCAATTGCAAGGACTTTAGTAATCCAGGCTATCCAGCCAGTTAACATAGTTATCCAACCAACCACAGTAGCTTTTCTCTGTAAGGTAGTTAGTAATCTTTTGTGTATTTTCCTTTCAAGCTGATGTACATGTAAATGACTATAGTGGAATAACGTATTATATGAACTTTATTTTATGAATGGAAAAGAGTTAAAATACTTTCTTCTGAGTATTTTTATTTGCAGTCTGTTTCTGAATGTTAGTTGTGATTGATGGATAAATTATTATTAAGTAACCAGATCCGGATATGGGAGGATCCGACGGTCCAGAAATTGGGGTCGCGATATATTGGTATCAGAGCTCGGTTACTGCAATAATTTATTTAGCAATTGACAACTATTAGTGGTATTCAGAAACTAAGGTTGTATTAAGATCCTTTGATCTTAATAATTGACTGCAGTAGCATTCACAAGTCATTGTCCCTTGCGTACATCATGCTAAGACATATATGAGCTAACCTTTGGCCATGACTTATCCCAGGATCTTGGCAGACCAAGATGTATCTAGATAATTAGCAGCTATGGTGACAATGCTCCAAGATATGGGACAAAGGCAACAAGCATTGGAGGAGAGGCTCAATGTACAAGCTGAGAGAACCAAGGCATCTAAGCCTGCGGATGCTTGATGAATCTCCATTTCATCACCTTTATTCTATCATTTTGGCCTTAAAAACCCCAGCAAATGCATGTAAATAGCATTAATTTGTATATAATAATATTCATTGTTTCTTGTATTTATTGTACATTAAATAAGGTTTTTAATGCCAAAATTATAGAATAAAGAGAAGAAAAGAAAAAAAGGAATAAAATATTGCAAATATTTTATGACCCTAACCCCGAGACCAAGGCCAGCATGGACTTGGTCGACAAGGAATAAAGTAGGGGGAGATAAGGGCCAATAATACAATAAATACCTCATTTATTTATTCATCCATTTATGCAATTTTGGCACCTATTTTGTACATAATTATTTATTCATCAAATAAAGAAACTTTGTTCATAAAAGTTGTAGATAATAATGTAAATAAAAATACAAAATTGAGTTTGTGCAAAAATAATATTCAGTGTACATTTTATACACATAATAAAAAGCAAAAATCTCAACTTCACATACCCATATCTTGCAAATAAAAACTCCAAATCACCCAAACTCACCTTTAATTGTATATATCATTTCATAAACTATTTTATAAAATTGGTTTCATAATTTTTGGAGTCCATCTGTGGAAGTTAGGTTTTTGGCCCTTCTTGTACATAATACCTGATTAAAATATTCATTTTATTCAATATTCATTATTTTTATAAATTTATATTTTTATAATTTTGTAAATAATGTATATAATTCATGTACATATTAACATTAAAAGAAAACTCAAAAAGAATTTGTGAAAAAAAAATAAATAATAAGTCTATATAGTATATAGGCAAAATACCTATATGGATTATGTACATAAATAAAAGGGGACAACATTCTTTAATTATTTTATTCTTTTATATTTTTATAATAATGTATATAATATATATAACTTATTAAAAATACAAATTCAGAATAAAAACACATAAAATTCATTAAATAAATAGAATGCATAAAATATATAGGAAAAATACCTATAAGTATACTAATATACACACAAAAACATTTATTTAAAAATGTAAATAAACTCATAAGAATTAAATAAAAATATATTTATACTCACAAAAATAAGTTATAAATTTATAAAATAAAATAATAAAATAATAAAAGAAAATAAACAAATTAAAAATAAAATACACAAAAATACATGCAAATACATACATATACACATTATTTTAACAAAACCGTAATAAAATACTTCAAAAAATTAAATAAAAATTATAAATAAATACTACATCAAATTATAAACATTTTTTATTTTATAAGTAAATTCTAATTAATTCATTTAATATGTTAAATAAATAGGTCAACTTCTTGTTGATGTGGACCAATCAGGCGCCTGCGTTTGTTGACCGGTCGGTCAACTGCGCCCCCAGGCGCCTGACTTGACGGGAACCATCTTTTCCCCCCTTTTCCTCCATTTTTCCCGCATGACATGATGATCCATCACTGTCGATCTCTTCACGGATTTTTCGCTTTGATCTCCCATGATTCTCGCCGTCTATTTAGATCGCGTGTACATAGCTTAGATTCGTTGATAATAACCGGTCAATAAGGGTGACCCATCTTGTTTATAAATAAACCCATCTTCTTCTTCCGAGCTTTTTGGCCATTTCCTAAGCCCTAGAACCCTCACCTTCGGTCCAGCGTGTATCCTGGTGACAGCAGGAGGTCCCCTGAAGGTCGAGGCGGTTCGCGGAGGAAGGAGATGCGCCCACGGCGGCGCTCCGGCAGCCGTCCTGCTCCTTGGCCCTCCGGCCAAGTCGAGACTGCGCCTTTACATTTCTAGGTAGATTTTTATTCCAGCATTTTAGTTATGCATTTTATTTCGTGTTTAGATTCATAAGTTAGCTTAGTTTAGGTAATTCGTAGTTCGCCGGAGCTCCGCTCCGGCGAGCTTTTCACGGTGTTTCCGACCAGTTCCCGACTCGCTTTCGCCCTCATTTCACTCCCCACCACTTTCTTCACCTTCCAGCCACTTCCTACCAACCGGAGCCTCCTTGGTTCCGCGAATCGATGCTCGCCTCCGCCGCTTCGCCGGAGCATCGTCACCCACCATCATTTTCATGCTTTCAGCTTCAAAACCCGGGTCGAGGAAGACGCCCTCGAGCCCCTCTACCTCCCTGTGCAGGTTAGGTGCACAACAAAGCACCAGGAGTCAATTTATCAGCGGGCGGAGGTACCTGGAGCCGTGTTTCTTCACCGAGCTCGTGGCGCCGCTCCAGGTCATCTCCGGCCGATCTACCACCTCCAGCAGATAGAGCCGCCCTCCAGGAAGCTTCCGGGACCCTCAGGTGCGACGAAGACCGGCGGGGGAGCGAGATCCAGGCGGAAGAAGCTCGTCCCGGCGAGCTTTCTTCCCCGTTCGTCCACGTGTGCTCCCCGTCGTTGGATGAAGGAGGTGCCCCCAGATTGAAGACCAGCCGTTCGATGGAGCCATGTCCCGACCATCAGATCTCCCACGAGATCTAATCTCAGCCCTCCATCAGCGAACCGGCATCGGCGCACGTGGAGGCGCCACGTGTCAAGTGAGCGAAGATCAGCCGTCGGATGAAGCGCCTCTTTTGGGGGTAAATTGCAAAAACCATCCCCCGCCTTTTTGTATTTAATTTTTAATTCTGTAAATATTTGTGCATGTTATAAATAAAATGTAAATTTTGCAGAAAGGACCCTGAGTTTATTGTATTTGCATTTAGGTCCTTCCGCGCCTCACGTGCAGTCCCACGTGAGGCGCGTGAAATTTTGCAGTCATACCCTGGCGGTTTTTGTATATTGTAGAATAGTTCTAAAAGTTAAAATAAATGTTTATTTCTATTTTATTTTTGCACTGATGCCCCTGTAACTTATTTTATTTGCAAAAATACCCCTGCCAGGCTGTTTTATTTTTGTCTCTTTATCTATTTATTAAAAATACCTAGGTGGCTTCTAAAAATCCACAAAAATTAGGATAGATGCTCCATGCCATGCTAGTTCACGCCAACATTTTAGTTTGCATTTTTTGCATTTTTCCTAATTATTAAAAATGAAAAAGAAGCCATTTTTGTACTGTCTAAATTAGAAAATACAAAAAAAATTAGAAAATGTTTTTGAAAAATTCCAAAAAAAATTATATATGATATATTTATATATATATATTGAGTCCAGAAAATGAAAAACCCTAAAAACATGAAAAAGAAAATTAAAAAAATCAGAAAGCTCCAAAATCCAACAAAAAAATAGAAAAATCCTTAAAAAACACCAAAAATATAGTTTTCTCTTTTATAATTATCTATATATTATTATTAATATATTAAAATTAATTTGGGGATTTTTGGAGTTTATTTTGTATTTTTAAAACCCAAATTATATACGGCTATTTAATTAGTCCTATATTGTGGACATTTTTGCAATTAAAAAATACATAAAAATTAGAAATATTCAAGAAAAATAACAAAAAAATGAGAAAAATATTAAAAAGCTAAAAAAATTAATATCTATATATATTAAGTATTTATATCTATATTTATATATATTCTATTATTCCCCTCTCTCTCTTCTGATTTATATATACATCTTTATATATATATTATATATATTCATATAACTAAAAAAATAAAAAAATATAAAATATAAAAACAAAATATAAAATATAAAAACAAAAAAAAATAAAAAAAATTTACAAAACCCAAAACCCACTAAAACAATAAAAGGATATGAACCAATGATTGAATAACTGAATGATACACGACATACAACCATTCGCCTCCCAGTGTTCGACCTCTACCTGTACTTACACCTATACACATTTACATGTAGAGTTATAATAAATTTTAACTCCACATTTTTGGATATTCATTGCATATATTTATTGTGGGTTAATTGTTGATCGATTCGGGGATTTCTTCTGAGGTCAATTCAGCGACTGTCTCTCCGCCTTGTGGAAAGATATGACCTTGGCAAATCCCCAGTCATCAAATGGCGCCGTTGCCGGGGAGGCAACGGATTTTGTATGATTTTGTGTGGTTATTTGTTCATTTATTTGATTCTTTGTTCATGTCCTTCAGTTATTTATTTGTGTGATTTTTATTTTTATTTTTATTTGATATTATTGATTGACTGCTCTGACCATCTCTTTCTTTTTGTCTTTGATGCGAGGGACCGCCAAGCGAAGGAGGACCTCCTAGGAGGACCTATGCACCCAAGCGAGGCGGTGTTGGCTTTTCTATGCCAAGCCAACAGGGGAGAGTATCCATGACACATGAAGGAGAATTTTTTGAAGACGGTCTCCATTTTCATGCATTTTATTTTATTTTATCATGTATATTCATGTGAGAGAGTGACACTTGGTTTGTAATAATACATGACTCTCACAGGTGCACGCAGACTCCCGAGGTCCAGTGCCCGAGGGATTGTTCCCTTGGGGGCCTCGATGATTTTGACGCTTTTTCTTTTTCTTTATTCTATTTTATTATTTTGTGTGTGAATGAGCCTTAGCATTAGGATTTGCTTGCTCGTAGAGTTAGGTCCAAACACCCTAATTGATTTGCATGTACCTCTAGTGTGCTTTGGACCTAGATCAAACTCTAAACAGCCGCTCATTAATCTCTTGGCCTTTGTGCCACAGCGAGCCCCGCAAAGCGCTTTCTCCTAAGCTAAAGTGTGTTGAGTACAGAGGAGGGGTGAGCCAAGACCGGACTTTTTGAGGCTAGAGATGAATGAGCGACTTGTGGTGCTTCACGATAATAGCAATTTCTGAACCTAGGGCAATTTCTTCGGTTTGCATTTGCATATAGCATAAGTTTCAAATTCTGTTTTGCATTCCGCATGGAGAGAGATGGGAGGCACTGTAAGTCTTCTTACTTAGCATGCATCATCGTTTTCTGACTTGCATGGCTTTTCCGATCTTCTCCCTCTGTTTTTGCCAACCTAGGATGCTTAATGGAAATTGGAACCTCGATAGGCATGTGCATTGAAAATAACCAAAAAAGTGATAACTTAAATAAAATCGGGACTGCTAACTCTATTGGACTTAAAAATAAAACGTAATGGATTCCTTGTCTTGGGGAGAGCAACCCCCTCATTGGATGCGTTTTAAGTGCTCACGTACACACTAAGGAGTAGAGCCCAAATCCCATCAGAGCCTCCTAAGTGATTGTACAATTTTTGTGATCTCACCTAACTCTAAAAATCGAAAAGATAAATGACCGTCACCTGATGGTCTTCACTGTGGTGAGTAGGTGAATTGGGGGTTTGCCTTGTGTCTTGTTTGTGACTTGGAGTCCATTGTGTTTTCCATTCATCATTAGAGTAATCGGTCCCGTCCGTGTGAGTCATGCATTTTTCATCTTTGAGTCTCTCTACCTCTCTTATACATATCTCTCTTCATTTTGCATTGAGTCATGATATTGGCGCTTGAGCTCAATCATTCTTCGCCAAGTCCTTTGTTTCCCCTCTTCTTCACTATCTTCTATGTAACCATCGTACCATCATCATTCTCTGGTTCAGGGAGATCCCTTCCCTTGAACCGCAATTTTGACGGTGTTCCCGCCTTGTGTGGAACACCCAATTTTGTCTATATCTCGATTTTCTTGCCCGCCCTCCTCGTACCCTCTGTATCACCCTTCTACCACCCACGATATTGGCACGCCCGCTCAATCAGCTTCTCCACCCCATTGTGTTACCCTTCTTACCCATCTTCCTCGTGTACCCCGTATCATCTCTTCCTTTACCCAGGAATGCTGTGCATGATGATGAGGCCCGCATCGAGGATTATTTATACAAATTATTTGTAAGTCGGGCCCATGATGTTGAGGATGCTGAGATTGATTTGGTGGATTTAACTTTGATACATGCATACGAGCTTATTGAGGATTTTTGATGATGCATAGAGCATAGGTGTGATGCATCATTGAGGAATTTTAGTTCTCGCACACCGGATTAAGGATGTGATATGATGCGATGATTTGATGAAGATTTCATGAGCATTGATTGATCTATCTCTTTGAGGTTCCACTCATCTTGATCTTTGGGGATTGACTGATTATTCTACTTTGGATTTCTTAATAAAGGTGTGCGGATCCTACATGATCTCTCATCTTCCTGATTGACTCGTCCTTGATCTCCTGACTCTTTGATCCACCATGGCACTTAGAGGATTCTTGACTATTTTTCGTGCCATCTCAGCTTACTGGATTGACCTGAGGGATGTTTTGTGATTGGCCTGATGATTTTCTCCCTCCCATGATCTTATGCCCTCCAAATGATTGAAGGATTTATTGCTATTTGAGGACCTGAGATGACTTGCCAGCATTCCCATGACCTACATTGATCTAGCTCGCATTCCTCTCCGAGGATTATCTGCGGGAGAATGCGACAATTTCTAGGACTGCGGTTTCATTCACTGCTTCGGTCGCCATTATGTTGGGACCCGAAACCGAGTCAGACGATATGTTTGATTGGCCTCCCCCTGAGATTTGGTACTTGACCTGTCAGTACACGAGGCCAATGTACTTGACTCATCTGAGTCCGCTCTCCTTGACGGTCCTCGCAAGGTAGAGCTCCACTATTCTGATTATTCCATGCCTAGTTCATAGCTCCCCGAGGGTTATCTGCGGGAGACTATGACATATTTCAGATCTGATTGGTCTCTCCTGTTGGTAGCCGCCTTGTCGACTACTGAGACCACTATGTGGATCCGTCTGATGGATTCGGCTCCTTTAAGCCCTCTTCTCTCCTTGACGACCCTCGCAAGGCAGAGACACTTTCTGACTATTCCTTGCCTAGCTTGCATTACTCTCCGAGGACTATCTGCAAGAGACTGCGACACTCTCTTTACGCTCGGTTTCCACTTCTGACTGTGTCTCCGATCTGCGGAGCACGGAATCGAGTCATTTGATATACATGATTTTTGGTCCCATCTTGAGTTGTGTATCCGATCTGCGGATCATGGGACTCATCTGATTAGACTCTTTTGAGTCTACTCACCTTGACGGTCCTCGCAAGGTTGAGCTCCTGATATCTGCTATTTCCATGACTAGATGGCAGCCCGTTCCCCGAGGGTTATCTGCGGGACGCTGCCACACTTTCTTGATTTGTCGGTCTCTTCTGCCGATAGCCAATCTCTCGCCTACCGAGACCGTCTCTGTGATCCGTCTGATGGATCAAGCTTCTTTGGGCCCGCTCACCTTGACGACCCTCGCAAGGGTGAGCTTCTGTTCTGATTATTCATTGCGTAGCATGTGCTACTCCCCGAGGGTTATCTGCGGGAGAGTACGCCATTATTAGGTACTCGGCTTCATTTCTGGTGTCTCCCATTTGGTGGAGCACGAAGCCGGGTCTTCTGACTCGTGTACTCGGTCTCTGCCCTGGTTGTGTCTCCTGTCTGTTGGAGCACGGAGCCGAGTCTTCTGATTATTTTTCTGATTCTGCTCACCTTGAGGACCCTCGCAGGGTTGAGACATGGCTTGCGGTATTCGGTGTGTACTTATGATCTTTCTACCTCACCATCATCGGATACCATGGTGTCTCCTATTCTCTATCTTCCATATCTATCTGAGACCATGATTGACTAGGAGGAGTCTGTACTGCTCTTTCTTCCTCCCGGTCTTCCGGTATCGGCTCGGTTCCCTCATGTTGACCCTATGAGCCGATTGATTGCTTCATGCTACCGACACGATATCTATCCTTTCAACTTGTCGACCCCGGTAGCTGACACCCACTTGACTGTATATCAGGGTGTCTTTTCACCTTCTGACTGCGTCCTCGTTCTCACAGGGAGATGACGACGAGAGTACGGTAGTCGTTACCCAGATACCGTCCTGTACTTCACTAGTTTCTTCACCACTTGTATATATGTGTGCCTTTTTCATTCTTTCTCCCGCATGTTATGTGTGCCCCAGATCTATCGCCATATCTTTGTGCCTACACGTAGGACGTACCTTGTCCTAAGTGTAGGGGGGCACGCACCGAGTTGCTTCTTTCCTTACACATTTTCGTCACTCCTGTTCTTGCCTACTTAGGGATATCTCACCCCAAGTATAGGGGGAGTGATGCGTATATTCTCCACGATCTTTTCATCTATCTGTATATATCCATCTTTTCTTCTTTTCTTCTTTTCCTTTTCTATCTTCTGTATCTAAATAAAAGGTGTCACCCCTTTGTGTCAGTTTTCTGTACTTAGGACGTACTTTGTCCTAAGTATAGTGGGGTGCACCCCTTATTTGTTAAAACTTTGATTTGTTTATTCCCACCCTTGACCCTCCCTGCTTTGTGTACAGTCTGCTATACTTAGGATTATTTGATCCTAAGTATAGGGGGGACGGTCAACTTCTCATTCGTTCAACTCTTATTTATTTATTCTTTAGACTTGTCTATACTCAGTACGAGTTATGTCTTCTCTTTTCTTTTCGATCTATGAGGACATAGCTCAAGCTAAGTATAGGGGGGTCGTATATACTATGTATATACTTTAGCCATAACTCGTACTTTCGTAATAATATGGCTAATAATTCTTTAAATTCGTTAAAAACCCTTAATAAAAAGATGGGATTATTCCTCAAATTCTTTTTGTATATACTGATTAATAAATCAGGTGAAAACGTTTTTTGCAAAATGTTTGAAAAATAGTTTGAAAAGTATTGTGAACATTTATTGAAAACTATTTTGAAAACGTTTTGTTACATGTTTTCAACCTGTGTAAAGATGTGTGGTTTGTAAAGACTTATTTTCTTTGTGTGAAATAAAATGATTGAAAAATGATTTGCAAATGATTTGAAAAATGGTTGCAAAAATATTTTGAAAAATCTATATATACTGTTTTGAAAAACCTTTGCAAAATGATTTTAAAATGTGTGTACATGTTGTAAAAATGTTTGTAAAAATTATTTTGGACTATAGTTTTCAAAAATTGTTTGAAAAACTTGTGTCAAATAAATTTGAGGAATAGTCACATATAATAATATACAAAATAAAAAAATCAACAAAATTCTTTAATAAGTGTACATATATAAAAACTAAATTGTAAATTCTCAATCCGTGTAAAATAAAGCGGCACGCCCTTGTAAATAGTTGTACATATTTTGAGTGCAAAAATTCTTTGTGTAAAAATTCTTCTCTTTGTTTTCAAATTCTTGGAAAAATTGCATTTTTGTAAATAGCATTTGCATAGCATTCATATTCTTTGATTGAGCTTGATAATTGAACTAGTCCAATAAAGTCGAAGATTGGAGCTTGGTTAGACCTTACCGCACCTAACTGCACTGGAACCTTATGGGAACTAGGTTTAAGGTACTTCAGGTCTATTCAGACTTAATTCTTTGAGAAATCAGGGCTAGGTTCAAATCACCTCAGTGGACTAACTGGAACTTTTCGAAACACACGTATGACTCTTGTCGACCGTGACCTAACTTGGACACTTGCACCTTTCACTTGGCTCAACTCAGTTGGAGTGGTGAGGGGGTTGGATTTGCCAGTCTGAGACGCACACGGGTGGAAACATTCGTCCTCGTCTAGGGAGGGAAGTGCACCCCAACCTGGTCCAATAGCCATGACTTCTAACGACAGGAGAGTGTGGGTTGCAATAATGCTTCAAAAGAGGGATAGTCTTCTGGCTCAAGAGGAAAAACTCCTTATGTAAATGCTGCTGTGAATAGTATGTTGAAAAAAAAATGAAACTCCAAAAAAGTGGACAGGCTTGTAAACAAAAAAAAATGCCTGCCGGAGTATGTATATATGTTGTATAGAAAATAAGCAAGCTTGAGCATCAAAGTTATACCATGTGAGCCTGCAGCGGGATGACTTGACTACACTGGTCTTGCATCCCAGGATAGGTAGCTACACTGGCTACCATCCATTCTTTTCTCTACCCCCTCCTCTTGAGTTGGACGCCACTTGAACTTAGAAGGGAATACCCCGCTCCTCGAGGAAAGAGCTGTTGGATTAGGGAATCATTGGGTTGTCATTCTGGAGAAGTCAGTCTCTTTGTCATTTCAGTTGGGGAGAGCCACTACCACTTACACCGTACAAGTCAGCTTCATAGTCATAAGGGTTTGCGTATGATGTAGGCTAGTTCTGACCTGGCTATTGAGGTGATTTGAACCGAGTTCTGTGACTCTCAGAGGCTAATGTGTTTTAGATTTGGTTCCAGACTAGGTTCCACACACATTCTCACACCAAGGTCTAACCTGAGCTCCAAACTTTGATTTTATGCAAATGAGTTTAATAATCATGATCAATTCAATTTATTCTTTAAATTCTTTATTTTTGCTTTTTCTTTTTTTCTTATTCTTTGTTCTTTTTGTACTTATTGCATAAGTATTTGCTAGGGACTAGCAAAGGCAAGTATAGGGGGGTGATGAATCTCCATTTCATCACCTTTATTCTATCATTTTGGCCTTAAAAACCCCAGCAAATGCATGTAAATAGCATTAATTTGTATATAATAACATTCATTGTTTCTTGTATTTATTGTACATTAAATAAGGTTTTTAATGCCAAAATTATAGAATAAAGAGAAGAAAAGAAAAAAAGGAATAAAATATTGCAAATATTTTATGACCCTAACCCCGAGACCAAGGCCAGCATGGACTTGGTCGACAAGGAATAAAGTAGGGGGAGATAAGGGCCAATAATACAATAAATACCTCATTTATTTATTCATCCATTTATGCAATTTTGGCACCTATTTTGTACATAATTATTTATTCATCAAATAAAGAAACTTTGTTCATAAAAGTTGTAGATAATAATGTAAATAAAAATACAAAATTGAGTTTGTGCAAAAATAATATTCAGTGTACATTTTATACACATAATAAAAAGCAAAAATCTCAACTTCACAGACCCATATCTTGCAAATAAAAACTCCAAATCACCCAAACTCACCTTTAATTGTATATAGCATTTCATAAACTATTTTATAAAATTGGTTTCATAATTTTTGGAGTCCATCTGTGGAAGTTAGGTTTTTGGCCCTTCTTGTACATAATACCTGATTAAAATATTCATTTTATTCAATATTCATTATTTTTATAAATTTATATTTTTATAATTTTGTAAATAATGTATATAATTCATGTACATATTAACATTGAAAGAAAACTCAAAAAGAATTTGTGAAAAAAAAATAAATAATAAGTCTATATAGTATATAGGCAAAATACCTATATGGATTATGTACATAAATAAAAGGGGACAACATTCTTTAATTATTTTATTCTTTTATATTTTTATAATAATGTATATAATATATATAACTTATTAAAAATACAAATTCAGAATAAAAACACATAAAATTCATTAAATAAATAGAATGCATAAAATATATAGGAAAAATACCTATAAGTATACTAATATACACACAAAAACATTTATTTAAAAATGTAAATAAACTCATAAGAATTAAATAAAAATATATTTATACTCAAAAAAATAAGTTATAAATTTATAAAATAAAATAATAAAATAATAAAAGAAAATAAACAAATTAAAAATAAAATACACAAAAATACATGTAAATACATACATATACACATTATTTTAACAAAACCGTAATAAAATACTTCAAAAAATTAAATAAAAATTATAAATAAATACTACATCAAATTATAAACATTTTTTATTTTATAAGTAAATTCTAATTAATTCATTTAATATGTTAAATAAATAGGTCAACTTCTTGTTGATGTGGACCAATCAGGCGCCTGCGTTTGTTGACCGGTCGGTCAACTGCGCCCCCAGGCGCCTGACTTGACGGGAACCATCTTTTCCCCCCTTTTCCTCCATTTTTCCCGCATGACATGATGATCCATCACCGTCGATCTCTTCACGGATTTTTCGCTTTGATCTCCCATGATTCTCGCCGTCTATTTAGATCGCGTGTACATAGCTTAGATTCGTTGATAATAGCCAGTCAATAAGGGCGACCCATCTTGTTTATAAATAAACCCATCTTCTTCTTCCGAGCTTTTTGGCCATTTCCTAAGCCCTAGAACCCTCACCTTCGGTCCAGCGTGTATCCTGGTGACAGCAGGAGGTCCCCTGAAGGTCGAGGCGGTTCGCGGAGGAAGGAGATGCGCCCACGGCAGCGCTCCGGCAGCCGTCCTGCTCCTTGGCCCTCTGGCCAAGTCGAGACTGCGCCTTTACATTTCTAGGTAGATTTTTATTCCAGCATTTTAGTTATGCATTTTATTTCGTGTTTAGATTCATAAGTTAGCTTAGTTTAGGTAATTCGTAGTTCGCCGGAGCTCCGCTCCAGCGAGCTTTTCACGGTGTTTACGACCAGTTCCCGACTCGCTTTCGCCCTCATTTCACTCCCCACCACTTTCTTCACCTTCCAGCCACTTCCTACCAACCGGAGCCTCCTTGGTTCCGCGAATCGATGCTCGCCTCCGCCGCTTCGCCGGAGCATCGTCACCCACCATCATTTTCATGCTTTCAGCTTCAAAACCCGGGTCGAGGAAGACGCCCTCGAGCCCCTCTACCTCCCTGTGCAGGTTAGGTGCACAACAAAGCACCAGGAGTCGATTTATCAGCGGGCGGAGGTACCTGGAGCCGTGTTTCTTCACTGAGCTCGTGGCGCCGCTCCAGGTCATCTCCGGCCGATCTACCACCTCCAGCAGATAGAGCCGCCCTCCAGGAAGCTTCCGGGACCCTCAGGTGCGATGAAGACCGGCGGGGGAGCGAGATCCAGGCGGAAGAAGCTCGTCCCGGCGAGCTTTCTTCCCCGTTCGTCCACGTGTGCTCCCCGCCGTTGGATGAAGGAGGTGTCCCCAGATTGAAGACCAGTCGTTCGATGGAGCCATGTCCCGACCGTCAGATCTCCCACGAGATCTAATCTCAGCCCTCCATCAGCGAACCGGCATCGGCGCACGTGGAGGCGCCACGTGTCAAGTGAGCGAAGATCAGCCGTCGGATGAAGCGCCTCTTTTGGGGGTAAATTGCAAAAACCATCCCCCGCCTTTTTGTATTTAATTTTTAATTCTGTAAATATTTGTGCACGTTATAAATAAAATGTAAATTTTGCAGAAAGGACCCTGAGTTTATTGTATTTGCATTTAGGTCCTTCCGCACCTCACGTGCAGTCCCACGTGAGGCGCGTGAAATTTTGCAGTCATACCCTGACAGTTTTTGTATATTATAGAATAGTTCTAAAAGTTAAAATAAATGTTTATTTCTGTTTTATTTTTGCACTGATGCCCCTGTAACTTATTTTATTTGCAGAAATACCCCTGCCAGGCTGTTTTATTTTTGTCTCTTTATCTATTTATTAAAAATACCTAGGTGGCTTCTAAAAATCCACAAAAATTAGGATAGATGCTCCATGCCATGCTAGTTCACGCCAACATTTTAGTTTGCATTTTTTGCATTTTTCCTAATTATTAAAAATGAAAAAGAAGCCATTTTTGTACTGTCTAAATTAGAAAATACAAAAAAATTAGAAAATGTTTTTGAAAAATTCCAAAAAAAAATTATATATGATATATTTATATATATATATTGAGTCCAGAAAATGAAAAACCCTAAAAACATGAAAAAGAAAATTAAAAAAATCAGAAAGCTCCAAAATCCAACAAAAAATAGAAAAATCCTTAAAAAAACACCAAAAATATAGTTTTCTCTTTTATAATTATCTATACATTATTATTAATATATTAAAATTAATTTGGGGATTTTTGGAGTTTATTTTGTATTTTTAAAACCCAAATTATATACGGCTATTTAATTAGTCCTATATTGTGGACATTTTTGCAATTAAAAAATACATAAAAATTAGAAATATTCAAGAAAAATAACAAAAAAATGAGAAAAATATTAAAAAGCTAAAAAAAATTAATATATATATATATATTAAGTATTTATATCTGTATTTATATATATTCTATTATTCCTCTCTCTCTCTTCTGATTTATATATACATCTTTATATTCATATATTATATATATTCATATAACTAAAAAATAAAAAAATATAAAATATAAAAACAAAATATAAAATATAAAAACAAAAAAAATATAAAAAAATTTACAAAACCCAAAACCCACTAAAACAATAAAAGGATATGAACCAATGATTGAATAACTGAATGATACATGACATACAACCATTCGCCTCCCAGTGTTCGACCTCTACCTGTACTTACACCTATACACATTTACATGTAGAGTTATAATAAATTTTAACTCCACATTTTTGGATATTCATTGCATATATTTATTGCGGGTTAATTGTTGATCGATTCGGGATTTCGTCTGAGGTCAATTCAGCGACTGTCTCTCCGCCTTGTGGAAAGATATGACCTTGGCAAATCCCCAGTCATCAATGCTAGGATTGGAGATTCTGTCCATCTTTCTGAAGAAGAATCTATTTACCATCCTTCAACTGAGTTTAATCCTACCCAAGCTGAAGGAGCAACGGAGAAGGTCCTTCGTAGACACCAAACATTACTAGACAATTACCGAAAGGGAAAGATTCCTTGATTTAAAGGCATAGAGACACCTGCTGAGGCGGAACTATGGCTTGATGACGTCAGCAGGATGTTGAGAATAATACACGCATCAGCAGATACTTGGATACATTTCGTTGATTGCTACTTAGCAGACTATGCAAGACGATGGTGGAGAGTCATTTCCAATAAATTAGTATATCCTGTTCCATGGGATGTTTTTGAAGAAAGGTTCTGAGCTCACTTCTGTCCCTCCCATTGGGAAGAATTGAAGAGGAGGGAGTTAGCTTCTTTGACCCAAGGATCCAAGAATGTACGAGATTATCATATTCACTTTACAGAGCTGCTACGTTACTCCCCAGCTTTAGAAGCTTCACCACAAGAGTGTCTTATCAAATTTGTTAGCGGTCTTCAAGGAGATTTGAGAGAGAAGCTTGTAGGTCTTAGAGCCACCACTGTAGATGAAGCCATCGACATCGCCTCTCGTATTGAGATGGAAAGGGATGAAAACCGCCAAAGAAGAAGCTTTCACTTTACTGGTGGACCATCCAAACGTAAGGCGAATTATAACCGAATAGACAGTCGTTATCATCCACTCGGGTCTAATATAAGCTCGCCACAGACTTTGGACCAGGAATTATCTGGAAGAGGGGGTTTCTCTAGACCTCCACTATATCCTCGTGACTCAGCAGCAGGAGTTAGTACCTCTGTAACTGGGTCTTCACCTCAAACAGAAGGACGTTTGTGTTTTTGCTGTTATCAGGAAGGTCATATCAAGAAAGACTGTCTGAAGTTGAGGAGTTCAGGATTTAAACCAACCCCAATTAACAGTATAACATCCACCCCGAGCAATGGAGAAACATGCGGAGGAAGACAGTGTAGAGGTCGTGTCTCACAAGGAGCGCCTTCTACACAGCAACCACCACAAAGTGTTGCGGGTTCTAGCTTGCCTATTCCTAATGGCCAGCTCAGTGCAATCACTGAAGAACAAGCCTACAATTCAGGTACAATCATACGAGGTACCGTTACTATTATGGCTTTTCAGTACATACCTTATTTGATTCTGGTGCTTCGCATTCATTTATTACTTGACGGTTAGTACCCACTTTGGGTAAGATATCAGTAGAAGTACAACAGTCATATCTGATTAAGGGACCAGGAGGACAAGTATTTCTAATCTGAGAAATCCTGGATAATTGTATAATACTGATAGCAGGACATCAGTTACATGTTTTACTACTACTAATAGAAATGGAGGACTTTGATCTTATCTTAGGGATGGATTGACTAGAAAGGCATCATGCATGTCTTGACTGTTTTCAGAAGACAGTAACGTTTCACCTTCCTAACTCGATAAAGTTCCAATTTACTTGAAAGACATCCAATGATAATATCGAATATATCTCTACATTGAAGGCACGACTATTGTGAGAGCAAGGATGCCAAGGTTATTTAGCCTATGTAACCACTACATCAGGATCAGACAGAATGATGGAAGATATATCTATAGTGTGTGAGTTTCCTTATGTGTTTCTAGAGGAACTACCTGGATTACCACTTGAGTGAGAGATTGAATTTGAAATCTCTCTCATACATGATACTCACCCTATCTCTATCCCTCCGTATAGGATGGCACCAGCTGAGTTACGAGAGTTAAAGGTACAGTTGCAAGAACTGTTAGAAAAAGGATTCATTCGTTCTAGTACTTCACCATGGGGTGCACCTGTCTTATTTGTCAGGAAAAAAGGATGGGTCGATGCGGTTGTGCATTGACTATAGACAACTAAATAACAAGACCATAAAGAACAAGTATACTCTGCCGAGAATAGATGATCTCTTTGATCAGTTACAAGGTTCAACTGTATATTCTAAGATTGATTTAAGATCAGGATACCATCAGTTGAAAATTAAAGATACAAATATTCCCAAGACAACTTTTCAAACTAGATACAGGCATTATGAATTCTTAGTTATGCCTTTTGGACGACAAATGCCCCAACAGCCTTCATGGATCTCATGAATAAAGTATTTAAGGAGTTCTTATATCACTTTGTAGTAGTCTTTATTGATGATGTGCTTATTTACTCCAAGGATAAGAATATGCATGAACACCATCTCAGGCGGGCACTTGAAACTCTAAGGAAGAACAAATTGTATGCTAAATATAGCAAATGTGACTTCTGGCTATCTGAAGTATCTTTCTTAGACCATGTTATTTCTGGTAAAGGTATATCAGTTGATCCTACAAAAGGTTAGTGCGGTGATGAGTTGGAAACGTCCAAAGACTGTCACAGAAATACGATCTTTTCTGGGATTAGCTGGATATTATAGAATATTTGTGAAGGACTTTTCACGAATAGCATTGCCAATGACTATGTTGACTTAGAAGGAAGTTCCATTCATATGGTCAGATGCATGCGAAATTAGTTTCCAAACACTGAAAGAATGCCTAACATCTGCATCCATCCATACTCTACCCTCTGCGAGTAAAGGGTTTACAGTGTACACTGACGCATCTAAAGAAGGACTTGGGGCGGTTCTTATGCAACATGGTAAGGTAGTTGCGTATGCACCACGACAGCTCATGATACATGAGAAGAACTACCCAACACATGACCTTGAATTAACTGTCGTAGTTTTTGCTTTAAGGATATGGAGACACTATCTGTATGGTAATACTTTTGAAATCTTCACCGATCATAGAAGCTTGAAATATTTGTTTGATCAAAAGGAGCTCAATATGAGACATAGACAGTGGCTAGAGTTGTTGAAAGATTATATTTGCACTATCTTCTACCACCCTGGTAAGGGGAACGTCATAGCAGATGCCCTTAGCAGAAGAAATTATTCACTTGGGTTAGTGAGTGCTATCCACTTCTGGGGTTTGCTATCAACGTTAAGTGAATGGAAACCATTTGATAGTAATGCTGATACTATAACTATTCCTCACCGATACAAACCAGAGATCTGGGATAGAATAAAGAAAAGACAGGAGAATGATACATTCCTTAAAGACTTGAGACAACAATTTAAGAAGAATGAGATAGAGGGATTATAGATACAAGATGGGTTACTATATAACCATCACAGATCTTGTGTACCGGACATACCTGAACTGAGGAAAGACATCTTACGTGAAGGTCATTGTTCTAGATTATCTATTCATCCAGGAATTACGAAAATGTATAAGGATCTTCATTCATACTTTTGGGTGGCCATGAATGAAGAAAGATGTTGTTGAGTTTGTGAATTCATGTTTCACTTTCCAACAGGTAAAAGCTTCACACCAAAAGCCACCAGGATTGTTACAACCCCTCCCCATACCTGAGTGGAAATGGGAAAGCATTTCCATGGACTTCATTACTAGCTTACCTCAGATGACTAGTGATAAGGATAGTATCTGGGTTATAATAGATCGTTTGACCAAGGTGGCACACTTTATTCCAATAAGCCTATCTTTCACTCCAGACTAGCTTGCTGAGTTATATATTACACATGTGATCCGCCTCCATTGTATCCCAAAGGAAGTAGTTTTCGATCGAGATTCATGATTCACCTCACACTATTGGGAGAACTTAATGAAAGCCTTAGGCACATAGTTATGCATGAGCACAGCATATCATCCACAAACAGATGGTCAATCAGAACGTACTATTTAAACTTTAGAGGATATGTTACGAGCATGTGCCTTAGAATGGAAAGGATCATGGTTGAAATATTTGCCTCTTGCAGAATTCACATACAACAACAGTTACCATACAAGTATTGGCATGTCACCATTTTAGCACTTTTATGGACGTAGGTGTACTACTCCTTTGTGTTGGCAAGAGGTTGGGATAAAGAACCTTTATGATTCAGATAGACTCCAGGAGACACGAGAAGCTGTAGAGCTTGCTAGAAAAAGACTAATAACTGTCCAGAGTCGCCAGAAAAGCTATAGTTATACCAGGCGAAGAGACCTTGAATTTGAGCTAGTTGACTTTGTACTTCTCAAAGTATCACCTACGAAGGGTGTTCAAAGGTTTGGCTTGCGTGTGAAGTTAGCACCCAAGTTCATGGGTCCCTTTGAAAATATTCAACGGATTGGAAAAGTCGCCTATAGACTTGTGCTTCCTCCACATCTTTCGGCAATACATGATGTTTTTCATGTATCAAATCTGAGAAAGTACGTTAGGGATCCATAGCATAAGATAAGTTATGATGATTTACATGTTGAGCCAGACTTGACATACCAAGAGATACCTGTGCAAATACTTGACAGGGATATCAAGAAGTTGAGAAACAAAGAGGGACCTCTAGTTAAAGTGTTATGGTGCAACCAAGAGTTTGAAGAAGCAACATAGGAATCTGAGGTAGAAATGAAAGAAAAATACCCGTACTTGTTTGAATGATAAAACTATGTATTCGGTATATGTTCATTATAAATGAAAGGGAGTTCATTCTCTTTAAGGTTGTTATGCTTGTATCTCTAGTCTCGAGAACGAGACTTCTTTTAAAGTTGTTATAATCATAAAGCCATGAACTTGGCATCTCTCGGATCCTATATCTAAGATCCGACTCGTCAAGAGAAGACCAACAGAATTTGTTTCGTGTGAATCAGACTTTATTTCGATTTGTTATGATTTTCGGAAGAAAGAGAAGTAAGGAGGGTTAAGACGTCATTAACCCACAATGACTGTCATTAAGACTAATTAAGAATGATTAAAGAAACTAATGACGAATTGAAAATTGTTAATGATCATTAGCAAATATTAATCAATAGTTAACAAAAGATAAGCGTAAATCGCGATTAGTGAAAATTAATCATGATTAATGTTAATTAAGCATCATTAGCGAATCTAGACTCCTCTAGAATATTCTAACTTAAGTTCCAAGTTTGGGATAAGTTTGGCCAAAACCATGGGCCGTTAAACCATGGTTAAGGTCTAAACCATGGTTTTCTAACCATGGTTAGTGATTTTTTGGAGCCTATAAATACCCCCTACCCATTCATTCTCTACGATTTCCACTACCACCACCATCCAAAGGCTAGGGTTGAGAGGTAGGGAGGAGGAGTGGGAGGCGGGGAAAGAGCGCTAGCGAAGTGCTGCCGAGAGAACGAGGAGGAGGAATGTATGATCCTCTCTTAGTTTGCTTCGTAAGCTAGGCTTTCAATTCATCCTCTTTTCTTCCAAGTTTTGTTCTTGATTCATCTTTCTTTCCGATTCGTTTTCTGTTGTGATTCGAGGTGAAATATGTGTAATACCATAAATAGGTGCGGGTGGCTATGTACGTCAATGATCATGTGATTCGTCACACATTCACTCATCTAAGACGTATGGTGTCTACCGATTCTCCATTGCTTATTGTTCTTTCTTTTCCTCTTTTATAGTTATTTTGATGGATAAATTCGTGTAATACCCTATTTAGGTGCGGGCGGCTATGCACGTCAGTGAACCCTTTGATTCGTCACACATTCACTCACCTAAGACGCGTGGTGTCTACCGATTCTCCATCGCTTGCATTTTGGTTATATTCTTTTAGTTTCGATGTTGTTTTCCTCTCGATTGATTTTATAGAGGAAACTATTTTCATTTTTATTTTGAAATATGTCATGATATAAGGGTAAACTCTGTCAAAATTTTCCGTGAAATATGTCCCGATATAAGGGGAAACTCTGCCAAAATTTTCCGAGAAATATGTCCCGGTATAACAGGAAACTCTGTCGAAATTTCAAGAAAAAATATGTTCTTTGCGTTCTTCGTGTTCTTCGTATTTTTCGTTTGTTCTTGGTGTTCTTAACACGTTCTTAGCGTTTTTGATACGAAAATGAAATTCGATCTTTTAGGAGCATTAAAACATCCTTTCTGAAAACGAAACACGATAAAGCATTGCATACGCGGGAGAGAGCTCGATTAGGTAACGAAATATTTCCTTTTGCTGTTGGATTTTCATATGAGATATTGAAATTCCTGATTTTATGTTCTTCGCTGTAAAGAACCCTAATTTGGCTATTTTTAGGAAGTATGAAAAGTTGTTTTGTGATTCCCACTAAAATAGGTTTAAGCATCGAATTGATGCAGTGGCTTGGAAAGATAGGGTTTAGGAGTTAAAAGATCATAAATTGAGTATATAAATATATGAATTAATATATGTATAAGTTTATAATCAGTATTTATGCTTACACTAATCTATTTATGAATTACATCATGGGAATTGGTGTGTTTTACGTTGGATCCTGAAAAGGGTCGTGAGTCACGTTAAGGATGACTAGGAGTAGTACTACAGGTCAGGCATGCAACCTGTAGTTTTGTCGGAAGGAACCCGTATTGGTGTTTCCCTACCTAGGTGGTACACGGTTGCCCTGATGATAAGTGCACACGAAATGAATGATTTGCGACGCGTGATACCGGGAGTCAATATATCCGGGTTGAAGACGGAAGATGTGGTCGTGCCATGTAGAGGCACGGGTGGTTCAATAGCGGCTGGGTCACGACAAAATGTATTTAAGCTACTAGGTTATAATATTAGCATGAGATTTTAAGCAATCGAGTACTCGAGGACGGTGTGCTCATTTGTTTTTCAGGCTGAGGGTTTGAGACCCTGATGAATAAAAGAAAAGGAAATTGTCAAGGTAGTATTGGAGAATTGGTTGAGGCGACGTGCGGCGGCATAAGCTTACAAGATCAACACAATCTCCAATCCCGAAGTGTCTACAACATCGGAGTCTAAAAATGGTGGGGTTCCCCTGGACTAATCCATGGCGTTGAATAGAAAGGAACAGGACTTAAATTGATGAGAAGGAATGAATCTTTCTGTTATAACACGTTTTGAAAAACTACCCATTTGTTTGCTTTTCTCTTCTTTGTTACTTAGCATTCGCTAATTGTTATCCCATGATTTATTGGAAAATCAAACAGATGTCGGTGAGCAATCGCAAGGACTTTAGTAGTCTAGTCAGGTAACATAGCCATCCAACTAACCACAGTAGCTTTTCTCTGTAAGGTAGTTAGTAATCTTTTGTGTATTTTCCTTTCAAAATGATGTACATGTAAATAATTATAGTATAACAATGTATTATGTGGACTTTATTTTGTGAATGGAAAAGAGTTAAAATACTTTCTTCTGAGTATTTTTATTTGCAGTCTGTTTCTGAATGTTAGTTGTGATTGTTGGATAAATTATTGCTGAGTAACCAGATCCGGATATGGAAGAATCCGACGACCTAGAAATTGGGGTCGTGATAATGAGCCTCCACCACGTATTTCATTAGTCCATGTTGATGCTTCACTGGCCATATTTCTTTTATATAAGAATATTGGCATTGCTCTAGTGAAGCATTACGTAAAGGTAATGATTGAGCAGATCTGAGAACTCCAGTTCCTGATGCCCATTGCCACCGCCCCATATTCCTATCGTTCTCTTTTATTGGTTGTATATCCCTAACATCCCATTTCCGAGACTTGATACTTCTCAGATCAATACTCATATAGATGATATAAATGAAGTTATGCATATATATTCTAAAAAGACTGTTATGGCTATCTGATGGATAATCTCTGATTTTGGAGGATTAAGCCGTTCATATTGTACACAATAGATCTTCCTAGAAGATGACGTTAAAACTTCTCGAGAATGTGAGAGAAGTGATTTTTTTACTAGTTAATGGGGGAGGGTGGGGTTGGAATCCTGATCATTGGAATGGGATCCCACTACTTCAACTAATAAATCATTTTCAAATCTATAAATGGATGAGTGTATGGATCATTTTCCCCATTTCATATAGTAAGTGGGTCAACCCTCTTCATTTGGTTCCCAAGAAGGTTGAATTCACTGTGGTCCAGCATGATCAAGACAAAGATATATCAACCGCATTGCTAGATTTTGGAGGGTATGGGGAGACTACTTGAAGCTAAATAAGGAAACTCTAAAATACTACTTTCTCCTTCCTTTCATCAGCTCGATTGTCGATATGTTGGCGAGAAAAAATATGTTGTTTTCGTGATGGATCCTAACAATAAGAGAAGATGACCAACTACATTGCATAGACGTAATCTAGTTATCTTCTCGGACATGGCGGGGAATATCATGAATGTTTTTATGGAAGACTTTTCTATCTTCGCTGATGCATTTGATGAGACCCTTGACTTTTTGGAGAGGTTATTAAATGTCTTGATGTGAATATGGTTTTTTTGGGAGAAATCCCATTTTATTGTTAAATGGACAATGCTGGGACATATGTATCTGAAAGAGGAATGTTGGTCGACCCATCCAAGATCAATATCACTAGCCACTTACCTCCGCCTATAAAAATCAAAGAAGTCATATCTTTCTTGGGGCACATCAGATTCTACCGATGATTTTTGATTTTGAGAAGATTGCCCATCCCCTGAATCAGCTACATGAAAACGATCATTATTTTGAGATGATCGATGATGCACTCCAATCCTTTGAAAATTTAAAGTGGGTTGTTACTAAGGCCTCTATTTTACAAACCCCCGACAAGTATTTAAACTTCGAGATCATGTGTGATGCATTTGGGTATGAAGTTGGTGGGGTGCTTGGACACGAAGGATGACAATCCATACGCCATCTGTTATGCCAACAAGATGTCGGATGAGGCCCAATGTAATTATACTATCACTGAGAAGAAGTTGCTAACTGTAGTCTTCTCTCTAGTGAAGTTCCGTTTATACTTGGTAAATGCCTATGTTATCATCTTCTCTAATCATTTGACCTTAAGTATTTATTAACAAAGAAAGACTCTAAGTCAAGACACCTGAGATGGTTCCTACTCCTGCATGAATTTGATAATGAAATCATGGATAAGCCATGAGTCAAAAATGTAGTGGCTAACTAACTAGATATAAGGTTCTTACTTCCCTCTCTCCCTTCACCTGAGTCATTCATTGATGCCACACCCACTCCCATCATTGCTCATTTTCCTGATAGGTCCATCCTCACCATCAGTTAGACACCTTGGTATGTTGATATGATGAACATTTTAGTCACTTATCGTCTTCTGGATCATTGGCCTAAGAATCATAGGGAAATGCAAATCCAATGCCCATTAGATTTTAGGAGGACTATACTGAAGAGGACCTCATCCTTTTCATGAAAGGGTCTGATTGTATTTGGAGATGCTGCATTTCAAAGTCTGAGACTCAAAGTATTACTTCCCACTACCACTCACACCACTCTAGAAAGCATACCAAAGTCTAACTGTTTGGATTCTTTTTGTTGACACTATTCCATGATGCCCATAACTTTGTGTAGGTGTGCCTACTTGTCAGACGTGTGCAACATCAACATCCACATCATCAGTCCTTAGTGTGATGCACATGAGGTCAGAAGTCAACCATTTAGAGCCCATCCACTATAGCAAATGGTACGTTGTCAACGTGCATCTGAAAGAATATCCTTCTCGTTCATTTCTTCAAGATTGGAACTAGATAAAAAACGATCATATATGTAAAGAAATCAATATTTAAAGAGTATACGACATCTGTGTACATAAAGATATTTGCATAATAATTAAATATATATTGTGACAACAATACAAAAATCACACAAAATCAATACAATTTACCCTATATAAAGTTATTAAATTAGTTGTCTTTTTTTTATATAATTTGAAGATAAGTCGAGCTTCACACTCCATATGTAAAATCTAATATATTTTGATGTAGTTCTAGTCTAAGCATAATTGTCAATTCATTTTTTTCACAATATTGAAATAGTTCACGATTTCTTAAGTATTTTTTATATTATTTTATCAAAAGTAGAGATTTGAACCGATTTGGACATATTCGTATTTAACCCTCTATCATATCCGTTCAGACAGACCTCACGTCCATATCTGTATCAGTGTCCATTTATAAAATAAATACATTTGCTTATATCATTTTGATATTCACACATACACACGTATTTGTATTTGTACATTCATCTAGACAGTAACAACATATTTATTTAATGTATGTATTTTTAAAAGTTTTCTTGCATCCTGTTTGATATAATTGTATGAAATAAATAATTTTATTTATCTACTTAAGGTATAAGCCGACCAATGCATGTATATTTAGGCCTATCTACATATTGTAGGTTTTTTACACTTCTGCCTTCTGAGATTTCATAATTACACTTATGTCCCTATTTTCTTGTAATAACACGTGATCGTACCTCCTTGCATTGTTAGCAGTTTTACCATTCTCTCAGAAATAAAAGACCATGGCTTGTATAAAATAAAATTTAATTAAGGAAATATCTATCACACATGTATCTCTGATTTCTCGATCATATATTCGTATCCTTAGCCTCCACAGTCACTTCTCACTGGGTGGATGGCGAGGGTAAGGTACCAAAAGGTGGCGTATGACGGCAACCATGAAGACAGAGGTGATGCATATTACTTGATTGAGATGCCATGAAGGCGACAATGGGTCGCATGGAGCTACAGTTCGGGGTTCGGGTGGAATGCTAAGGGGAGGGATGAAAAAGAGGAGATGGGTTTAAGGAAAGGAAAACTGATGAGAACTTACCAAAGATACATACGTTTTGTTCATGTCACGAGTATTAATGTAGAATAATGCAGGAACGTTAAGTGTAACAACAAAACCTCGAACATGTACAAGGATAAAGATCCCAAATATTTTTGCCATTATTCACATTCATTATATATCCTTTTAAAAAAGGTGATACAATTTCACCTATGTCCCTGCTTCATTAAAATATATTGTCATATTTTAATTTTGACAATGAAATAATCCACACATATATTTGTGGTGTATCCTTTACAAAAGACTACAATCATAAAATGGAGGGATATAACATAATAGATTCCGAAGAGTAAACCGGTTTATCCCTTTATTCATTTACTTTTTTGAATTGATTTCAAAAACTCAATCGCACAAATTGAATCTACGAATAATGTTCCACAAACCTATCAAATTTAGTATTAGATTTTTAGGTCCTTGGACTTGCATGTCTGTAAAAAAAGATACAAATATTATATTTAAGATATAAATAAAGTTTGATAGGTATGCGGAATAATGCTCCTGTATTCAATCTACCGTTCGATTTTTGAAATCTATTTCCAGAAAAAAACAAAGGCAGCGGGCAGATGATATGACTCCCAAACATGTGGGTCTCTGTTTTCTTAGAGCGGATCGTATGCGTAGCGTGTAGTACAACAATTCTACTGCAACCGTTCAAACCGCTTGATTTTGATAAGCGGTTTGCACCATCTTGCACTTTTTGTAAGTCCCCACTGTACAAGATAGCCTGAACCGCTCGATCAAAACTTCTTTCCCATCCGCTTTCCTCTCTCTCCGCAGTTTCCGCGTGTCTCTCTCGTCGCTCGACACTTCGACACTCATTCTTCTCCGCTCAACCTTAACCCCAGAACCCTCCGACCATCTCCACCACGCCGCCGCCGCCGCCGCCGCCGTTCATCTCCCGCGCCGCCACTAACCACCGTTTCCACCTCCATCCCCTACCGCCACCGGACCGCATCCCACTGCAGCCGCCCGCACCTTAGTCTATATAACCCCGACGTCCGACGCCCATTAACCCGCCTCCTCTGCATCCAACCACCGCGAGGCCACCACTTCTCTGCCGCGTCATTTCGATAGCCCTAATCCGCGCCTGCAGGCTACATCCACCATTCTCTTCCTTGCCCTCGGATCCTCCTTCCGGTTTCATCTCTTGTATGCCTTTTGTTTTATGTATTTGTTTCTAAACTCTGTTAGTTTTCCGAATCCATTTCATTTTTTCCGTTAAGAAGTCTCTCGATCTGTCCATTTTCTTATTTTGATTATTGTTTTTCAAAGGTGATTATTTTTTGATATCTGTTGGTATATTCTTTTGTTTATATGGGGGGCAATGCAATCAGTTCCAATAAGATTCCAGTTCAACACTTCTGTTTGGATATTTTCATGGAATGTTACCCAACTGGTAGTAATTGCACAAAATTTGCATAAGCCAGCAGTTTAGTTGAATAATTCCTAAATTTATGTTTGCATTAGATTGATTGCATACTGCATATTTATTTGGTCGTTTGGCGCAACAAATACCACGTTTTAACTTTCTGAACCTTTATGGTAAGTGGTCTTGATGTTTGATATTGATTCCCTCGAGCATTAACATGCAAGGCACTGTTTATCTACCAGTCTTTTGCACAATAGTAAAATCATTACAAGTCTGAAGATATTGAAACCTCGTATCTGGTAATCTCTGGTAAAATAGTTATAAGCCCAACTGAAACCTCACAAGACACCTTTTTTGCAATTTTTACTGCAGGTTTCCCTGATGTTTCTTTGTGCTCCCCATTTAACTCCACCTTCCACCACTGGATCAACTGGAATCTGCATTTTGAAAACAGGGTTCATCCCACATCGATCTCCACAGATATTAAAATCTTGGTCAAGTTACTTTTGTGCTATAAGGAGGTCGGGTTTCTGCCGTGCGTCTATGGAGCATAGGAGTGATGATGTTCCATTCACCGAGAGGTTATCTCTCTATGCTCTTTTAGTTTAAAAAATCATGTTTTTGGTTTTCCTCTTTTTTTTTTTTAAATAAAATTTCAATGCTTAGATCACATAATTGTCATGTATACAATGCATGCTAGAGTAAGGTTTAGGTTGTTATTCTGTCTTTTTATTTCTTATTTTGGCCTCTTTAATACTTAATAGTTTACTCTATCCATGATCTTTATATGTTTCTTGATGCTATGATTTAGAAAAGATGAAGTGACAATACATGGAGTCTCAGATGTCGTAGTTGGTGTTCTTGGAGGAGGACAATTAGGACGTATGCTTTGTCAAGCTGCATCTGAAATGGCATTAAGAGTAATGATTTTGGATCCGCTTGAGAATTGCCCTGCAGGGAACATTTCTTACGAGCATGTGGTTGGTAGTTTTGATGACGGTGATGCTGTTCGAGCATTTGCAAAAAGGTCTGTGTGCAAGTTTACCTTTTTGGTAGTAAGATATGCTATTTATCCATTTTTTACTTTAGAGATGTGCATCATGCCTTGTCTTTTCTACTGCATGGTTGCCTCCGTGAATGACTAACTTTTCTTCTTGGTAGGTAGATGTGGGGTGCTCACTGTTGAAATTGAACATGTTGACGCAGTTACGTTAGAGAAGCTTGAACAACAAGGGATTGATTGTGAGCCTAAAGCATCCACTATCCGTATAATTCAAGTTAGTATTTCTTCATAAATGAAAAGGCCTTATTCCACTCCTTTTATTGAAGCTGCTCTGTTTTGGCTTGCTTTAGTTGTACATATTTTTCTAATTTAAATGAATGAGCTCTATCTTTTAATTTGTTTCTATTGTCTTGATCGATAATTATCACATTAATTAGTTCAGTTTTTGCATCAATAGAATTGTATCCGGGCCTGTTCATCCACTTTTATTTCTGAAGTTCTTCAGATTCAAACACATTTTGGGTGTTGGTAGGGTATGGCTACTGGTGGGGGTTCTTTGGTTCGATTATGCATGCTCTCACGTTGAATGTGAGAGATCTAAGGGTGGAGAGGAAACAATAGAGTTTGTGGAGGTATCTCCATGAGTATGGGGTGGAGATGGTCCTCTGAGTCACACTTGAAGTTATGTGAGATGGGAACTTGCAGGAAAATTCACGGGACTAGCTTGTGGGGCTTTTTGGTGAAGAGGGCTGTGAGAAGATTTGGAGGCCTATGAACTGGTCAACTCTTAGATTGGGAGTGGTTTTTATCGGTGCAATTGTGGACGAAGGCAGTTGGTTGTTATTTTGGGTGGTGGGGATGTATTGTGTGACTGATGGAGGGAGAAGAGACGAGCTTTGTGCGGATTGGAGATGGGTGGTGGATGAGGTAAGGGGTGCTCCTTTTCTGGATGAAGTAGACTTCAATGTGATACTTTCCTTGGAGAACAAGCTGTAAGGGTGATCTAGAGAGTATGGTTGTCAACTTTGGAGAGGTGATTGATGACTTGGGCTTGGTGTATTATCTAATCCAGGAATGTAGGTTCACTTGGAGGAACTTGACTGCGAGGTCAACGATTAACAAGTTCTTCGCTTTTACAGGATTTGTGGAGTCTTGTCCAGTGCTTATGTCATGTCCAAACATACAATGTTCTCATATTACATGTTGGTAGTCCAATCTTTTAATGAGGCCATGCGTAGAACACGCTTCAAGTTTGAACGAGCTTGGCGTGGGAGTTGGATTTTAGGCAACTAGCGGAGGTTGACTGGCATGATGTGCTGGATAATGTCGTAACGAAGAGGGCATTGGCAGTCATGTTCATGTTGCTCCAATTTTTCTTGTCCAGGCATAAGATGTCACCACAATATTATTGAGAGAGGGGGAGACTGGTGGCTCTGCATGGAGTGGACCAACTTGATTGATTGAGAGATGAGTCATGAGAGCGCATTGTTGATTAAAGAGATGGAGGTAAGGAGGGCCCTTAAGGAGTATCTGAAGAGAACATATGTGGAGATCTAGGTTGTTGTGGTTGGCTTGGGGATGCGATCACAAGATTCATCTACTTTGGAACATCTGAGTCTGGGGTATAATAGTATTGAGAGTATGAGAGTGGAGGAGGATGTGGATGGATTGTTTTATTACAAATTTACGACACTCTAGGAAGTCCTTGACAATGTAGTCATGAGGGGGTTTAGTAGTAGGTTGCCGAGGCAACCGACATACTATCAGATGAGAACATGAGAGGCTTTTAGGACATTAAATAAAATTGGTTTGCTATGTCAGATTATTTCCCGATCCTTTTTCTACGGATTTTCAAGATTATGTGAGAATGAGTTTCATGCAGGTGGTTTTAGAATATATGAGTAGGAATTATGGGTTTGAGAGTCTTAAGTGTTTTCCTCTATTGTTGCCGATAGGAGGTGCACCAAAGTTGGTGGGAGATGCTTGATTGATCGGCTTAGTTGATCATCACAAAAACACTGGATTTGAATTTGAGTGGGGTTTTATATAATCTAGTAAGCATGTTGTAGTCTGCTTTCATCAGGGGAAGATATTCGTTAAACAATTTTATGGTAGCAATGAAGACACCTTCTAGCTAGGACAAAGGAGTGTAGGACTTCATGCAGACTATTGTCTTTACAAAGGCATATTATACTATGATTAGATGTTCTTATGGAGCACGTTGAGGAAAAAGGAACTCTGCTTTGAGGCTATGTGGGATTTTGGACAAGCTAATGATCTAGGTGCAGTCCGCTTTCATGTCGAGAAGATATTTGTTGGACAATTGTATGGTGGCAACGAAGATGAATTAACCAGGACAAAGAAGGGGTGAATGGTTTCATGCAGAAGGCTGACTTTATGAACATATATTATACTTTGATTGGTTGTTCTTGTGGAGTACATCTAGGAAACGAAACTTTGTTTTGATATGGCTTGCTTGGGTAAAGATATGCACAATGACTTTGTCCTTTTTTGTCTCGGGCAATGGGCAATCATTTAACACCCCAACACAATCCCACCTCTAGTAACTACAAAGTGTGATAGTGGGTTAAAAGTGATGGGAACCACTACTAACTTAATATATTCGACAGTGGTCAATGAGGTCCAGTTGGGCTTGATCTTAACAAGTTGTGAGGGTCAATACTTCTCAATAATGGATAGAGTCTAGGTTCAGGACATTACAAATGATATTAGAGCAAGTTTTCTATAATAGTGGAAAATGCCAACCAAGAGGTGGAGCCACCTCTACAAAATACATGTGAAGAAATGATTGTCCAGAGTGTGCAACCTCCTCATTTCTCGAGAGTGAGCGACGAGCCATATCGCAACAAGGACGTGGCACATATAAGTGTGGGAGAATGTAGCATCCCAATATATTCCCACATCTAGTATTTACGAAGTGCAATTATGGGCTATAAGTAGCATGAATACTACTAAACAACTTGAGCTTAAGCATTTTGGGCAATGGTCAACGGGTCTAGTTAGGCCCCCAACAAGTTGTGGGGGCAAGCAATCCTCAATAATGGCTCGAATTTAGATGGGGACGTTACATGCAGAGGATGGGTGTGTTGAACTTAGAAGGGGGTGTCGTTGGCTCCCATGTTGTTTGCTTTGGCAACGGTTGTGTTGGCCGGTTCTTATATCACAAGGTTGTCGTAGGGGTTTATATTTTGGTTGACTTTGGCTTTGTTAGGTGTGGGCCATATTGTGCTACTCCAGTTTGCATATAATGTCATTTGCTTCATGAAAGGGTTTGAGTTGCAAGCACATCGAGTCGAGACTTTGGTGAAGGTTTTTGTGAGGCTTCAATCCTTCAGGATATATTATTTTCTTTACCTTCAGTAGGATTGATAGGCCTTGGGCCCTTAGTGAGTAACAAGTTGCTGTGGGAAGGCGCTAGGGACCGAGCCAGGTAGTTGTCCATGATATTTTATGTTTGTTCTTGGCGAGTTTAGTCCAATAGTATACTGAGATTTGGTGGGGGATAGTTTGGAATGGAGACTCATGGGTCAGAGGGTAAAGTTGCTGTCTAGGGCTGGTCATTTTCTATTAGGGGTTGATGCTTACATTGATCGCATAGTTATCCTCATAACTCACTTCTAAAAAATCACCATAAATTGTGATTGTATTGGCAACCATTTAATAAATAATATAATAATTAAAATTTAACATTCTAGAGTGTAAGGGAGACGAGGGTGCTATTGTGAACAAGGTTCGAAAAAACGAAAGGCGGAACGAGGTGTTTTCCCTGGAGGCGAGGCGAGGCGTAGCCTCGAGGCAGTTGAGGCGTAAACCTCAGTTTTGTATAGAAAAATAAAAAATGTACTAAGCCTTCTCCCACTATACTTAGGGTCGGCTACATGGATTCTTGCTCAAATCCATGTTGAAAGATTCGACTATTTTTTATGCTGGCCGTCGACTACCTAACGCAACCACTGCAACAATGGGATTTGAACCCTGGTCTTTCGGGTGGTAGACACACAGTACTACCACTAGACCATTAAGTGGGTATAGAAAAATAATTATAAAATATATAATAACTATATTTATTGGTGAAATAATATCTGACAAACATATAGTATATAACAATGTAATATATGATGATATTATGAAGATAAAAACATGAAAAAAGGATATGTCAATGACTCAATGCCATAAACCTTTCTAAATTTCTACCTAATCAAAAGAAAATCATTGGTTATAACTTATAACTATCACTAAAAATTTATCTAAAAGGGATTGGCTATAGTTGTCGTTATAAATGTCCAAGTTGTTGATACGAATCATATGATTTGAATCCTAACTATATGTTCTACTATACCCAGATGAAGAACGATTATATGCATCCCCCCTGTTGCACCATACCCTACCAGAACGGTTGTATGCATCCCCCGTCCCAATTTTTTTATATGAGTATTCGAATTCGTATACACATTTTTATATGTTTAAGGATGTAATAGTAAGCGTTCACTAAAATAATTTGGCATGTTAATGGTAAATATGAATATGAAAGAGGTCAAATTCAAGCATATGAATATGAAAGAGGTCAAATTTAAGCATTAATTTTGCATAAATTAATAGTTAGACATAATTAATAGTAAATATGAAGCAGTTTGTTGAAATAGTTACACATAATTAATAGTAAATATGGAGTTATGGGTACAAAAGAAACATCAGATTTAGGCATTTGACTTGTATAATCATTATCCTAAACAAGTATATATTTATAAGCTTCTCAAACCACCATGTAAACTATTAAAATCATAAAAAAAATCTTCAAAAAAAATAAAAATGCCTCGGAAAACGCCTCGACTGCCTCGAGGCGGAATGCCTCGAGGCTACGCCTCAGCCACGCGAGGCACACGCCTCACCGGACAAGGCCGAGGCGCACGTCTCGAGACAAAAAGGCCCGCCCCGCCTCGCCTCGAGGCGTACGCCTCGACCGCCTCGAGGCGCGCCTTTTAATACCATGATTGTGACTCACTTCAGGGAGATGATTAGACGAGTTCGATCTTGTAGGGTGAGGTGGTAGGAGAGAGAGTTGCCTTCTGTGTCGGATGCACATGCCTTAGAGTTGACGCGCGCATCTACCCTCATGGAGGTTCAGACACATGCGTTTGACCTGAACGTATATGAATTTTTGAGGTCGGATGGTTTTCTTGTTTTCTTCTTTCCCGAGTTTTGAGATGTGGTGGACCGTACTGACAGTTGTGGAGGAGCTGCGACTGGAGAACCATGGCTTTGTGAGGTTGAATTGTGCTGGGTAGGTATATGATGGGTGGCGTGACATTGCCTCGGAGATCATTGTTGATTGGGGGAGGAATGCAAATTGCATGCTTTGGACGACTGATTTTTCTAAATGATATGACCGTGAGGGCTTGAGTTTCATTTGGGTTTTCCTCGCATGACATGGCTTTCTTATTGAGTGGACTTGCTCGATTCTGGTAAATGGAAGAGATGATGTTGGTTTCTTTCAGCGATAAAGGGGAGTTAGAAATGGGGTGCTTGTTGGTTCCACTGCTCTTTGTTTTAGTAGTAGGTACAATTTCTTGGATGGGTACACGGGTAGTGGAGGGAAACTTTGCGTTGGGTATTATTTGGACATAATTTCGATATTGATTCTGCAATATGTTGATGGTACTATAGTGTTTGTAGAGCGTGGTGCCCGTGTGATTTAGGGGATTGTGGTGGCTTTGGACCTCTTTGGTGGCATTTCGACTTCGAGCCTCAAGATCAATGGAGGAAAGTCGATTTTTGTTCCCTCTAAGATTGTGGGGGAGTTTGGGGCTTGTGGGTTTCATTGCGTTCTTTGCGAGGGATTCTGTCGATCAATTAATTGGATTTATCTTTGGTGGATGGTCATATTCGATAGTTGAACTGGTTGCCATTAGTGGAGAGGCTTGAGTGCTAGCTGGTGGAGTGGCATGCTTCCTGCTTATCTAGAGGTAGTTGTATGATGCTGCTGAAAGCAGTCCTATCGTTGATTTTAATATCCTTTTTTATCTGCGTGCTTACTCCAAGTGGGGATTCGTGGGGTGGTTGGAAGCTTTGATGTGACTTTTATTCTAGGCTAGCCAGGGCAACTCGTAGGGCATTCCAGTGGTCAGCTGGAAAGCAGTGATGTTGGATGAGAGTAATGGTGGTTTGGGCATGTTGACCCTAGACGCGATGGATAGGGACCTCCTAGCAAAGTAGGCCATTTGTATATGGGGTGGGGGTTTGGATCTTCTATGCTCTTTGGTGAGAAGGATATTATAGGGTGTCAGTGGGACATATTGATAGGGAGGCTAAGTCCTTTAAATCTTGATGCAAGGTTTGTGCAGTTCTCTTTGAGATTTCTACATACTTGAAACATGTGTTGGGTGACAACAACTCATTCCTTCTGAAATTGAACGATTTGTATGGGCCAGTGTGTTTTATTATGACCATTATCCTTGCCTGTTTGCGATGGTGATGGACGAGAGGTGCTGGTTCGTGAGGTATGGGGTGATGAGTCTTGGATGCCCCTTTTAGATCGCAATTTTCTGACCAAAGCTTGGTAGAGTTCTTTGCGATGGTCGAATCTCTCTCCAGAGTGGGAGGTTCATCGGGGGACGTGATCACTGGATGTGGGCATATGGTGTTTTTACGATGAAGAAGGCTCATTAGCTTTACATGCCGATGGTTTTTAACCCACAGATATCAGCTTTGTTGTTGGGTCAAATCTGGGGATGGAAGATACTACGCATGGTGCAGGTGTTTCTTTGGTTCATGGGGAGGAAGTGGGTGGCGACGGGCGCTCGTAGAGCTAAGATTGTTCTCGAGGTGTAACGACTCATGTCAACGTTGACATGAAGGTTGAAGACATCGATCATCTCTTCTTTTGTTTCCTGTCATCGAGGCAGATATGGGAGGAGGCAACGATATTTGCTATATCTCCTTTGGAGATGGTGGAGTTTTGGATGCCAATCAGAGCTCCGGGGGTTGTCTCGGGTCCTGGGAAGGTTCATGCGACTTTTATTCATTGGACAATATGATTGGCAAGTAACATGATCATTTTACTTGGTGGAAGATTGTTTGTTGAAAATGTCGTGGAACAAACTAGAATTATACGGGAGTTTTTGTCTTTGTAATTTCTGCGCTTAATTTGCAAATACAAGTTTCTGGGTATTCGCCTTAGATACCTACGAGAGTTCTTGTCTTTGTAATTTCTGTGCTTAATTTGTAAATTTAAATTTTTGGGTATTCGCCTTTATGGCTATGTCTAAGGATAGAACAGAGGAAACTGTCACAGACTATAAAATAGCAAAGAAGGAAGCAAAGAAGGCTGTAAGCGAAGCTAAGTCAAAAGCTTATGAGGTTTTGTATAAAAATCTCAACTCTAAGGAGGGCCAGAAGGATATATTCAGGTTGGCCAAAGCAAGAGAAAGAAAGACCAAAGACCTTTCTCAAGTGAGATGCATTAAGGACGAGGAAGGTCACGTGCTTGTTACTCAGAAGGATATAGAGACTAGATGGGAGCAGTACTTCCATAAACTTTTCATTGGAGAAAGAAATAGAGAGATCACTTTGGGTGATCTAGCTAGCAGTGAAAGTTACTTGAATCGTGCATGCTATAGACGAATACAAAGAAAAGAAGTAGAGGAGGCTTTGAAGGTTATGAGACCTGGGAAAGGTGTTGGACCGGATGACATCCCTGTAGAAGTATGGAAAGTTTTAGGTGAGCGCGGTTTGACTTGGCTTACGAATCTATTCAATGTTATTTGGCGAAGCAAGAAAATGCCTGAAGATTGTAGGAGGAGTATCGTGGTGCCACTTTATAAGAACAAAGGAGACATTCAAAATTGTTCAAATTACAGAGGTATCAAGCTGATGAGTCACACTATGAAAATTTGGGAACGTGTGATCGAAAGAAGGTTGAGGCAAGTTTCCCAAGTAAAGAAAATCAATTCGGATTCATGCCAGGTCGCTCAACTATTGAAGCCATCCATTTGCTGAGGAGAACAATGGAGATTTATAGAGCTAAAAGGAAGAATCTTCATATGATCTTTATTGATTTGGAGAAGGCTTATGATTCCGTCCCACGAGAGATACTGTGGAGAGTTTTGGAGAAGAGACAAGTACCTGTCCTATACATTAATCTCATAAAGGATATGTATGATAGGGATTTATCTTGTGTAAGGACCCCGACGGGGAAGACTGACTATTTTGATATCAACATTGGTTTACATCAAGGTTCAGCTTTAAGTCCATTTCTTTTTACTTTGATTATGGACGAGTTGACAAGTCACATTCAGGATGAGTTACCTTGGTGTATGTTATTTGCTGATGATATTGTGCTTATTGACGAGACTAGAGATGGAGTAAATGAGAAGCTTGAGGTTTGGAGACATGCATTAGAGACTAAAGGTTTTCGTATAAGTAGGGCTAAGACGGAATATATGGAATGCACCTTTGATGGAAGCAATGGTGAAGGAATCGAGGTTAAGATTGGTGACGATAACATTCAGAAGAGAGATTCTTTTAGATATCTGGGATCTATTTTGCAACATGATGGGGAAATTGATGGAGATATTACTAATAGAATAAATGCAGGCTGGCTAAAGTGGAGAGGAGCCTCCGCTGTTCTCTGTGATAAGAAAATTCCTTTAAAAATTAAAGGAAAGTTTTACAAAGCAGCCGTGAGACCTGCTATGCTTTATGGTTCTTAATGTTGGCCTGTGAACCATAGACATGTGCAGAGAATGGCTGTAGCAGAAATGAAAATGCTAGGATGGATGTGTGGACATACACGTAAAGATCGGATTCGGAATGATGCAATCAGAAAGAAAGTTGGTGTAGCTCCGATCGAGGATAAGATGCGAGAAAACCGCTTAAGATGGTTTGGTCATTTGCAAAGAAGGTCAACTGATGCACCGGTTAGGAGATGCGAGTGTTGGGATGTTGAGCCGGCTAAGAGAGGGCGAGGACGACCCAAGAAGTGTTGGAAAGAGACTATACGAAGGGATCTTAGTTTTTTGAATATAAGTCCGAGATTGACCCAAGATAGATCTGAATGGAGGCGAAAAATCCATGTAGCCGACCCTACTTAATTGTGGGAAAAGGCTTTGTTGTTGTTGTTATTGTTGTATTCGCCTTTATGGCCCAGCATTCCATTTCCTTTTGGATTTTTTCACATTCTAGGTTAATAGAGGATGACTTGTTCAATGACTCCATCTATGTTATCATGCTTATTGTAGGACAAGTATCTCCAGAAGGTTCATTTTTCTCAGCATGGAATTCCAGTTGCAGATTTTCAGCAGGTTCAAATTTTAATCTATTGTTTGAATTTTGTGGTTATCTCCTTTCATGTTGTTTGCTAAGTGCCGATGCGGTTTTGATAGGTTAACGATGAAGAAGACACTCAGAAAGCTGGGGAGTGTTTTGGATACCCATTAATGATCAAAAGTAAACGTCTAGCTTACGATGGGCGTGGTAATGCTGTAGCTTTTAGCAGCAAAGAGATTCCTTTGGCTGTTTCAGGTGATATGGCTTCCATATTTTTCTTTAGTAGTAGTACATTATACATGAATGCATAGTTTTCTCTAAGTTACTTCACTAGTGAGATAATTGTGGAAAGATAATTATGATATGACTCGAGAGTGTGTTTTTTTTTCAACCACAAATGGAGTAAGATAGGGGGTGACTTCTTGCACCTATACTGTTTGTCATTGCTACCGGCGTCCTTTCCTGTATGGTGAATCGGGTCGTCCTTAATGGCATTGTGAAAGGGTTGAAAGAATAATAAGTTTTGTTCCTCTTAGTCGTAAAGCTCTCTCATATAGGAGAAAAGCTCCAAGGAAAAATTACATAAAATAGACTGGAGAAATAGAAAACACATAAATAAATACGGATATATATATATATATATATATTAACACTCCCCCTCAAGCTGGAACATATATGTCTATCATGCTCAACTTGGAACAACAATGAAAAGTTCCCCTTGCAAGAGCTTTGATAAACATGCATGTAATCTGATGCCTGATGCAACATGAGAAGTGGAAATAAGCCCCTTCTCGATCAAGTCACGGGTGTAATGATAATCTACTTCAATGTGCTTTGTTCTCTCATGGAAGGCTGGATTATTAGCAATGAACATAGCTGTTTGATTATCACATTTGAGATGCATAGGAAGAGGCACCTCAATAGTTAGGTCAGTCAGAACTGACTTGACCCACATCATTTCCATGCATGATTTTAAAAAACGCAACAAAGCGGATTGAGGCGGTTTCCCGCAAACGAGGTGAGGCGTAAGCCTTGAGGCGTTCGAGGCGTAAGCCTCAGTTTTTAGGTTAAAAACTATACAAATCTAGAACTTTGTAGAAAAATGCTAGAAATAAGAATGCTTTAAAGTCCCTAGCATGAAAGTTACAACATTAGTTAACGAAATAAGAAAGTTTTTAGTGGCCAACGAATGAAAATAAAAAGGAGACAAGAGACAAGATTCTAATCCAAAAATTAATGAAAGTTTCTAAATAACATCCATTAATCTAGTTAATTATCGTCACTCGTCAGGAGTAATTTCCGCCTCAATGTCATCTTGCCCATCTTCATCATCATTGCTACTTATTGAGTCCACTGAGTTGTCATTATACTGCACAATCACATCCTCATCGTCGTCTTCATCAGTATGTCCCTCACTTTATTCAAATTCGTCTTCATCAACATCTACAACACTTTTTCCTATAAAATTGAAAGTAGCAAAATTCAGAAGCATAATTCCCTAAATTTTCATCAAAGAAGCAACAAAAAATGTGATTTGTGTTACCTTTCCCATGATGGTTCTTTCGTTTCTTTTTTTGTCGTCTCCCTCTACCTTGTTCCTCGACAGTTTCATCATTTGGCATGTCATCTTCAAGAGGAATGTTTCCATCAAGTTCATGAAAAGCTTCAACTTCACTTTCAGTTAGTTGGAGTTCGGAAATCCATTCATCATCCGAATCAACATCATTCAAGCAAAGGGGATCTACCAAACTCTTTTTTTTCACTTCCTTTTGCTTCAACTTTAAGTTGAACATACAGAAGACTAGGTCATTGAGTTTTCTTGTCTCAAGTTATTTCTTCGTTTGGTGTGAACCTACATTGAGCAATCAAATGTTGCGTGATACATCACATGTATTATAATATTGTAAATTTAGTATGTGAATGTAAGCTATGCCAAGCTTGAGTAATCACCTGATTGAAGGAGCTCCAGTTACGCTCACATCCAGATGCACTACATATCAAACATAAAATGCTCATTGCAAATTTCTTCAGTTTAGGAGTTTCATCGCCATAGAGCTGCCATCAATCCGCTGTAATTGAGAACAAAATATGGTTAAGTAGAATTTTAATTGAACTTAACATATGGATATGAAAATGTTAAATTATACCAGGACTTCTTTTCTTTCGTGTCTCGAAGGCACCCGACCAACCAAACAACCTTCTTGCATTGATGAAAGAACTTATTTGCAAATCAATTTTCAGCCTTTCCTCCCTATTAGCAATCAACCTTTCCACACAAGACAACCATCCAACTTTTGCTTCATAATCATCTCTAAAAGATGGATCATATTGGCATTGAGGTTTCACAAAGTATGCAGCTGCATGTAAATGGGTATGCAATTGCTTGTCCCACCTCCTGTCAATAATTCCCCATATGGGCTTGTATTTCCTTTCATCATTATCCAAGTTTCGACCAATTTCTTCCTTGGCCCTATCCATGGCATCATAAATGAACCCCATCAGTGGATACCTTTCAGAGTCGATCATTCTAAGCACCATTACCAATGGCTTTGTTGTCCGGATCACATATGCCACACTAGGCCAACATGATCTACTTTTCATGGTAATGTTTTTCACTTTTACCTGGAGCTTTAGTGGCGTAGGAGTTGCTTTTTCATGTTCTTGAAATGAAAAATGACTCAAGTGGATTCTTTGACGTCGAACAACCTCTGTTATGTAAGGAAAGCTGTAGCAAAGCGAGTGACAACAAGCCGTACCAGATCTCCATTAACATGTTTCCGCACCATTGCTAAAACCCAACCATGAGTGTAAATGTAGTTGATAATCTTTTTTGCTCTATTAAAAACGGACTCATGCAAAGGTAATTCAAGATATCCTCCAGCATGAGATCAATGCAATGAGTTGTACATGGAGTCCAATATAAGTGCTTCCTTTTATGGATCAACATCTCTCCGTCTGCTTTGTAAGCGGTGCCATTATCAGTGATGACTTGTATGATATTGCTTTCTCCAACTTCCTCAACAACCTCATCAAGCAAATTGAACAAGAACGTGGCATTCTTGATTTCTTCAGACGCATCAACAGATTTCAAAAACCATGTGCTCTTAGGGCTATTCACCAATAAGTTAATCAAAGTGTGCCCTTTGACATCCGTCCAACCATCCGACATAATACTGCATCTTACATCTCTCCTGGATGCCTTAGCATCATCCATCAATGAGTTTATAGTGCTCACTTCTTCCCTCAAGATCCAAGTTCTTAATTCATACATAATTGGAGGTTACAAACCCCTTCCAAAGTTGCCAATGTCTTGTACCATTGTTGCGTACAAAGGACTAGTGGCAACATTGAAAGGGAGCCTATTTTCTATGAAAAATCTCCCTATGCTTTGGCAACACCTCTTCCTTTCTTCCTTTCTCCAAGACGCATTCAATGTGATTTGTGCTGCATTATCTGGAGTAGTTGCACATCCTCCACTTGCTCTTGTCATTCCGGCTCCTTGTCCTCCAACAAAAAGATCCATAGGACCTGTTGCTTGTCGAGCTCCACTTGATCCTGTAGGTACTTGCTCACCAAAACCAGATCCTCCCTGCATTGCATATACACCCACTCAGCGGACCTCCTGCATCACTTCAAGTGATATTTTTTTATCCAGCTCTTTCTCCATCAAAAACAACTTGATTTCGTTCTCCACTTCTGGCGGTACATTTGGGCAACCGCTAACATTCTTGTGATTTCTCGTCAAATGTTCTTTTAATCTCGCAATACCACATGTAATGAGCTTGTTAAAAAAGTTACAACTCACGTATTTGTATCCTTTCTTCTTTTGTTCTCCCTCTAACTCAACCTCTTTACAATATTTCCATGCAATATCCTATCTATCACGCCCACCATCATGTCCTTTTTACATTCTTGGAGTCATTTCTGAAATAGGAGAGTGGCATACCATAGACTTATAAAGCAAAGCAAATATTTATAAACAAATCAAATAAATAAAGCAAAGTAAAAATCCTCTAATAAGGCTTGTATAAACATGTATATCACCTATAGAGTCATGACATAATTTGGCTATTAGCACATTTTTCCCTTGTCATGCCATTTGGTCATGGCACATTGTACTTTGCTTTGCATCTGGGTGGGTGATGAATACTATTTTTATCCCCATTCAAAATTGATCATAAATTGTATTTGGGAGTCTGGGACTAACAGGGTAAGGCTCTGTGGTTCTCTTTTGGCATCTATATAAGACCTAGCTGTCAACCTAACCCTAACTTGGTGTATCCTGATCGCCATAAATAGATTTACTTGATCAAAGTCTATTAATTTTCTATTGTGATTCATAAAACCGATGTGCCTTGCCCGCCCCATTAGGCGTATGTGATTTGTATACACGTACCGGTGCCAAAGTTAATTTTAAAGAGCCCGAAGGTCTAAAATTTGAAGCTTTGACCATGGGCTGATTTTGCTCCTTGCAGTAAGTTGATCCAGTTTTATTCGCATTTTGGTGATGGCAATTGCATTATATCAACTTAGTTGGCTACAATACAAAGTACAAACAAACAGTAGCAGATTTTTAGACTTTAAGCTACTGTCTACTCTTATTTCATAGACAGAGGAGCTTATTCAATGTTGCTCAAGCCTCAAAATCCCTTTCTTTCTCATTTTTGATACTTGAAGGTCTCGATTTCTTCTTTATAAAGAGTACAAACAGTAACAAACAGGAATACAAAGCACCATTACCAATGGCTGACCGACGATGGCTGCAGTACCACTGCTCAGGGATGGAGGCGTCGTCGTCGACATGTCAACCTGCGATTGCTGACTAGGAATGAAATCCGACGCGAAGGGAGAAGAGGATTTGCCAAAATATCTAGGAGAGGCTAGAATATGCTACTTGGGGAAGAAGAGGTCAGAATCGTGAGTTGCAAACCTGCGCCATCCACATTTAAGGTTTTAGGTTCTATTCTGGAGCTTTTGGGGGGTTTAAATTTATTCCAGATTTGGCGCATGCCTCACAAGTGCCTCAACGCCTCGACAATGCCTCATAGCTTCGGGGTGCAAGTTGCCAATTCCACCTATGCCTCGTGCACCTCGAGGCGGTTTTTGGTGAAAAAAGCCTCGAGGCGTACGCCTCAACACCTCGAGGCGTGTTTTTTAAAAACTTGTTTCCGTGCTCCCTTGGGCCATGGCCCTATATTCGGATTCAGCGTTGGATCGAGCAACAACTGTTTGTTTCTTACTCTTACATGAAACCAACGAGCTACCAACAAACACAATAAAGCCTGAAGTGGACTTCCTATCCTTGGGAACATAATCTGCATCTGCACAACCTATAACTGTAAGAGACGTACCTCTTCTGAAAAGAAGGCCTGCACCTGGAGAAGACTTCAGATATCTTAGGATCATGCAAACTGCATCCATGTGGACCTGTCTGGGTTGCTCCATAAACTGGCTGATTCTGCTCACAACAAATGATATATTAGGCCTGGTAATAGTAACATATAACAACTTCCCCACTAGCTCTCTGTACCGTCTCTATCCACCTCCTCAGGGTCATCATCATAGAGCCTAGCATTGGGATCCATTGGTGTAGTGGCAGGTCTACTTCCTGTCACGTCTGTCTCAGATAGAAGGTCAGTAACATACTTTCTTTGCGTCATAACCATACCCTGCTGATTTCGGGCAAACTCCTAACCAAGGAAGTAACGTAGCTTGCCAAGGTCCTTGGTCACAAACTGCCGTCCAAGGAAGTCCTTAGTTGTCTGAATGCCATATTCATCGCTACCAGTAACAATGATGTCATCAACATAAACTAAAATAACAACTGTATCTCGTTGAGTTCTCTTAACAAAGAGAGAATGATCTGCAATAGATCTGACAAACCTGTTTTGTTTTATCAACTCTGGGAGCTTATGAAACCAAGCCCTCGGACTCTGCTTACGGCCATATATGGCCTTGTGGAGACGACATACCATACTGGACTCCCTCTTAGTAGCAAACACTGGTGACTGCTGCATGTAAACTTCCTCTTGTAAATCTCCATGTAAAAATTCATTCTTGACATCTAATTGGAAAAGTGGCAAGTCACGTACCGCAACAACAACAATAAGAATCCACAGAGTAGAGTGACGCGTAACAGGAGAAAAATATCCCGATAATCTACTCCATAGGTTTGGGTAAACCCACGAGCAACCAATCTGGCCTTATATATGTGTCCACAGTTCAATTAGCTCGGTATTTCATAGTAAACACCCACGTGCTGCCAACAACGGACTCACCCTCAGGAGCCTGTACAACACTCGATGTACCCCGAGACTGTAAAGCTGCCATCTCCTTCTCCATAGCAAGACGCCATTGACTACTCTGCAATGCCTCCTGATAGGATCGTGGTATCTCCAGGGCTGACAGTCCCACAACAAATCTCTAAAAATCCTCGGAGAGACGGTCCAAGGAAACATGGGAAGCAAGAGGATGCATAGTGCATGCACGCCTCTGCTTCTGTAGAGCAATAGGTACATCTAGGTCCTCGATACTCGCATAAAGTGAATCATCCGTGACATCCTGCACCTCAAGCTATACACGCAAATCACAGTGCCATTAGAAGAACTCAAATGCTTAGAATATATCTTGAGCGTGCTGGATGATGGAGGAGGCACATGAGCACGAGGTCGGCACTGGTAAACCTGGGGAAAGAAAGTAGGTGTGTATGTGGTGGTGGAGATGGTGGAGGTGGCGGAGGTGGTGACGCTAATGGTGTAGTTTAGGTTGGAGGTAGATGCATATAAATCTCTTCCCCATCCTCTGAAGGAATGAGCTTGTCACCTGTAGGAGAGAAATACATAATAGACTTAATAAAGGTGACATCTGCACTAACATAGTACCTTCATCGAACATGGTTGAAACAACGATATCCCTTTTGGGTCTTGGAGTACCCAACAAACACACATTCGACATCTCTAAGAGAGAGCTTGTCAAGATCAAGAGAAATCTGATGAACAAAGGCCACTGAACCAAAGACACGGGGCATGAGTGAGAAAAGATCCGTCTCAGTAAACGTAATCAAGAACGTGATCTTTTCTCCATACCCGAAGAGGGCATACGATTTACCAGGTAACAAGCAGTTAGAACCGCATCCCTCAGTATGAATGAGAAGCACAACTTTGAATCAAAAGAGTCCTGGTAACATCCAAAAGATGGCGGTGTTTTCGTTCAATCACCCCATTTTGTTGGGAAGTATACGCACAAGATGTCTGATTCACAATACCATGGGACTTAAGAAACTGGGAAAGCTGAGTACTGCAAAATTCTAGAGCATTATCTGAACGTATAAACTTGACTTTTGCTGAAAAAATATTCCTTATTTCATTAACATAAGACTGAATAACATGATCGATATCATACTTGTTTTTATGAAGAAAGACCCTAGACAATCTTGAAAACTCATCAATTGCAACAAGATAAAATCTATGCCCCTGATGATCTGTTACACGACTGGGATCCCAAATATCAAAATGAATCAACTCAAACAGACTATGACTACTTTGACCCTGACGACTCTGGAAAGTGGACCAATGATGTTTCCCAAGCTGGCATGCCTCGTACTGAAAGGTGGAGCGAGAGATCCGTGGAAGACGGTGACACAACTTTTGTAGAGGAAGATGATCAAATCGAAGATGCCGCATATAGGGAGACACATACCCAGTAAGAAAAGAGGCATCAACACAAGGAGTTTACACCGGTCTGTAGAGACCTCCTTGCTCACGGCCAGATCCAATCACCCTGCCCGTGAGAATGTCCTGAAACACGAGAGCTGATGGATCAAATATGACACGGCAATATAAATCCTTGGTGATTTGACTAATTGATAGTAAATTCATAGAAAACTCAGGAGCATAAAGAACATTCTGGAGCTGTATTACAGGAGTTAACTGCACCTCCCCTTGACCAGTAATGAGAGAGTGTGTCCCATCTACTATCACAACAGATTGTCCAGGCTGGGTTGGACTGAAAGCACTAAACTGACCTCTGTCACCACAAAGATGATGGGATGCTCCTGAATTCATGATCCATTCTGACAGATCTGCCTTGTAACAAATAGTAAAGGCATATGCTATACCTGATGTAGATGCTGATGCAGAGGCAACTACTTCTGAGGATCCTAAAGGAGAGCTGGATGACCTAGGAGCATGCATAATCTCCCTGAGCCTCGCCACAAGTTCGTCAAATCTCTGATCAGATGCATGTGAAGAACTGCCAACCTGTTGGATCTGCCACACGTGCTGAAGCTGGGAACCCATGCTTGGACTAGCATGTTTCCTCAGAGTGACTTGGCCTGTGACAGTAAGTACCGGGCTGACGAGCGGCCCGACTGCCCCCACCCAAGGTTGCAAAAATCAGTAGTCGGTACTCGGTCGGCCGGGTCACTAAGGATTAATCGGTAGTCGGGCGACTAATCGGATTTAGTCGGACTTTAATCGGCTTTGAATTTTATGATTATTTTAAATATATAACTCATTTTTATACATATATTTACATAGATTTTGTACATTTTTATACTATCATAATAAATTAAATGAAGTAATTGAATTTAAATAAAACATTAAGCATATTATAATAAGTTTGCTTGTAAAAAAAGCAAAACATAAAAAATATGGTATCTCTAAGCAAAAATTGATCGACTAGTGTCCATAGTCGGAATTAGTCGGTACTCGGTCGGCCACCCCACCGACTAGACTAGTCGGACCTATTAGTCGGGCCAGTCGGGCGACTTTTACAACACTGCCCCCACCCATGCCACATCCACCCCGACCACGATACTATGTAGGGCTTCCCATACCACGAGATGCTGCCATGGTTTAAGACTTCTGAGATAGCTGGGTACCACCAGAAGATATGGAGAGCCTACTCAACCTGCGATATGCCTCCTCCATTGGAGGTATGGTGGCATCAGTAAGAATTTGTGCTCTGGCTTCATCATACTCAGGGTCGAGTGCCGCTAGAAAAACTCCGGTCATCATCGAATCCCTATATGCCTTGAACTGCTATGGTGTGGCCATCAAGGGAATGTAACCATGTAACTTCTGAAACATACCCTTAGAGAAGCGTAACGGTATGGAGAGGACAACCATTCAGCTTCGACGTGAAGATGTTGTGCTGAAGTTGCAGAATTTTCGACTCGTTCTTCGCCAGAGAATATGTAGCGGTGAGAATGTCCCACCTAGCCTTCACCGTAGGCTGTCTCAAAATGTCATTGGCTATCTCCATGGATACAGTTCCAGAAAGCCATACACGAGCACAAGTGTCGTCTGCCTCCCATGAGGCGTTAACCCTAGTCTTGTCAACAGACTCCTCCTATGTGGGGATATGTTTCATACCATTACATTGCATTAGGCTCATGAATTGCATGGCCTACAATTCATAATTCGTTCCATCCAGCTTCACAACATGTTTTGGACCTTTGAAAGCACCCGGGGATGGAATATCTGCTTTGTTGTCTGACATGATGACAATAATAACTAAGATTGGGGTTCCGAACTGGAATAACAATGTCTACACAGACATATAGGAAGGTGGTTGTGGGTGTAAACTCATACCACAACTTCTTCCATCCACGGGAGGCTTCTTTAGGTGCCTAGATGGTTTTAGAGGACAAAAAACCAAACCATAGGAACCAAATCAGACCTTCTTGGTCACGATCGACGCGAAAATGAGGGGCTGCAACCTTTAACAGGCGACGACAGTCGGCGACGATGGCTGCGGCTGGAACTGTTGCCTTTGCTTGCCGGCGGTGGCGGCTGGTCGCAGCCGCTGCTGCTGCTTGCAGGCTGCGGTGACCGGTTGTGGTCACTGTTGCTGTTGTATGGTGTGGTAGGGATCTAGGGCACATGCTCCGATCTAGGACCGTCGCTCTGATACCATGTGAAAGGGTTGAAAGAATGAAAAGTTTTGTTCCTCTTAGCCCTAGAGCTCTCTTATATAGGAGAACAACTCTAAGGAAAAATTACATAAAATAAACTGGAGAAATAGGAAAAAACATAAATAAAGATGGAGAGATACAAGTATCTCAACATGCATCACTTCGGGCTACTACAATGGCGATATTTCTATCCCTCTTTTGCAGTACGCGGACGCTACCATCTTTTTTATAGGCGACGGCATGGAGGAGGCAAAGGCTATGGCCACAACTCTGAAGATTTATAGTGAGATGTCGGGACTAATTCTCAGCCACGGACCCACGGGAAATCGATGACAATTCCTTTTGGCCTATCCGATGATACTGCTAGAGAGTGTGCAGAGGAGTTACGCACAACTTGTGGAACCCTTCCGATACGCTACCTTGGGATCCCCCTTACATGTGGCAGAATCAAGATCTCTGATTGGCTACCAATTATCGAGAAGCTAGAAAACAAGCTGTCCGATTGGAAAGTGGTGATTTTATCCAGAGGTGCTTATTAAGCGGTGCTCTCTGCAATCCCGATATTCTTTATGTCCTCATACTACTGCTGGTTGGTATCAGAACCATACTAGAAAAGATCATGCACATGTTTCTATGGGGAAAATCAAGAGAGGATGGCGTCGGGATGCATTTGGTCGACTGAGCGATTGTTACCCTGCTCATGATAGACGGTGGATTGGGAATCAAGAATATTGAGGGCATGAATAAGGCATTTCTGCTAAAATGGGTCAACAGATTGTTGGGCAGAGATGAAGACATTTGTTGTATGCTAATTCGTAGGATCTATAATATTGGGGACCCTCACAGAGCACTCCAACGATCGCATTTACACCCTTCGGTGTTCTAGAAATGAATCACTTCGGTTCTTCCTCGATTCCCCGAACTTTTTCAGCCTGTACTTGGTAATGGAAACACGTTTTTGTTCTGGAAAGACAACTGGACAGGAGATGGCTCTCTCTCATCTAGATTTTGGCAGCTCTTTGCTTTATCTAGCAACATGGATGCTCTTGTTTCAGATTGTTGGATTAACGACAACTGGATGCCTTACATCATGGGTGACTTCTCTGATCAACGACTTCAAGATTTCTTTAATCTCCTAGAGTCGCTAAGACTTAGTGACATGCCATCTACGGGTAGAGATCATTGGGTGTGGAAGGAAGATTCTTTCTCTTTTAAAATGACGTACCGTGCCATCTGCAGACCGCCACCACCTACAACAGAGTCCTTACTCCGTGACTGCAACCTCATTTGGGAGCTTCGACTTCCGGGCAGAATAGGCTTCTTCATGTGGCTTTTGAGGAGGAAACGCATCATGACAAGGGGCCGTTGTGCAAGACTCTTTCATGATATTTCCAATAGGTGTCCACTCTGTGAAATTAATATCGAAATGGTGGATCACCTCTTCTTCCAGTGAACAACGACCATCCCTATATGGAGCAATGCTGACAATAGTTGGCTTAACATTCAGAACCTTGAACTCTTCTGGGACTCACTGTTTACTGCTAGACATCGGGCTAGAAAGGATATCCTCCAACCCCTGACGACAATCTAGGCTATCTGGTTAGGCAGAAATGGTGCACTTTTTTCTTCACAGTGTTTCCATTGTGAAAATATAACGTGTTATTCCTGGTCTCTTCTCGAGTCCTGGACACTATAAGTCCCTTTGTACCCATCTCTATTTTTATCTATATATTCGAGGTGGACACCTAAGCATGTTTCCTCCTTTTTTGGCTAAAAAAATAATAACTAAAGGGGGCCATAGGGCTTTTTATATAGAGAGGAGAAACCATAGAGGACGAATTAAGTAATAGAGACAAAAGAAATAGAAAAATACATAAGAAATATGAAAATACAAAGATAACTATCAAAACTCCCCCTCAAGATGGAGCGCAAATGTCAATCATACTTAGCTTGGAACAACACCTCTGAAATGGCCCTCTGGTTAGGGCCTTGGTGAAAACATCAACGATCTGTTCCCCTGAACTGATGTGTAGAAATAAAGCTCTTCTGAATCATGTTTCATGTACAATGACAATCTACCTTAATGTGTTTGGTCCTCTCATCCAAAGACAGAATGTTGGCAATGAAAATAACATCCTGGTTATCGCATTACAACTACATGGGAAGAGGTGCGTTTCACAACTAAGTCTCTCGAAACAGATCTGACTACATCATCTCAGTGCCCCCTTGCATCATAGCTCTCTACCCAGACTCAACACTAGTTCTAGCAACCCAATCCGCTTCTTGCTTTTCCATGATATCAAAGAGCTCTCTATGAAAACCATTAAACCAAATGTAGATTTCTTGTCCTTGGGGCATCCTGCGCGTGGCATCAAATTTCAGCGAAATTCGGTCGAATTTCCGTCGAATATCGATATCCAGTCGAAATCGAAATTCGACTGAAATGACCAAAATGGTCGAATATGGGGGTCCTAATACAAAAAAATGACCGAAATTTCGATCAAAATTTGACCGGAATTCCATCGAAATTCAGTTTAGGTCGTCACCGAAATGGTGACCGAAACTGACATTTAAGGCCTTGATCCTGCGTAGTCAACGTCTGCGCACGCTATGATGGCAGGGGATATCCTTATGCTAAATGGCAATCCTGTACATGGAGAAGACTTCAATCATCTCAGGATCATGTAGATTGCATCTATGTGAGTCTGTCGTGGTTGCTCCGCAAATTGACTGACTAAGCTATCTACAAAGGATATATCTGGGGTGGTAGTAGTCACGTAGAAGAGATTTCCAACAAGATTCATGTATCTCCTCTTGTCTTCCTATATATCATCATCATATAGCTTCATGCTGGGATTTATGGGAGTAGCAGGTCTGCAGTCTACCATTCATGTCTCTAAAAGGAGTTCCATAATGTAATTTCTTTACATCATAACAAGACTCCACTAGCTTCTGGAAAACTTAAACCCAATGAAGGAACCTAATTCACGAAGGTCCTTGGTGAGAAACTATTGTCCAATGAACTCCTTAACCATACTACTGCCATGTAAGTCATCTCCTATAACAATGATATCAACGTAAACCAGGAGGACAACGATACCTCTCGTTGTCCTCTGTATATAAAATGAATGATATATAATCGATCTCATGAAGCCTTGCTTCTTTATCAAGTCCGAGAGCTTCTGTAACCTTGCTCCAAGACTCTGCTTAAGATCATAGATAGTCTTATGAAGTATGCATATCTTTTGACACTCTTCAGCGGTAAACCCAGGTGGATATAGACTTCCTCCTACATGTCACTATAAAGAAAAGCATTCTTCACATCCAATTGGGAAAGCGATGATTCACATTCTCACAATAATTGAGAGGAGGATCTGAAGTTTTGAATAACGAGCTGCTGAGAAGATGTGTCCCGATGTCTACCCCATATGTCTGGGTAAATTCATGGGCCACGAGACAAGCCTTGTAGCGATCAACACTACCATTTGCTTAGTGCTTTGCTATAAATATCCATTTGCAGCCAACCACAGACGCCCCTGCTAGGGCAATAATCAAGTTTTATGTGCCACAGGATCGGAGTGTTGCCATCTCCTCCTCCATCGCAAGACACTTCTGAATGTCTCACACAACAACCTGATATGTGAGTGGGATCTCTACGGCTGACAATCTTAGCACAAACCCCAAAAGTTCTCTGAAAGATGCCTCAAAGAATCGACAATAAGAGGATACGTAGCACCCACACGCCTCCGCTTTTGAAGAGCAATGGGTTGATCAAGGTTCTCTAGACAATCTGTCATGTAAAGTAGCCTCCTGAGGTGTTACATGCTCTAACCTGTAAAGTGGCATGTGGTACAGACAAATCACCAGTGCCATCAGTAGAAATCAAGTGCTTAGAATTTTCCTGGGGTGACAGGATGACGGGGAAGGCACATGGGCATGGAGTACAGTCGGGGCCTGGGCATGGGAATGTAAAAATAAGGCAAAATTTGAGTCATTGGAGGAGCCACGATAGGTGGTAGTGGAACCACAAGAGGAGGTGGTGGTGATGGAGGAACCACGGTAGCTGGCAGAGGAGCCTTGGGAGGAGGTGGTGTCGTCGTCATAGGAGGAGGTGGTATGTAAATCCCTTCGCCAGATTCAGACAAGGTCATCCTTTCAGTGGTTGTCACTTGTAGGAGAAAAGTACGTGACGAACTCAAAGAATGGGATGCCAGCACGAATATAGTATGTGGGATCTCTACGGCTGACAATCCCAATACAAATGTCATGAAGTCCTCTGAAAGATACCTCAAAGAATCGTGGGCAATAAGAGGATACATAACATCCGCACGCGTCCGCTTCCGAAAAACAATGGGCTAATCAAGGTCTTTTGGACAATCTGTCATGTAAAGTAGCCTCATGAGGTACTACATGCTCAACATGTAAAGTGGCCTGTGGTACAGAAAAATCACCAGTGTCATCAGTAGAAATCAAGTGCTCAGAATTTTCCTGAGGTGGTTGGATGACGGGGAAGGCATATGAGCATGTGGTATAGTCGGGGCCTATAAATGTAAAAATAAGGCAAAATTTAAGCCATATGAGGAGCCACGATAGGTGGTAGTGGAACCATATGAGGATGTGATGGTGGTGGAGGAACCGCAGTGGGTGGCAGAGGAACCTTGGGAGGAGGTGGTGGCAGTGTCGTAGGAGGAGGTGGTATGTAAACCTCCTCACCGGATTCGGACGAGGTTATCTTGTCAGTGGTTGTCACTTGTGTGTGTGTGGGGGGGGGAATGTGTGATCCCCCGAGGATCCGGGTACCCGTTTACGCTACTTTCGCGGCATTTCATTCACATAAGATCGCACAAGCTACCGAAAAACAGGAATTTTTTTTCGTGTTGCAATCATTGCATATAACATTCTCATTCACAATCATAACCACAAAGCTAATACAGATAAATGCCACCAAATGTTCATTTCATTAACTTCCATTTATTTTACAACATGTACAGTGACTGACAGTACATACAATATTCCCAAAAATCTGACTGAAGAGAAAAGAAACATATTACATTATCAACTTAACAAAAACTGAGACATAAGAAACCATACCGTCTAGTATATACCCTGTCTCCTGGAAACATCAATAGCTACTGAACAGCAAGCTGTTCGCCTGCCAAAACATGTTTAGGAAAGAAACAGAGTCACAATTGTGAATACAATCCGTAGTTTAAAAATAAATAACAAGTAATATATTATGTGCAAAAGAGAGCAAATAGAAAGGTGGAACAAGTACAATTTACATCTACTTGTGTAAGTAAAAAGGTTTTTAAGTTGTTTGTAAGCATCTCTCATGATCGCCCATCAACCCAACATCTCACATATATGACATATTTATATTGTAGTTGAATAATTATGAATGCATGTGTGTAAGTATGTAACAACATTTTCTTCGGAGATCATGTTTGTGAGTGATGATGGAAAAGTTTGAGATTTGAAAGATTTCTTGATTTATTTAGATTCTTAAGTCTAGTGGATAGTCTGCGGTCTTGGTTAGTGTGCAACCTCACACTATGACTCTAAGACTTGGGGAATGTCTTATGGTTGGGGTGCCTCCGTAGGCATGCGGTGTTGTATAATGCATCCTAACCAAGTTCCCAACACGTCCACTAGCTTATAGGAATTTCGAATCAGATTATAGTCATTTCTATCTTCTCAACTTAATTTGGAATTCCTTCAAATTTCAAGTGCAAATGTCTCAGATGTAACTCTAGATGATGTAGATATAGATATGGATGATTTGGATGTAGAATCACCAAGTCTGTTGGCGAAAGTAAACTCAAGCGGTGAGGTAGCCTACAAATGGCTCTTCCATCTCGCCCTCTAATTGGAAGTGCGGTCCAATAGAGGGATAGGTCTACTCCCAAACTAAGGATAGGTCTACTCCCAAACTACGCCACTGAGACAGGTGAGAGAGACTCTCCGGAAAAGTCGCTCTAGAAAACGGCCCGACTAGTACGGGCAACCGAGCTCGTACGTAAAACTGAAAAACCGAGGATCCCTCGCCTGGGTATCCTAAAACAAAGGGTCAGCGGAACTAGTCTAAAGTCGGGATCCCAACGAAGCGTAAAAACACTGCGAGCTTGCGTAAAAACCGTGAAATGGACTAGGATCCTAGACCCGCGCACTCAGCGGCCGCTGCTCGAACTGGGCTTCCCATCTTCCGCCCAGTTGAGGGTCACCGCGACCTCGCACAGTCAGGTATAATGGTTACCATGACCGGCATAACTAATTGACTTCACCAATGTTCATCAAACCTTAAATATGTGTTAACAATTGTTAATAAGCTAGGAATGTATATCGAAAAGATGATCTAGAGAATAGCTATGGTTACAAATTTAGTCCTTCATGGTTGTTATTAACATATGCGTGGTTATATTGGAAATGTTAGATAATGTTGGTTGTACAAGACTGAGGCTGGTTCAAAGTACATCTAATACGTATTGTGAAACAAAACTAGTGGATGTCAGTGTAACAAGATTCCTTGCATATATGTATATATATATGTAAACTGAACTTACATGGATCTATGGCAGGAAGGTTTCACTGGAGTTTGTTCTATCATGTTCTTTCTCTTCCTCTTAGGTGTATACAATATCCTTAGATAGATATCAAGGTCAGGTAGATATTATAGTGTCGTAGGATCTTGGCTTATGATAATTTTCATTCTAACCCATTTATGTCGGTTGTTTGGGTGACTCTACGTATTCACAACTTCTGGTCTAAGAATATCAGCCATATGGAATTCAATATATAGATCATGGAGGACTCCAAACAGTGAGATCTTTAGTTAAAATGGAGTTTATACTCTATGTACATCTATTAATGCTTAGAGTTATCTAACCCTTGATCGAACATGGATTTTGGTTCTGCCTACTAAATTCTATGAAAGATCAAATTTACATTTGCTAGAAACACATAAGCTAAGAGATGTTCTAATGTAATCAGGGAGCAGATTTTTCTCAAAACAATCAGATTTAATCTTAAAGGTAATTGGTTCTGGCTTTGTAAAATACATGAATTAGATTTAGTTATTTATACAGGTGAATCAGGTTTAGTTGGAATGAATTTCTAAAATTATTTAGCAACATATCATTCAGTATCATATTCAAAGACAGTAATACTATTTTTTTTTCTACCAATCTACCACGGATTGATGCAATCCTCCAACTCTGAACTAATCCTTGATCTGCTTTAGAGATAATTCTGAAAATTTAACTACATGTTTTGTCCTTGATTTTGGATTGAAGCAACTACGGCTTCTTCACTTCCACTGCGGCTTCTTCACTTCCACATCCATATACATTTATATTAAAAATAACATGATAAGTATAAATATCATATAGCATCAATCCCTGTTAAACTGCATGAGGATGATAATACTGTAGTATGAATTATTATATTATTTGATTGTACCTAAATGGTAGTAGTAAGGAAAAATTTAAAGCTAAGAAAAATAACAGAACTATATGCATATTTTCAAACTGTTCCCATACTGTTCCCATAATTTGAATAGGTGTTAATTTGGATGCACTACGAACTGGGAAACACAAATAATGAAGGATTGCTACTGTTGTATCAAAGGAAGAGAAGTCAACACATGATAAGGAAATTTGTCAAAAAGAGATGTATGGCAATATTTTTATTTAGAAGAGCAATTTTGCAATTATATACTATGATGATTAACAAGTAGATTTACTATTAACAGGAGTCAAAATGCGTCAGCCCCTCAACAAATTTCCAAAAAAACATAACTAAGAGATCAAAAGAGATATTGGCAGCAAAGGATAGGATTTGGGGATTGTACCTTAAATCTTCAATTTGAAAGTGGTTTTGAGCTCAGATCCAGAATACATGCAGGGTGTTTCTAGCCTTGCAACTACAGGACAATTGTTTGAGGTGATCTTTGAGTCATGCAGCAAACCTTCCAACAACCTTGGTGCTTCAAAAGGGGCAGCAGATCAACTCCCAGGGCTGCTGGATAGAAATTCCAGCAACAGTTTTTGGTTGAATGGAGTAGGAATAGGTTGCTTTTGTGGATAAAACTTGGGTTTTTAGGAAAGAAAAGAAAGAGGGAGAGGAAAAGAGGGGAATGGTCTTCTCGGTTGGTTTCTTGAAGTAGAATCACGGTAGAAATGGGGGAGAGGAGATGTGATTTATATAGCAAGGGAATATTCCTTTGTTATTGGACAAGTGGAGAATTTAGGGAATACAAGTGTTGGAATTTAAAAGTCCCAACGGCTGTTCTGGCAAGCAGACAGGGCTCCTATATGAGATTTTTTTATTTTATTATTTGTTTATTTAAGATGTTTAAAAAAATCCGTATTCGCGCCTCGAATATCGGATTTTGACACGAAATATCTCGATTTGATCGTCTCTCCATTACGATCAAAATGAGTATAATATTGATATACTTCCGATCGGGTTTTGAATACCCGAAATTTTCGGATACGATTTTTGTTTAAGATTAAATTTTGTGATTTAAAAATATCAAACGACCTCCGATTGACGAACGATCGATTTCGTTAGTCTTGTTTCGTCGAATCGGATCTAATGACGGTCTCGGTTTGTTTTGCGGTTTTCGAATTTGCGTCACGGCTTTTTCACGGCATGCATTACGATGTGACCGATTTTTGGTCGATTTTATCCGAACGACTTTTGATTCACGATCAATTGATCGTTTTAGGTTGTCTAATATCGCCAGATAACTTTATTGGGTTAATCAGACCCTAATCGGGTCGGGTTCGATTTTACGTGGAAACCGGATCTTATAAAATGTACGTGACATACTCAAAGAATGTGGCGTCAACACGAATATAATACTTTCGTCTGACTGGTCAAAGCACTAATGCCCTTTCTGGGTTCGGGAGTAGCCCACAAAAACACACGTGACGGCTTTTGGAGAGAGCTTATCATGTTCTCATGAAATAGATGATGAATAAATGCTACAGAGCGAAAGACATGGTGTTAAATGTAAAAAAAATCCTTATCGGGAAACACAATAAAAAAGGAACCTTTTCTCCTAACATGTATGATAGCATAAGGTTGACCATATAGTAGGTAGTGAGGATCGCATCACCCCATAAAGAACATGAGCACGACTCTGGATAAGAAGGGTCCTGTTCACATCAAGAAGATGACGTTTGCATTTAGCAATGCCGTTCTGTTGAGAAGTGTATGCACAAGAGATTTGATGTAAAATGCTAAGGGACTTGAAGAATAAGACAAGCGAGTGGTACAAAACTCCAAGACATTGTCAGAGCGAACATACTTAATAGTAGCAGGAGTATTCTTTATTTTATGAATAAATGTTTGAATGACAGACCCAACACAAACTTGTTATTCAAAAGAAAAACCCAAGAAAGCCTAGATTATTCTTCAACCACAAGATAGAACCTATGCATTTGATGGTCGAGGCCTCAGAGGCATGATTATGACCGCAAATATCAAAATGAACCAACTCAAATATGGTATTGCTAGTTTGTTACTGTGACTCTGACAACCGGGAAAAATAGAGCGGTGATGCTTCCCAAGATGGCAAGTCTTACAACGAAATGTAAATTGAGATTTAATATGAGGGAGGACTCTATACAACTTTTGCAGAGGAAGGTGATTGAACTGAAGGTGCCACATGTACGGAGGACTAAACCAATGGAATTGGAAGGAGCACTAGTATAAGGTGACTAGACTAATATGTATAGATCTTGCTCACTGTCATATCCAATCACTTGTATATTCGGAAACACAAGAGAAAAGAGGTTAAATACAGTACGACAATTCAAATTCTTTGTGATCTTACTAATAGATATGAATTCATAGAAAAATCAGTTGCATGAAGTACATTCTGCATCTGCATAGATTGTGTCAAACGAATCTCCCCATGTCATGTATTAAGAGAGTATGTCCCATCAACAATAAGAGCTGAACTAAACTTTGTCTCCGCATAGATGTTAAGACGTGTCAGTCCACTTTGAAACGTCTTCCCTGTGACTACCAATAAGGGCATAAGTTGTTCCTGAGTACTGGAAAAGTCTATGGCGGTGGCGTCAGAAGGGCCTGAGAGAGCACTATTAGAGGCAACAACAATAGTCGTTATCTTCTTTAGACGGGAGACATGGTCGTCAAACTTCTGATCAATAGAAGTTGCAGGAGGTTGTACTTACTTGGTAACACAAGCAGAAACATGATAGCCATGCTTCAAGTAGCAGATCCTCAGAATGGCTAGAATGGTGACAATAGGTGCACTGTCGATGCAGGTGTCCGCCTCCTTGACCACGAACATTGCGTCCTTTGAAGTGGACGCGACCTCCCTTGTTGCGAGTTGCATCCATCACAGACAAATTTTGAGTAGTGGCCGCATATGACACTGCGATTCTGCTCAGTCTGTTGTAGACCTCTTCCCTAGGAAGTACAGACACATCCATAAAAAGCTGTGTGCATGCGGCATCATACCGTGAGTCAAGTGCCGCCAGAAACACACCAACCATTCTGCTCTACAGAAGCGTTCAGAGGCATGAAGCTGTGAAGATTCTCAAACATGTCCCTTAGCCAAGAGTAGAAAACATGAAGAGGGTGACCATCCTGCTTGTCTGTGGAAATGCCGTACTGAACTGCAGGATCTTTATCTAATTCCTCGTGTGAGAGTAAGTGGCTGCGAGGATGTCCTACATTGCCTTGGCCCTTAGTAGTGGGTTGATGAAGGTCATTGGCTATCTATGTGATTAGAGTACCTGATCGCCATACATGTGTATACGCGCCGTCTTGCTTTCACGAAGCATTTGTTCTATTGCACTGCATAATGGTCATAAACTGCATGGACGATAAATCATAGCTGGTCCCATCCATCTTGACGATGAATATGTTTTGTTCTCTGATATGATGATGAAGCCGTGAACGGTTGCCATTGGGACTGTAGACGGATAAAAAGGTGTCAACACAGTCATATGGGAACCAGTTATGTGTGCATACTCAAGCCAGCACCGTTCCTATCATTTTTGCGAGGGCTTTATGATAGATGAGATGATTTATAAGTCTGAAATCACCCAACAATATCAAATCTGACCGCCTTTGTGCCCTAGACCGTCAGCAAGGAGGTCGCATTATGTTGTTGGCGACACAAACTAGATCCAAGAACCTCTACCGATGTCGGTAGTACGTTGCAACAACATGGGAGTTGTGCTACAACGTTGAGGAGGGCCACGTGATGAGAAGGAAGCTGAGTAAGGTCTTGACCGCGAAGGAGGCACCTACGCTAGGGGCATGGCGGCCGCATGAGGGGCCTGGTGGTCGTGTGGGGGGATCGGCGGCCACATAGAAGGGGGCTGGTGTTTGCACAAAAGTCCTGACGACAATGGTGGAAGGAGTTGGCAGTGAGCGGTGACGAAAGAGAGGGTGGCCAACATGTGGGGCTAGGGTTCGAGGATACCAAAATTTTGGTATTGGATCTTTGCTTTGATATCATGTGGAAAGATAATCATGACATAATAATAAAAGGGGGTCATAGGGTTCTCTTATATAGAGAGGAGAAACCCTAGATAGCGAATTACATAGTAGAGACAATAGAAATAGAAAAATACATAAGAAATATGAAAATACAAAGATAACTTTCAGCAGTAATGATATCTTTCTTTTTTTTGAGAAGCGAAGGATGATCTTTGAATGCGGGATGCCATCTAAATTCCATGAAAATAAAAATAGAGGAATGTGCAGATTCCTTTTATACCTCCATTATCGGTGAAACAACACTTATGACCCATACTATGCCTTGGCGCTGCCCACCGCATTTTTTTCATGTAATATTTCTTGCCTCTGAAAATCAGTGCATTTTTCTCTCTTCGAATGGGGCCAATATAATTTTCAGCAGTCTACTTCGGCCCTGGCATATTGTGAACATCAGCAGGCAGAACATAAAGGCCCTCTGTGATAGATCGACTCCATCCCCCCTCCCCCCACCACACACACACCCCTGGCATCTTTGGGATTCACGTGAGCGGTATGCCGCCATTGAAAGGTTGCTACTAGGTCAGAAATTACCTTAAGTGGACATGAAATCTGCTCACTCCCTTGTCTTTGCTAGGGCAATCCATGACAACCGACAACCTCTGGGCAGATTCAGCGTCTGGGATTCACGTGGGCAGCGTGACGCCATTGAAATGTTGCTACTAGGTCAGAAATTACCTTAAGTGGACATGAAATCTGCTCTCTTCCAGGTCTTTGCACGGGCAATCCCTGACAACCTCCAACCTCTGGGCAGATTCAGCGTGATTCTGATTAAATTCGACGACCTCCAACAGGTGATGGAGTGCCAATGTGTTGTACATATGTGAATGTGTTGGTAGTCAGATTTCGAAGGGTTTTACAAATGGGTAGGGAGATGCTCCATAGGTTGATGGATCTAGTGGATAACTTTTATGTTTTGGTAATGAAGAGTTAGTTGCAATTAGGCATTGATCGGACATTTTGGATTCCCACTTTCTTCTCGTTCCTTTTTATGCTTGGTTTTCATATTTAACCAGTTCACTCATTTTGCTTTACGAAACAAAATCTATGCACTCTTTTTGAATTGTTGAGGGGAAATAATGAACTGCATATTCACGAGGCCCTAGGGTTCTCTTATATAGAGGAGATACCCATTGGGTAAATTACATAATGAAGAAAGAAAGAATAGAAAATACATAAAAGACATAAAATATAGAAAATATCGCAACACTTCCCCTCAAGCTTGAGCATAGATATCAATCATACTTAGCTTGGAACATCATCTCTGGTAAGACCCTTTGGCTATTGCCTTGGTAAGTACATATGCTGTCTGGTCTCCTGAGCTAACATGAGTAATGGAGATAAGGCCCTGTTGTATCATGTCTCGAGTGTAGTGACAGTCTATCTCGATATGCTTGGTCCTCTGAGGAAGGCTAGGTTGTTGGCGATGAAGATAACAATCTGATTGTCGCATTAGAGGTTCATGGAAAGGGGCATCTCAACAGTTAGGTCAGTAAGAATAGATCTGACCCACTTCATTTCTGTGCTAGCCTGTGTCATGGTCCTTTATCCTGATTCTGAGGTGGATCTGGCAACCATTGTCTGCTTCTTGCTCTTCCATGACACCAAGGAACCCCCTATGAACACTGCAAAGGCAGAGGTAGATTTCCTGTCTTTGGGACTCCTTGCATAATCTGCATATGTACAAGCTGTAAAGACAAGGGATCAGGGATGTACCTCTGCTATATAGAAGATCAGTGTCAGGTGAGGTCTTTAGATACCTCAAAATCATATGGACAACATCCGTATGTGCCTGTCTAGGTTGCTCCATGAACTGACTCACTTTGCTTATTGCAAAGGATATATCTGGCTTAATGATGGTCACATAAAAAAGCTTCCCAACAAGCTCATTGTACCTCCTCTTGTCGACCTCCTCAATGTCATCATCATAAAGCTTCATGCTCGAGTCCGTAGTAGTGGCATGCCTGCAATCTCCCATATCTGTCTCAGAGAGAAGATTTGTAACATACTTCTTTTTGATCATTACAAGACCTCGCTGGTTCCTGGCAAACTCCAGTCCAACGAAGTAACGCAGGATGTCAAGGTCCTTAGTCACAAACTGCTGACCTAGAAAATCATTAGCAGCCTGGATACCCCGCTCGTCATCTTCTGTAACAATGATATCATCAACATAAACAAGTATGGCAACTGTATTTCTCTTAGTCTTCTTTACAAACAGTGAGAGCTTCTGGAACCATGCTTTTGGACTCTGCTTAAGGCCGTAGATGGCCTTGTGAAGTCTGCAAACCTTCTGACGCTCCTCCTCCTCCTCAGCAGTGAACCCATGTGGCTACTGCATGTAAACCTCCTCCTGTAGGTTACCATATGGAAAGGCATTCTTCACATCTAGCAGATAGAGGGGACAATCCCGTGACATTGCAACTGATAAAACTATAAGCGTAGTAGAATGCCTGGCCACTGGAGAGAACGTATCCTGGTAGTCCACCCCATATGTCTGGGTGAACCCACGTACCACAAATATCGCCTGGTAGCGATCATAGAAGGCCATATTGCGATATATCAGTATCGAGAAGTATGGGATATCGATATTAGGATGCATATCCATTTACCAGGATATTGGCGATATATCGCCATATCGGCCCATATCAGTCAAAAAGGACTTGATTTAGTACAAAAAATTCTAGATATCGATCGATATCGTCGAAATTGCATCATATCTATATATTGATGAATAATATACCTTGTAAGCTTGATTTCACTACTTATTTTGCTACTCCTAGTATTAAAATACATCATGTTTTATATTTTTTGTTTTGGGTAGGGTATGGTGCGACAGGAGAGTGCATATGGTTCTTTACCTTGGGGTGTCCAATCGATTTTATTTAATCTTCTTTCCTTTCGAAAAATATTATTATGAATTATGTCTCTTTTTTTAAAAATGCTATTATGCACTTTAATTGTTTGGTTCTAAAAATAGCTCAAACATTTTGTTTGTACATAATATGTGATGCAATATAAGTCTTGGATGAACTCCATTTCCAATATCTATAAATCAACAATCAACATTAATAGTGATATACTCAATATGATAGATATGTGCAACATATGGGTCATAGATTATCAATATGTGCGATATAAGTATATATTTGTAAGTTATTTAGTGTTATAAGAACTCGAATGGACTACATTTCCAAAATTCACAAATTAGCAATCAACAATAACAACGATATATTTGATATGATCGATATATGAGATATAAGGATCTTGGATGATCGATATGTGTGATCTAAGAGTATATTTATAAGTTATTTAGTGTTCTAAGAACTTGGACGAACTCCATTTCCAATATCTATAGGTCAACAATTAACAGTACCATCGATATGTTCGATATGACCGATATGTGTGATATAAGGGTCATAAATGATCAATATGTGTGATCTAAGAGTATATTTGTAAGCTATTTAGTGTTTTAAGAACTTGGACGAACTCCATTTCCAATATCTATAAGTCAGGAATCAACATTAACATCGATATGTTCGAAATGATCGGTATGTGCGATATATGGGTTATAAATGACTAATAGGTATGATATAAGTGGGTATTTGTAGGTTATTTGTTGTTTTAATATCTTGGATGATCTTAATTTTTGAAAAATGGAAAAAAATCGTAATTTTGAGCCATTTCCGACATTTCCACCGATATCGTCGATATATCGGCGATATCTTTTTCCGGGCGGATCGATACGATATCGATATGGCCTTCTATAGTAGCGATCTATACTGCCATCTAGTCGGTGCTTCACCGTGAACACCTGCTTGCACCCAACAACGGATGTGTCAATTGGAGCTGAAACAAGGCTCTAAGTGCTACGCAACTGTAGCGCGACCATCTCCTCATCTATAGCAAGACGCCGTTGATTGTCTTGGATGGCCTCTTGATACGTTCGTGGTATCTACACGGCTGATAGTGCCACGATAAATCTCCTGAAATCCTCTGAAAGTCCATTCAAAGAAACTTGGGCCACAAGAGGATATGAAGCACACGTACGTCTTTGTTTTCGCATAGCAATAAGCACATCGAGATCATTTGCTATCTCTTGAACCTGTAAGTTTCCATCTTGAGTGTGTACATGCTCATCCTGTAAGGAATCCTGCTGCATAGATAACTCAATAATGCCATCAATAGAAACAGTGTGCTCATTACATACATGAGGTAAAGGAGGTGATGGAGGTGGTAGAGCAGGTGCAAGAGGTGGTAGAATTGTAGGAGGTGGAGGCATGTAGACCTCCTCATCAAAGTCAGATGGGGCCAGTGTGTCGTCTGTAGGAGAGAAATACATAACAAACTCAAAGAATGTAACATCTACAGTGACAAAGTATCTGTCGAAGCGGGTCAAAGCAACGATGCCCTTTTTGGTTACGAGAGTAGTCAACGAAGACATACTTGACAGCTCTAGGGGAGAGCTTGTCATGACCAAGTGAAAGATTATGAACAGAGGTCATAGATCCAAACACACTAGGTGTAAGTGAGAACAAATCCTTCTCGGGAAACACAATCGAGAAAAGAACCTTTTCATCTAAAACAGAAGATGGCATACAGTTCACTAACTAGCAGGCAATGAGAACCACATCACCCCAATAAGAGTGGGGAGCACGACACTAAATCAGAAGGGTTCTAGTTACATCGAGTAAATGATGATGTTTGCGCTTGGCAACATCGTTCTGCTGAGATGTATAGGCACACGAGGTCTGGTGTAGAATGCCAAGAGACCTGAGAAACTCGGATAGCTGTAAAGTGCAAAATTCTATAGCATTATCAGAACACAAATACTTGACCATAGCAGAAATAATATTCTTTATCTCATTAATAAATGATTTAATGGCAGACCTAGCCTCAGACTTATTCTTTACTAAGAAAACCTAAAAAAGTCTAGAATAGTCATCTACAACAACTTGATAAAAATGATGTTCCTGGTGTTCAGGTACACGACTCAGACCCCAAATATCTAAGTGAAGGAGTTCAAATAACTGAGAACTGCTCCGACTCTGACGAGATGGAAAAGAATGGTGATGCTTCACAAGCTGGCAAACCTCGCACTGGAAGGAAGGTCGCATGTAGATCTATGGGAGGACATGACACAATTTCTGCAGAGGAAGGTGGACAAAACGAAGGTACCACAACTACGGTGAGTATGATCCAGTAGGAATAGTAGAACATCAGCATGAGGAGGTTGGACCAGTTTGTAGAGCCCCTATTGCTCATGGCCGCATCCAATCTCCCTGCTCGTGAGTTTGTCGTAAAACACAATAGAAGAGGGGTAAAAAATGACACGACAATGCAGATCCTTTGTGATCTGACTAATAGAAAGCAAGTTCATCTGAAAATCAAGAGCATATAAAACATTCTGCAGGCGCATGGATGGCGTCAAATGCACCTCCTCCTGTCCTGTGATGGGTAAGTGAACCCCATTTGCAATGACAACCCATCTACCATGGGGTATAGACCTGTAAGACCTGAACTGGGTTCTGTCTCTACACAGATGGGGAGAAGCACCTGACTCCACGATCCACTCTGTCATATCTACAACACTACAACTAGTAAAAGCGTATGCGATACTTGAGGAGTTCGAAGAGGCTGTAGCTGCGGCTGCAGTATCTGTGGATCCTGTAGTGGTAGTGCCAGCCACTGGAGTCATGATCTCCTGTATACGAGAGACAATGTCATCAAGGCATGGATCTACATGAGGAGTTGTAGCGTCTGAAGGCTCATTCTCTCTGCCACGCGAGCGTATGCGGGGTATCCATGCTTTTTGATAGCATGTGTCCTCAGAGTGTCTTGGACGATGACAATAGGTGTAGGGACTACGCTGACGTTCACCTCTGTCACGAGGACTACGGCGCTACGCCCTCTAAACTGAGTAGAACCTTTGATGCCTCGAGAAGTAGCCTTCGCTGAGGAAGGCTATGCGGTGACAACATGTGGAATAAGAAGCCCGCTGAGACAATTGTAAGCTCCTCCATGGAAGGTATGGTCGCCCCAGTAAGGAGCTGTGCTCGTGTTGCCTCATACTCTGGGTCGAGCGAAGCCACGAAAACTCCAAACATGTTGTAGTTCTTGTATACCATCTGTTGCTCTATGGAGGTTGTAATCGACATGCAGCTGTTAAGTTTTTTGAACATGCCATGAAGCGAGGAGTAGAACGTGTGCATTTGACGACCATTCTGCTTTGCCCTGCATATGTCAAACTGAAGCTGAAGAATCTTGGCTTCGTTCTTCGCTTGGGCATAAGTGGATGTCAGAATTTCCCACATCGCCTTAGTTGTGGGTTGATTCACAATATCATTGGCTATCTCTGTGGTGAGAGTCTCAGAGAGCCAAATATGTGCCATCTTGTTTCTACGAAGCAGTGTTCATAGTCTTATTTGTTGGTTCGGGCTTTGCAGAATGTGCTTCTTAATATTGCATTGTATAAGGGTCATAAACTGCATGGACCACAACTCATAGTTGATCCCATCAATATTCACGATGTGAGCCAAACCCTCGAAGGCACCAGATATAGAGAAAACGTCACCCTTTTTCTCTGACATGATAAGAAAGAAGGCCAAAACAGAATTCGACTCGTGAGAAAAACCGATCCGAGCTTGTCTACATGATCATATAGAGGATTGTTTATACGTGTAGACTCATACAACCATCCTCATCAATCCTCGATCCATGCTTTGGTCGAAAAACAAGATTTACAGGTATGGAATCTTGTTTTCCAGTCAAAATCAGACTGTTTCAGAGTGTAGTTTGGCGACGGAGAGGAGCGAAAACCACCACAGGAGCCGTTGGCGGCGTACTGAGTCGCGCGAGGAGGCGTTACAACGCGCAACAACATGTCGACTGTGGTGAGGCAGCATGTTGGGGCCCTCTGCAGTTGCGTGGAAGTGCCTTGAGCTGCTTGTGGTGCCGTTGAGCTGCTTTTGAAGGGGAGGTGGTGCCACTGGGCTGTCTCCGAAGGAGAGAGGCGGCAACCTGCAGTGCAGCCGCGAGGAGGTGCATTGGCGGCACACAATGCGAAGAGGCTGCGAGTGGGGTCTCGGGCACAGTAGGGTACGGGAACTCGGCCTAGGATCGTCGCTCTTATGCCATGTTGAGGGAAAATAATGAATTATATATTCATGATGCCCTAGGATTCTCTTATATAGAGGAGAGACCCGTTGGGTAAATTACATAATGAAGACAAAAAGAATAAAAAAATGCATAAAAGAGATAAAGACAAAATATCTCAACAGAAACTGTTGAGAGTGTGATGGTAATAAGGTCTCTGATATTCTCTTCATATTTTAGCATGATATTGGATCCAATATTTCTAGAGGATTGTGTGTGTATATGGAAAAAGTAAGGCCGCTGTGGTTGATTAAAAGAGAGTGGATTATCACCAAGGATTATAGATGTGGATAATTTCGTTGGGATGATACATGTCCTCTTTGTGCAATTGAATAATAAAATGATGAGCATTTTCTCTCAAGAGAAGTTTGGAGAAGACTATGGTCCTAAATGGCGATTTTGTTGGCAATTCACAGCTTGTGGAAACAAAATATCTTCGATATGTCGCCCGACATGATGGTGATCTTTCATCCAAGTCAACCAAAAATGGGGAAAACACATGAACCTTGTTTTTTGGAAATTAAAGTTTCCAATGTTTTTATTAATAATTTAGACATAAATACGCATTGTTGTCTAAAGTAGAGTTCTAAATATAAGCTTATAGATGTCATCATAATCACCGCATAGACTAACATACTGTATTGAGTAAGACATATAATAAGAAGTTTAGTGATGTAGAATGCATAAATAAGTCGAAAAATAACACTCTCGTACAAACTCAAATATCACAATATACTTAAAAATACTAAGAATATTTACCTCATAAATAGGTTGAAGACGAATTCGTCAATCATTAGAATTTAGAAATAAGACTACAATTAAATATAACTATATTATAAAAAGCTCTAAAATTAAACACTTATATTGAATTGCCTAAAAAAACTTATTTTGAACCCATGCACACTTTATACTATATTAACTGAAATCGATGGTCGTTCGAGCGTTCTTAGCATGAATGCTATGCTCTCTAGTGAGAAGGATTAATGGTGTATCGACGGGCTTAATGGTTCAAACTGGTAGGGGGATTAACCCTCCAACTTTCCGCGTGGGGTGTGTGTGGTTCTCCATTCGGTTTCTTTGCACATGAATTTGTTGTTGGGTGATGGCAGCTCGTTGTGATTGTTATTGAATGACTGGATGGGTCAAGGTGCTTTTTGTCATCATTACCCTCGATTGTTTGCCTTAGTAGAGCATCAAGAGGCGTCGGTGTAAGGCTTGGGATGGTGGATGTTGGGCACCTCACTTCAGGATAGAGCTTTCTAAACAACGCTTGTAGGAGTTTTTGGATATGATCGATTCATTGTCTAGGGTGGGAGGCCTCTCGAGGGAAGTGATAATTGGTAATGGACAGATGGCAACTTTACTGGGAAGAAGGCTTATAGAAAACTTCTGCACATTGGTTTTTGACCCATGGATAGCCATGCCGTCGTTGGGTCAAATCTGGAGCTAGAAGATCATGCGTAGGGTGAAGGTCTTCCTTTGGCTTTTGGGAAGAGGGCATTTGATGATAAATGTTCGGAGGGCTGGATTATTCTTGCCAGTGTTGTCATGATTTGATAGAGGACATTGATCTTCTCTCTTTTTTGTTCGTCATCCAGGCAGATTTGGGAGGAGGCGACCACCTCTAGTTTTACAGCCTCAAGGGCCGACGGCTTCTGGGAGTCTATTGGTAGTTGTGGGGTTGTTACAATGACCAGAAAAGTGTGTGGCTTCTATTCTTTGAGCAGTTTGGTTGGCAAGGAATAGCTTCATATTCCGCAGGGAGAGATTGTGTTGAAAATGTCTTGGTACATGTTAAGCTCCTACAAGAGTCTTAGCCTTTGTAATTTTTGTGCTAAATTTGTGAATATAATTTGGGTGTCTGTCTTTACGGTTTGATACTCTTTTATTTAAAAAAAAACTACATATGTCATGGACTTATTGAGAATCTTGAGACACCTTAAGTTGCAACTCTCATGTCCAATCAAACACATAGTATAGCCCCACAAAAACACACATAGTATAGCTGATTATGCAACCTCGAATGTTGGCAGGCGAGCTTGTCGTCTAGACAAAGGTCTCGTTGTTCAATGGGAAGACAACTCGTGCAGTATGGGCGAAATGAGACCCAAATCGACCATCTTTTTCTTTAAATTTGAAGAGAAATGGCGACATATCACCGACTCGTTGGATGGGCCTCTACGGAAGGTTCATCCTGTCATTTCTAAAAAAAGATGTATCATCCTTAGAAAAAGAAAGGTCGACTCTTAAGATATCACCAATCAGGCAATACCGATATTTCGACAATATTTACCGAAGTAACGAGAAATTTTGAGCCATGGAGAAGAATGAACATCTTATGTATGGGTATCCTCACCTTAGATATTATTTTGGTGTCATCTAGGGCTTAACAAATGGCCACGATGCTTCTACTTGAGAAGAATGGAGTGGTTTAGACCTCTTGCTATGATTCGGGTTATGCGGTTGCGGATGAATGAGGATGTTTTCAGAGATAATACAAATAAGATTCGGGTTATGCGGTTGCGGATGAATGAGGATGTTTTCAGAGATAATACAAATAACGTCTACCAGTCAATCTTACACTACTACGGGATAGGGAATTGTAGTTCTTTTTCTTTGATTTTTTTTAAATTTGATAATTTTCTCATCGATGGACATTAACCTATAATGGCCATCAGCAAGGTTCAGGAAAGCGGTATGCGTATGCATTCGGACAGGTCACTGAATACTGAATAAGCGGTATGCGGGGTATATGCGGTTCTACGTGGTTTTCTAATTTTTAATTTAAAAATAAATAAATATCTATGAATAACATTATCATTCAATTTATGTATCTAAGTGGAGTTAAAGAAGATCTAAAAAAACGGTTCACGTGAGATGGGTGTGTGTATATGCTTTTAATTGACTCATATTTAATCACAAAAAACATTTACCATACAAACTTCACATATTAGATGATTCATAATAACAAAACTTCAATACAATACATGCACTATATGAGTAAAACCTCAATAGACATACATAAAAATATTCAACGATACATTGCATATATCGTGAAAACAATACATGAGAAAAACATAAAACATTGCATATACATAATGGAATAATGCATTGCAATTGTATATAAATGCATGTCATATTCTTACAATTGAATGGAGGAAGAGGCAGAGCTACAAAATTAAGGACCTGAAATCGATCCCTATTCCGTCCATCCCTTGGCAACGGATCCTCTTTCAGATTCTGGTCCATGGATTGGTCTGGTAAGGGAACTTTCATGAACTTGTTCCCAAGACTTTTTGCGCTGGCCAGAGACAAAGATGCATCGGTGGGGGCTTATTGGTCCAACGGCGCTTGGTGCCCCATCCTGGTGGACGCTCTCTCCTCTCAACGGCTGATGGAATTCTCCGCCATGATGTCCTTGCTCGGGGAGGCCCCTACTCCATCGGAGGGGCATGATCACTTCTCCTGGAATGACGGTTCCTTCTCCTCGAGGAAGGCTTATGCTGCTCTCCTTCCTAGAGGCGTTCCTCCGGATGAGCTGTTCCTCAATCACTGCAAGCTGATTTGGGCACTCAAACTTCCGGAGAGGATTGGCATTTTTTTATGGATCTTGAGGCGGGGCCGTCTTCCTACTCGCGATCGACTTCTACAGATCTTCCCGAACATGCCCACCTTATGTGGGCTATGCTCCTCCGCGGTTGAGTCCGTGGATCATCTTTTCCTCCACTGCGATATCGTGCGGCCACTTTGGGAGGACTCTACATGGCTGAATCGTGCGTCGATGATATCGTTTTGGGAGTGCCTTGCTGTTTCGGAGAGTCGTTCGCGGGCGGAGAGGCTGGCAGCGGTTGCGAGAATCTGGTGCATATGGCTGGCCAGGAACAAGCTCTTGTTTGCAGGACAGAGATTTTATATAGAAAACATTTGTATCGACGCGAACCGCCTGTGTGCGGATTGGTCAATAAGGTAATCTATGTGTAACTGCGGGGCGAATGGTTTCAGGTTGTGACCATTCTGCCCCTCGTACTCCCTCCCCTCCCCATCTGTAAGTACTCTACCCCTTCTTTCTTTCAATAAATTGGGGCGAACACCTACGGGTGTCTCCCCCTTTTGGAGTGTCAAAAAAAAAAAAAATTAAGGACCTGAAAGAGAGGATGGAAACATTGGAGCTGCTGGAGCAGTATGCGGGGCATATGCGGGATATGTGGGGTATATGCGGGGCATATGCGGACCGCATATGCGGGGAGGGCGCATAATGCACTGATTCGTGAAATCGGTGCGGTCTGCATGCCGCACGGGCATATGCGGCCGCATATGCGGTCCGTGCGGCCGATTTCATGAACACTGGCCATCAGGTTAATGGCCCCAGATATAGATATATAGGACTAGATTATCGGGGACGAAAAAAACTAGATAATCAAATAAAAGATTTCTCAGGACATGCGAGCCCACACCTGTGTAGAGTAGATCGTTCAACCCATGCGACATTGACCCATTTTTGACCGAGAGATCGTTGGTCATTTAATGGGAAAAAAATATCTTTCTCTTCACACTTTTGATCAAGAGGAAAGGGGTCAACCACACGAATTGGCCAGGGTCTTCTTCGGCTAGGGAATGGTTGTTCTTTGTAAACTCCCCGGATGGGCCTATGCGCCCGCCTACTTGACCGATGAAAGCGCCTTAAACATGCAAATTTCGAAACGATAGTAGAAAGTGTCATGCTAATTTCGAGAATCTATATAATAATTGGTGTGAGCCGCTAATATATAATGGGGGATATATAGATGCGTCATTATATGAGTCCTATAATATATAATCGGGGCGTGGTTGCTGATGAATGAGGTCGTTATCAGATTCATCAGGGCGTGGTTGCCGACGAATGAGGCATTATCGGATTCATGAGACCGTATGAAGTGAATGTTATCCAGTCGGTATCAGATTACTTGAGTTCGCAGGATATGGGATCATAGTTTTTTTTTTCCTTTGATATTTTGATCTGATGATTTTTTTTCACGGATGGCATTAACTTATAATTGTCATCCTTTGACCTTTAAAGAGGAAGAAGAAACCAGCAGCTGAGAGCCATTGCTTTTAAATTCTAGCAGTGTGAACAAGCACTTGAAATCTGATGTCCCAAAGATTACAATGCATCTTTCGTCAACAGCATGCCAATGCCTCCTCCAACTTGCTGCTTGCTGCCTGAGCAGATCCTCGGCAAAACATTGGAATTATTGTTTTGAAAATAGGCTCACTTTTTTTACCATCTTTCTGGACTTGAAATCGACATTCTACCTTAGCAAGGATCAAACATCTGCTCATCATTTTTGTGGCTAGATTATTTGGATTTCACCGATTTACGTCATCCATCTTTGTTGATTTTTCGCTCTAAAACAGTTGTTTCTTGACTGGACTGATATATGGGATAATTTCTTGCCGATTTCTGTTTGAAAGGCGTTAAATGCCAAATTATAAGATTTTCTCGTGAGAATAAATGTTTAAATACGAGGCTGGTTTTAACCTTCTGTATTTTTTCCCCATATTCTTCATGGTAATAGTGTAGGCATATTATTCTTTTACACAAACAAAGCTTTCTCACTGTCTAAGGATAGAACATAGGAAATAGTCACAAACTACAAAATAACGAAGAAGGAAGCAAAGAAGGCTGTAAGCGAAGCTAAGTCAAAAGCTTATGAAGTTTTGTATAAAAATCTCGACTCTAAGGAGGGCCAAAAGGATATATTTAGGTTGGCCAAAGCAAGAGAAAGAAAGACCAAAGACCTTTCTCAAGTGAGATGCATTAATGACGAGGAAGGTCATGTGCTTGTTACTCAGAAGGATATAGAGACTAGATGGGAGCAGTACTTCCGTAAACTTTTCATTGGGGAAGGAAATAGAGAGATCACTTTGGGTGATCTAGCTAGTAGTGAAAGTTACTTGAATCGTGCAAGCTATAGGCGAATACAAAGAAAGGAAGTAGAGGAGACTTTGAAGGTTATGAGACTTGGGAAAGGTGTAGGACCGGATGACATCCCTGTAAAAGTACGTAGAGTTTTAGGTGTGCACAGTTTGATTTGGCTTACGAATCTATTCAATGTTATTTGGCGAAGCAAGAAAATGCCTCTTGATTGGAGGAATATCGTGGTGCTTCTTTATAAGAATAAAGGAGACATTCAAAATTGTTCAAATTACAGAGGTATCAAGCTGATGAGTCATACTATGAAAATTTGGGAACGTGTGATCGAAAGAAGGTTGAGGCAAGTTTCCAAAGTAAAAGAAAATCAATTTGGATTCATGCCAAATCGCTCAACTATTGAAGCCATCTATTTGCTGAGGACAATGGAGATTTATAGAGCTAAAAGAAGGATTCTCCATATGATCTTTATTGATTTGGAGAAGGCTTATGATTCTGTCCCACAAGAGATATTGTGTCTACCTGTCCTATACATTAACCTCATAAAGGATATGTATGATAGGGCTTTATCTTGTGTAAGGACCCCGTCTGGGAAGACTGACTATTTTAACATCAACATTGGTTTACATCAAGGTTTAACTTTGAGCCCATTTCTTTTTACTTTGATTATGGATTAGTTGACTTGACAAGTCACATTCATGATGAGTTACCTTGGTGTATGTTATTTGCTGATGAAATTGTGTTGATTGTCGAGACTAGAGATTGAGTAAATGAGAATCTTGAGGTCTGGAGATATGCATTGGAGACTAAATGATTTCGTATAAGTCGGGCTAAGGCGGAATATATGGAGTGCACCTTTGATGGAAGCAATGGTGAAGGAATCGAGGTGAAGATTGGTGACGATAACTTTTAGAAGAGAGATTCTTTTAGATATGTGGGATCTATTTTGCAACATGATGGGGAAATTGATGGAGATGTTACTAATAGAATAAATGCATGTTGGTTAAAGTGGAGAGGAGCCTCTGTTGTTCTTGTGACAAGAAAATCCTATAAAGGAAAGTTTTACAAAGCAACTGTAAGACCTGCTATGCTCTATGGGTCTGAATGTTGGCCTGTAAACCATAGACATGTGCAGAGAATGGTTGTAGCAGAAATGAAAGTGCTAAGGTGGATTCAGAATGATGCAATCATAAAGAAAGTTGGTGTAGCTCCGATCGAGGATAAGATGCGAGAAAATCGCTTAAGATGGTTTGGTCATTTGCAAAGAAGATCAATTGATGCACCAGTTAGGAGATGCGAGTGTTGGGATGTTGAGCCGGCTAAGAGAGAGCGATGACGGTCCAAGAAGTGTTGGAAAGAGACTATACGAAGGGATCTTAATTTTTTGGATATAAGCCTGAGATTGACCCAAGATAGATCTGAATGGAGGCGAAGAATCCATGTAGCCGACCCTACTTAATTGTGGGAAAAGGCTTTGTTGTTGTTGAATAAAAATAATAAAATAAAACTACAAATCCATTTATATAAAATTATATATAGGAAATATAAAATGAATATAACAATATAAATAGAATATATTAAAATAGTAAAACGAAACTATAACAAAAAACTTATAATATTTATATATATTAAAAAGAATCAGTTGAACTAATTAGATAAATTTCATCATGTATTGTATTTAATATATATTTATATGTAAATAAATATATAAGTAAAAATAATGGAATCATTAGATTTTCTTCCAAGACAATAAAGTTCTATTTTCTTCCTTAAATTATATTTTTCTTAATTGATTTGGTTCGTTTTATTGTGAGAAACCCTTACACATAAAAATGAAAACTTATAGTTTCCATCAAATTGGAAACTTTGAACCTCTACTATAACTGATCCCCACGGGTCTCTTTAAATACGAGGCTGGTTCTAACCTTATGTATATTTATTCTGTATTTTTCTTGGTACTTGTACATTTCGATCAGTGTTGCTTTGGTTGGTTTTTGAGCAATATAGTCCTTTTACATTTTGTTATTTTCATGTAGACCCTTATGAAATTTACCCTTTTTCTATTTATGGAGGGACGGAGCTTATAAATGAGAATTACTTTTCTATTCTGCGATTAGGGAGTCGTATCTCCGCAGTTAAAATGCATCCTTTATTTGATACGATTGCAATGACGGGAACTATAGAGGAGCCAATTCATTATTTTACATTTTGCTTACAGCATTAGGGGGATACGATCGTGGCTTATATGTTGAAAAGTGGACTCCATTCGTGAAGGTTTGTTTTTCTCTCCCTTTTTGTCATTGTTTTGTTTTTTTTAAACAAGAGGGGAAAGCACACACAGGTGTCCGCCCAAAGATTTGAACCCGGGTCCTTTTTTTGTCATTGTTTCTCCACCACACTTTCTGGCAAATAATGTCAAAAGCATCTCTTGTAATGTGTCCGCTGGTTACCATTGTATCATTTTCATCCATGCTCTATTTAGTGACATGGTTGGATGATTGCTGACCTCTGCTAGTCGTCTAAAGACAAAAAAGCTATATCATCCATATTTTGGACACTAGTTATTTATACATTAATATGATAGGAGATTTCATGCTTGTTTTCAAGTTCCAAACCATTGATACTTTTCCAATGACACAGCTCACATTTCTTCTATTTCTCTGTTCTTTTAATTTAGGAATTAGCTGTTATTGTTGCAAGGGGAAAAAGAAATGCAGTATTGTGTTATTCTGTTGTTGAGACGACTCACAAGTAAGCATGTGGACGTCTTCTTTCATTTGCAATGATCAGATAAACATACTGGATATAATAATAATTATTATCAGCATTGGTTGATGGACACTATCTTATGTTATCATAGGGATAACATATGCCACATTGTCGAAGCACCGGCTGATATATCTGCTAAAGTAAGAACACTTGCTACAAGTATTGCTCAAGAGGCCGTCAATTCGTTGGATGGAGCTGGTGTTTTTGCAGTAGAATTGTTTTTAACTGCAGATGATCAGGTAGCATGCCAGTTTAAGGACATGAGTCATGATGTCATTATAGTTTTTTAAATGCAATCTCCTGGCTATTGTTTGATGGTGAGTTTTTCTACTGATTTCATTACCTCAGAGTTACCGTCATTGCAAATATCCTTTGATTACAGGTACTACTAAATGAAGTTGCCCCAAGGCCACATAACAGTGGGCATCATACTATAGAATCTTGTTACACCTCACAATATGAGCAGCACTTGAGAGCTATACTTGGACTTCCCTTGGGTGATCCTTCGATGAAAGTTCCAGCGGCTATTATGTACAACTTGCTTGGTGAAGATGAGGTTTCCTTGTGTTGCGGCCTCTATTTTTTCTTCAGTTATTGTTTTTTAGTCATCACATGCTTAATCATTGTTAGAATGTGTCTGGAAAGTATTATGCATCAAAACTGATGTATAGTCAAGAGTGATTGGAGCATTGGAGTTTCCTATCAATCAAGTTATTTGTTTTCCCATAACTGAAGATTATTGGATTTAATCATTAGTTTTTGATGGCAATGTTCATACAGGGAGAGCATGGCTTCTATTTGGCTCATAGGCTGATGATTAGGGCTTTGAATGTTCCAGGTGCCTCTGTCCATTGGTATGATAAACCAGGTAGCTGGCAATGACATATTCACATGACGGATATGCTGAAGTTAATTAGTACACGTGATCTAAAACATTATATAATGCTGTGGTTCTAATCTTTTTACTGTGTTGTAGAAATGAGAAAGCAGAGAAAGATGGGGCATATTACTATTACTGGTCCGTCAATGAGCATAGTGAAGGCACGCCTAAGGATGCTCCTGAGTGATGAAGTTACCGAGGATCATTCTGCAGGTTTTCTTCACTAAGTTATATGGCAATATGGAAAAAATGCGTCAGCGTCTTTTGACTTAGAAGTAACTTCTACATTCTCGGAAGCAGCGATAACCGCACATTATAAAGTATTTTTTTTAGAAAAACCAAATGATGACTACCCGAGATGGGTGTACATCCAAGATTCAATTTTTTTTGATGAGAAGTAAAAAAAAAGATCGTCTTGTTTGTGATATCATTATCAAACAGAAGTTATTAGCAACAGAAAAAACATACAAGTTACAAGATACAACTTACACCCTTCTCAGAGCTTAGTTACTTTTGCAACATTTTCCACTGTGTATACAAAGCTTTTGTGATATGCTTCACACATTTAACATAGTACCTCCCTTTCCTAATGACCACAGATTTTGTTCCCTCAATAGAGCCCACAAAGCTGCCAACGGCCTACCTTGATCTCAGTGGCATCGATAGAACAGTCCACCACCATGACCCTACATTATTTGATGCTCACCCAAAAAGCTTCCAACCCACTTGCATTGATCTGCGTGATCCCCATTGTCATCTACGCTGCTGCAATGTACTGACAAATACAGTAAAGATAATCCACATTCTCCTTCCCATTGCGACAATCAAGTAATTTTGTTCAAACCTGGTCCTGTCCTACTTCTGAATACTGTTGTAACTAATGTATTTTGCCTAACCAACCATACATGCAGTTTACCTTCATAGGCATCTTCGCCATCCAAAAAATGCAATCCAAAGCACAATCTGACTTCAGAGTCATGGTGTGATATCTCAATTCCTCATAGTCCTTGGCAAGGAAGAGTCCATTGTCCCCTACTTCCATGTGTTGACATCAAAGTTGAGGGTTTGTAAAGTGAGGCAGTATAATCTAAATAATGAGAAACACACTGGTCATGTGAGTTTTTGAAATGGGAATGTGTCAAGATATGTATGATAAGAGAGAGAGAGAGCACGCGAAGCCGCATGCGGGAAAATAGATAGGCTCGAGAAGGGGATTGGAATGTAGAGGAGAAATAAAAACAAGGGCAAAAGGTTAACACACACCTCAAAAAAACAGAGGTAATGCATGCTAGGAGCCAGATCTTTTATCCACTCACCAACTTTCTTAAACATAAATATTAGCGAAAAGGATAACGTGTCCTTTTTGGATCATGAGTGATGAGGGCTACCGGCTACCCTTGCAAGAGAGAGAGGAGTGTCACGCTAAGGCTCCTTGGGCGCATGAGCGAAGGTGTGAGAGAGGTGAAGGAGAGGTGCGGGGTTTGGTGCGGGGTCGTGGGGGCTCTCTCCCACAGTGATGGGCCTCCATCATGTTGGAGACAACTCACTCGAGGGGCGATAACAAAGTTTCTCACTTCTAGGGCGGTGCTAGGCCACTGCATGGTGGTTCTGGGACATCGTCAGGAGGTGCTGCTTTTCCGCTATGCATGGGCTCTATTGGTTGGTAGGGCGACACTATGAGGTTATGGGGTTCCAACTAGAGGTGTTGGGGTGCCAATAATTGCTCCGCGGGGTTGGGGTGGTGTTGTTTTTTCTCTTTTGTGACCTCAACCTACCAAGAAGCGGGTGTGGGGACCCTTTTTCTGTGTCGAAGGCTGAATATGAGAAGATGGAGGGGCTAGCTAATTTTTATGACAACGATTATGAGGTGATGTGTTGATGTGAGTCTCGATCGAATGTTGCAGCTCCTCCGATTCGAGAGTTGCAGTGTTTCAAATGTGGAGGACAAGGTCACTGACGTAGAGATTGCAAGCTTCGCATGGTGTGGCAGCTTCAGGTGATTGACACCTTGAGGGTCGAGGGGACCAATATGCAGCATTCATATATTCTGGATGATCATAACCCTCATGTTCTGATTACCTTTGTGGCTTGTGGTGATTTGTTGGAAATTCTAGGGAGGTTCCTTAGACTTTTGTTCTTCCCGTATGATTTTGCCGGTGACATGGTCTTGTTGGATTCTGCAACAGTCTGTGTGCACGGGCTTATCCGCTTCCTAGGTGACCATTCTGTTGAAGGCGGATCATATGGAGTCCATTGTTGTTTGGAGGTATCCTCGTTTCAGGGATGGGGATGTGGCATATGGTCCTAGCAAGCTTTTCCATTTTACTGGTACGCCATTCATGTCTCATCGTCTAGAGTGCTTTTTGGATGCACTAGCCAGTCTTGGGAGTGTGGTAGAGGTCATCTTAGATGGCTTGCGATTGACAGTTGACATTGATGATGTGATTGTGGTTGATGGTTGCTTTACATGTCGGTTATTCGAAGAGATGCATATGTTTGGTAGAATAGGTTTCCGGTTGCAGCTGGTTAAGTTCATACCGCCTCAGTTCGTACCAGGGCCTCCTCCCACTTTTGGGTTCCCTGTGGAAGGTGGTCCTAATGAGGAGCCATTCTGACCTTTGATCCTTTGGACGTGTTCTTTGATGCACTTGAAAATGCACATTCTATCTTAGTGGATTCTTTTGTTGGTATCTGATTGCCCATATCATAAGATCCTCATAAACCTCAACTTCTTTTTGAGCTCGGATCAGGAAGGCTACTCTCGATCTTGTCAGTTTCTATGCCCTTTGAGCAAGGTGTCTAGTAGCTCTTCGATGGAGCTTGTGGTTTGTCCCATGAGGAATCTCGGAACTATTATTGCATGTTTAAGGAGCATAAGAAACGTACTGTTAGATCTTTAGGTCCAACGCATCTTGCCCATGCCATCTGCAAGGTTGATTGATGGAAGGTGTTTGTTTGTCAACATAGGTAACAACCTCTGGATATGTGGCCGCATATGACGAGAGCTGCAATCATGGATGTAACTGCCGATGAGGTGCCTGTAGGCTGTAGTAGCGCAATTAGTTGAGGATTGTGGAGTAACCAATGATCTTGAGGGGTCGACGAGCGATGAGAGGGAGCTGGAAAAGTGATATGTAGTTGCAAGATGTGTGAGGGCTTCCCACGTTGTTGCCAGACAAAGATTATTTTTGTAATGTCCTCGACCTAAATCTGAGCCATTATCGAGGACAACTGTCCCACACAACTTGTTGATCTTAGGCCTAATTGGACCCCTTGACCACAACAAAGATACTTAAGCTTGTTGTTTAGTGGTCCCCACTACTTATATCCCACAATTATACTTTGTAATTTCTAGATGTGAGATTATGTTTGGAGTGTCACAACTGGTTGGACTTGGGCGACACCCGAACTGTTACCGAGGACAACATGGCTACACAACTAGTTGGACTTGGGCCCTACTGGACCCCTTGACTACAACCCAAAATACTTAAGCTCAAGTTATTTAGTAATAGTTCCCACTACTGATATCCAACTATTGCACTTTTGTGGTACTAGATGTGAGACTATGTTTAGTGTGTTACAATCAAGGTTGCAAAAGTTGATAGTCGGCACTCAATCGGCCTGGTCAATGACTAAGGATTAATCGGTAGTTGGGTGACTAAACATGTTTAGTCAAACTTTAACCAGTTTTGTATTTTTTAAAATTATTTTAAATATATAAATCATTTTTATACATATATTCCTATATATTCATATAAATTTATACATTTTCTATACTATTATAATGAAATAAAAAACAATTGAATTATAGTCAAACATTAAGCATCATAGATTATGTTTGCTTTATAAAAAACAGAAAAACAAAAAAACATACTTCGGTTGCAAAAAACGACCAACTATTTGGGTCGAGTAGTCAATTGTCCCCCACGTCCCTCGACTAGACTAAACGGATCGAATAAATGATTTGGTCGGCCTTTTTTTGCAAGCTTGGTTACAATTTCCCGGAATGTCCAAGGCATCAACCTGTCGAATAAGAGGAGAGGTTTGAGGCGACTATGTTTTGTCGATGCCATCTATCGATGCCTTGAGTGGCATGGTTGCTGGTTGGAACGATGATATGGTGTAGTTGGTGGATTATGTGTGTGACACTCTGGTCATGTTAGTTGTACTTCAAAGGATCTCATATGGTTTCATGATGCTGGTCTTCGCTATGTATGGTCCCACAGAGGCCCATATGTCTTCTGATATGTGGGACAAGCTCAGTTTCCTGGATCCAGTGTGGATTGTTGGTGGGTATTTCAACATCACTTCGCTTGTGGCAGATTGTCCATGTGATGGTGATGGATTAGACCTTGAATCCCTATCTTTTGTCTTGTGTTGGAGATATGGTGATGGAGGTATCTGATGCCACGAGCATGGAAGACCGTATCCCGATATATCGGCGATATATCGGTATCGACAGGTCACCGATATATCGCCGATATCTTCGATATCGGGTATCGACAGGCAAAAAAGGCAAGCTGAATCCCGATGTCGGCGATATGGCGTTGATATATCGCCGATATATCGGCGATATATCGGTATCGACATGGTACCGATATCGATACCGATATCGATATGTCCTTCCATTGCCACGAGAATGAGATATACTTAGAGAAACAACTCATCTAGGTCCCGCCTTGGACCACTTCCTTGGTTTGATTAACCTTTTAGAGAGTTTCCCTCTAGGATATGTGATGGCTTTATTGAGATCACACTCGGATCATACATTAATTTTCTTGGTCTCGGGTTATGGTTGGTGCCTGGATAGCATTTTTCATTTTGATTACTTTCGGTTGCAAGATGATGATTTTTAGGAGGTCACAAGATGTTAGCGTGAGTAGGAGGTAATAGGGCTGATGTTTAGGAGGATGACAGAGAAACTTAAAGCCATGTGCAACATGATGATTTTGTATAGAACAGAGTCCTATGACCTCAAAGGTCAGCGGGAAGATTTAGTGCATGTGTAAGGTGTACATCTTGATCACCTATAAGATTCTAGGGAGTTGCAGGAGGATGAGAAAGCAATGAGATGTGAGCAAAGCTGTATTCTTTTGGAAGATAATAAAAAGAGGAAAATTGAATGGAAGCAACGATCGAGACAGACATGGCTGAAAAAGGGAGACACGAACACAATGTTCTGCCATGCAGTAGCTGACGAGCATAGAAGGTGTAATCTGATTCACTCGATTGAGATGGATGAGGAGGAGGAGGTGGGTGACCTTCTCATTGGTGATGCATTGAGGCATCATTACCTTGAGCTCAACAAGCGTGTGGCTAGTAGTGGTGCCATATGGGTGGCAAGAGTGTCACGTGCATGAATGACTTGCAGCCTGAGGAGTTGTTGAGACCTTATTTGCTTCCGGAGGTCAAGGGAGTGACTTTTGATTTGAATGCTAATGTCTCTACGGGGTCCGATGGCTTTCTGATGCTCTTTTTCAGGGAGTTTGGACTTGGTGGGTCAGGATAATTTTGAAGTGATGGAGTTTCGCAGATGAATGATTTGTTCGTGTTGTTGAATCGGTCCGTGTTCCTTCTTCTCTGAAGTATTTGCCAATATGTTACAAGTGGTACTTGGCTTTATTATTGACTCAACCCATACAACATTTATCTTGGGATGTCGTATGATGGATGGAGTTGTTCGGGCATTTGAGATTGTTTCAGAGTGGTGAAGGAAGATGATGAATGGGATATTGTGGAAGGTAGGTTATTCAAAGGCCTATGACTACATTGATTGGAGACTCATTGGGCGTCCTTGCACTATAGGGGATTCCTAAGTGAGTGGATTGACTGGATGAAGAGATGCATGAACACATCTTACATGGTTTGGGTGAGTGGTAGGCCTTTTTTAGTCATAGCACGAAGTTAGGCAGGATTGCCCTTCAACATCGTTGCTTTTTATTGTGGTTGCAGATGCTTTGGCCAGAATGGTGACGAAGGTAAGGGAAGGAGGCTTTCTGACATATCTCCAATTGGGTGAGACTGTTGTCCCTATTCTGAAGTATGCTGATGATGCTGTCTTTTTTATGAAGTGAGAGTCTGCATCTTTGGAATGGAAGTCCATTGTTTCTGAGATGTTTGTGAGGATCTCTGGCCTGAAGATTAATCATGTCAAATTTGCTTTTATTCCTTTTGAGATGGATGAGGAGGAGATGGAGGTTTGTGAGGCTGCTTTATAGACATAGAGTGGTTCATCCCTCTTTTTTTACCTTGGGTTGCCTTTGGTGGGAGGCACGCTATGAGAGTTTGATCGGTTACTTATAATAGAGAGGATGGAGATAGTTAGTGAGCTGGCGTGCGACATATCTCTCGAGAGGTGACTGCTTAGTGTTGTTGTATGGCGGTTCCGTCGGATATCGTGGTGTTCTTCCATTCCACATGTTTGTTACATGCTGGGGTGAAGCGGAAGTTGGAAGCGCTTATGAGATTTTCTTTTGGACCTCCTCTGGAGAGTCCTTAGGGATGTCTTTGGCGTGGTCGAATACTCTGATGCTTAAGGAGGATGATGATGGGTTGGGGATTCAGAGCTTGGAGGCGATATATAATGTCCTAGTGGTGAAGTAGGTGGCCCCGATATGGGGGCGAAGGGTTTGATTTGTTATGCAAGACAATACGCTCGAATTATGGTGTTTCTCTAGGTCCTTCTTAACAGGTTGTTGCTATCTCCATCCCTTCCAATTTCTGGAAGGGGATTTAGTCAGTGTTCCCTCATGTAATTCCTATCATGCGGACTTTTTTTGGTGATAACATTGGTTTCCATTTTGGATGACCCATTGTCCTAGGCTATCATGATTCACTACATATTGTACTGTGATGCCTATATGTAGGCATGGCTCATCTCCTCTAACACCTAATCTTCCACAGTCACCTTAGTCCCTCCCCCCTCCCCCCTTGCAGTTTGTCCTCCTCTGTTGCCCTAACCTACCACTGGTCCACTGCAATTGTAAACACCATCTCCGCCACCCCTCTCCACCTTCTCCATCCCCCCTCTCTGCGATATTGACTTCCTTTCTTCACCATCGCCGCCCTCTCGACCCATCGGCTTCTGATTTCTGAAGGAGGCGAACTAGTGGAAATCGATTAACACTCCAGAACTTCTGCCTTTGCAGTACTCGTCTTTACAAAAGTTGTGTCATATGGTCCGGGCTTGTGTTTGAGTTGACGAAAAATTTGCGGGCCCGACCCATTTTCCGTCTTCTTAAATGGCTTGGGCCTTTCGAGACTCGGCCTAGCTTGACCCATGCTCATCATTGATTACTGTAAATAGGCTGTGCGAGTTTTGCTGAGAACTATGTGGAGAATGCGATTTTGTGCGGCTTATATTTTCTAATTTTAATCATTAGTATTTTGTGCACATTTGATGGGAACAATAATGAAGGAATCGAGATGAAGTTTGGAGACGATGACATTCGAAGAAAGATTCTTTTAGATACTTGATTTCAATTTTGCAACAGGATGGGGAAATTAATGGAGATGTTACTCATAAAATAAATGCAGGTTGGCTAAAGTAGAGAGTAGCCTCTATTGTTCTTTGTGATAGGAAAATCCATTTGAAAGTCAAAGGAAAATATTACAATGCAATCATGAGACCTGCTATGCTATATGGATAATAATGTTGGCCTGTGAACCATATACATGTGCAGAGAATAATAGCAACAATAATGAAAATGCTAAGGTGGATGTGTGGTCATACACGAAAAGATCGGATTCGGAATGATGAGATCATAAGAAAAGTTGGTGTAGCTACAGTTGGTGAAGATGAGAGAAAACCGCTTAAGATGGTTTGATCATTTGCAAAGGAGGTCGGTTGCTGCACCAGTTAGAAGATGCAAGGTTTGGAATTTTGAGCCGGTTAAGAGAGGCCGAGGAACGCCCAATAAGTGTTGGAATGAGACTGCCCGAAGGGATATTAGTTATTTGGATTTAAGCATGTGAATGATATCTGAATGGAGGCCAAAAATCCATATAACCTCCCCTAATTGTAGGAAAAGACTTTGTTGTTGTTGTAATCGATTGTTAATATTTAATTTTTAGAACTTTGTATAATGTCCCTAGATTCAAAATAAAATTTAAATAAGCATGTAATTTTGCTTAAATTTTGATTATAAAACCATGTAAACATGGAATATATTATTATTATTCTTAATGCGAGTCAAAAATGATAAAAATAAATTAATTTTTGAAATGGTAGATGTCAAAGTCTATTTTATATATTGACTTTATCTAAAATGCAAACTAAATACGTGGTGTATGCGGCCTACTATTATGCAGCTATATGAACTGAATGTTTGTGGTATAAATTGCAGAGAGAAGTTTTGTCCAACTATCTCATATGCATGTGCGGCTACACATGTCGATAATTCAACCTCATTCCTAGACACTTCCTTTACATTGGTCTAGATAAGCGATGTGTGATTTAAGAAAGATCTTAACTCTTGGTCTAGATGAGATGGAGGGCATCGGGATACCTCCGAGAAATCCATTGTCGCCAACAACATGGCAATATTCGATCTCGAGAAGAACTCCTCTACTTGTATTTGCAACCCTAAATTAAATAGTCCAATAGCCATAACTTATTAACAACCTCTCCAAAGCCAATCATTATTATAATTTTGCATGACCGAGTCATGAGTCTATCTTCCATTGCAACAGTCACAGTAAAATTCCTTTGAATATAATAGTCACACCACCGACCTCTTCCATTGTCTCTTCGAGTTTTTGTAAGCTCTTTACTTCGCCCACCATTAGTCAAATTATCCACCTCTATCACGGCAAGTAACAAGCCATTTGTCCTCATCTGGGCAACAACTTCCCAGTTTCCCTCTAAAGAGCTAACAAGATCAAAAAGGTTTTCTTTCCACCCTAGCTATTGACCTCTTTGCCATCCTTACGAGTTACAAGCCCCGTTGTTAAGAAATTTCTCGGATTCTCTCCTACTTGCATCCAAACTCCCACGTTGCACGACTTCATATTTGATTCCTAAAGAAGAACCAAGTCAGACATCTCACAACACAACAACACAACTGTTGGACATGCGAGCCCACGTCGAGCCATTATGCAATAAATGTTATTGTAAATATCATTCCCTAATCTGAAATGAAGAATACATAATTTGCATAATAGGTCCCTTAGTACAATTAGGGTTATGTACCATGGCCACCTTGATGATCATACAACCATTGATTCAAATATTGAATCATGAGGCTGGTGCTTGGATGAACATCTAAAGAGTTAGATTGAGGACTCATCAAGCACCATCAAATGATTGTTAAGAGATGATCTCCAGCCTGAGTAGGAGATGGCAATCCTTTCTCAGTCGGCTGATATCTAACCGACCTCTTGATGCAGGTCCTCTGCATAGGAATAGAGATTCGGAGGTGTCAGATTATTTAGGTCAAAGAGTTGACTTAACAAGATCAAGATAACCAAAGACCTATATCATATGCTGTCATGATATAGGCACGCATCCTCTGACCGGAGACAGATGTGTTATTGTATGTCTGAGTATGTATATTTGGCAGACCAATATGTTGATGACCTAATCAAGGTCTATACACCTGCGCGCTGGTGTGCATATAAGGGCATATGAGTAATACGTTCTCTCAAAGGGATCATACATGTTCATTACTGAACCGGAAGACATGAGCTCACTCCTGAGATATTGGGAAGAATCAAATTCCGTGCACGGTCATCTCGCTTTGGAAGCTTGACTGAATTTGTAGGTTTGATATATACTTTTGGAAAGTATATGATCAATACCTAGATATGATATATGCTTTTGGAAAGTATATGATCCATACCGACTCCCAATGATCGAATGAGAAACTTAATGATAAAACTCTGAAGTAGACCGTGTAAAATTGATCTTATACTTCAGGTTTATTCTGAGTCTTCCAGTATGCAGGATGTACAGGTATTGGGAATACCTGAGGGTGATGTGATCATAGGCGATTGTATAACCATGATGCTTCCATTCCTAGGGAGTGATGAAGCGGGTTTGGATTTTAGTGACTCCTCTCAGTAGAGAAGTAATATGATCTTAGTCTAAATGTTGGACATTGATCTGAATGTGATTCATATGCAATGAGAAGATTAGATTTACGGTCTTGATTTAATCAAGCATCTATGGGAGGCCCGAGATCTGGATTTGAGATGTGATCTCAATATCCAAGTCACTATACGTGGAACAATACAATCGCCCTGTCCTTATCTCCAAGTATTTGCGGAGAAAGCGCATTATCCTTGAAAGAGTCCAGGATAATTTCATTGTCGATATAAGTATCCGAGCATTGAGAAAACGAATAATTAAATGTGATTTAATTATCATGATTACTACGAATTCGATTCATATTATAAAGAGAGCTATGTTAGATAATTAAATATGATTTGATTATCAAAGATGTAAATAATGTGAATGTGATTCACATTGTTTGGGCACATGAGAATAGATATCCAAGATGATTAAATGTGATTTAATTATCATGGATATGAATAATGTGGATAGCACTATCCATATTAATCATATATATTATAAATGTGATTTATAATATATAAGAGAGAGCTATTTGTAATTTACATTTGTTATTTAAATGTTGATGTAAATTAGATTGACATTGGACATTAAATTGAAAATGTAATTTACATTTTATTTTGGGTTGTGAATATGATTCACAAATTTCCAGTGACAAGATTGCAATATTCACAAAATAATTATGAATTATTTTCGTAGAATATTTTATAACAATCGTTGTTGTAATTGGAGATATGAATAATCATGAAATCTTGGATTTCATTGGAGAATCTCACATTCCAAATTGGAGTGTGAACGGCTAGCCATTCCAACTTGGAATAGCCGTCCATGGCTCCTTATGGAATGTGGAGATTATCATCTCCATTATCTCCAATTTTGTGATTTATTTTAGGATTGAATAATATTTTATTTATCAAATATATTTAATCTAAATTAAATTAGTTGTTGTGTTTTTTAACCAACAACAATCTTGACCATTAAAAGAAACACAATCAATGAGAGCCATTGGATTTGTGTTGCCCATGGATTGAGATCCATGGATCGCAAAATATTATAAAAGGAGAGGCACCCCTTTGCTCTTCTTTACACACAAGAGAACATAAGTCTCTCTCTCTCTATTTCTCTCTACACGTCAGTCTTCTCTCTCCCTCTCTCATGGCCGTCCACCATGGATGCCCTAGAGAGAGTCTCCATCGCCGCAGCGTCGTCGTTATGTTGCCCGATCGTTTGCTCGTGGATCTCCGTCTCCTTCGGTGCGTCTCGCTCGTGAAGAAGACGTCGGATCTCGTGTGTCGAGATCAGGAGATCCGTTGCTTGGATCATTAACATGGATTGCGAGAAGCACGTGTTTCATCAACATGCTCGCAAGCGTTTCCTTCGTGGATCGGACTTGAGAGAGGAGGTCTCTTCGTTTAGAGACTCGATCGCAACCATGCTTCAAGAGGTAATCCTATTACTTGTTTGTGGTTTAGACGAAACGATCCGAGAAGTGTTCTTGGATCACGTGGTTTCGTTACATGAAAAATTTTAATTTCCGCTGCATAGAACAACTAGTCCAACTAGTCGTTCCTTGTCGTATTCGATACGACGCTCACGCTTCTGTGATGCGCTTGAGGATTATCCCATATCCTTCAACAACAACAAGGCCTTTTCCCACATCAAGTAGGGTCGGCTCCATGGATTCTTTGCCTCCATTCAGATCTATCTTGGGTTATTCTCAGGCTTAGATCCAAAAAACTAAGTTCCCTTCGTATAGTCTCATTCTAACACATCTTGGGCCTTCCTCGCCTTTTCTTAGCCAGCTCAACAACCCAAAACTCGCATTTCTTCACCGGTGCATCAGCTGACCTTTTTTGTAAATGGACAAGCCACCTTAAGCGATTTTAAACATGGAGTTAACCAAGTCAGTCACCTATTTGACAATGGGATTTTTACACCCATAACCCTAAGTAATTCTGCAATTACATTCATAACCCTGTGAAATCACGAATTACACAACAAACCCAAATAGTCACTCCGTCTCACACCCATAACCCTTCGTTATTTTTTCTTTTAATCCAACCATATCATTGGGTTAATTTAACCCATGATATTCCAACTGCTTTCAGAAAAATTAAAAAAAAACTAAAAAATTAGTGGTTGTAGGCATGAGGCAGGCGGGAGGGAGAGACGGGGTTTGCGGAGTGGGAGGGACAAGCAGGCGTTGATAGCGGGCCATAGGAAGGAGGGGCGCTTTCAGAGAGGGACGGGACTCGCAGGCGCGGGGTGGGGGGTTCCAGGCAGGAGGCGATGGTGGCGGGGGGGCGATGCCGATGGTGGACCAGGGGACGATGCTGCGATGGTGGCGAGGGGTTGCGTGCTTCACCAAGGCCGATATCTCGAACTACTCCGTTTTCATGCCTTACGGTGCCCACAGTGTCTTCAAGGCATCAGCGGTCCTCTTCTTCGCCCACGTCGGCTTCGACACGGTATCCACCATGGCGGAGGAAACTAAGAATCCGGCTCGTGACATCCCGATTGGACTCATAGGATCGATGACCTTCGTCACGATGGCCTACTGCCTCCTTGCCGTTACGCTTTGCATGATGCAGAAATACACAGAGATCGATGTGGACACACCATTCACAGTCGCCTTCAAGGCGACGAGCATGAAGTGGGCGAAGACGATAGTCGCATTGGGAACATCGATACCTGACCCACATAGCGCGGACACATATGGTCCCGCCGTGGCTAGCAAATGTTATCCAGAGATTCGGGACCCCAATCAATGCCACTATAGCTATGGTCACTGCCAACGCGTGCTTCTCCCTCTTCACCGAGCTTGATATACTCAGCAACCTCCTCTCCATCTCGACGCTCTTCATCTTTATGCTCGTTGCCGTCAGCGTCCTCGTCCTCCGCTACTACATGTCTGGTCACACGACGAACACTGATCGTAAGAAGCTTATTTCACTCATTGCGCTTATCGTGGGGTCGTCTATTGTCACTGCCGCGTATTGGGCGGTGAGCGAGACCGATGATGAAGGCGATGACAACGACGTGGATGGTCGATGCGATGTAGTTAAAATGGGAGGTGCCCTTGGTGTTGAATGCTGCGAAGATGCATGACGGCGATGGCACCGACGGTGATTGGGTCGAGCCGGTTGTAGTCTTCCGCGAGCGAATGCGCATAAATGCGGAAGTCATTGGGCTTGTGGTTGAGCAAGGTGGCGAAGTAGGACGTCCATGCTCAGGCCACCGCGTCGCCATCGATGACGTACTCCAGGAGGATGTAGGGGGGGGGATGTGCGTGAGGCGAGGTCCTTCGGGGGGGAGGGGGGCTCTGCGTGAGGCAGCGGGGGGACTATGCTGGAGGCGCCATTGCGTCAGACGGTGGTTACTGGAGGTCGCTGACCCGGGGAGGGGTATGGAGCTCTTGCGGGAAGAGAACCGCGAGGGGCTCCACGGGAGGCAAGGCCCGCCACCGGGTTGGGGGAGGGGGCGCAGGCTCGAAGATATGGCATACTTTATAAATGTGATATAGTTTTAGGGGTAAAATTGCAACATGTAACATTTTTCGTGAGAGTTAACGGATAAAATATATGTCAACTAGCACAGGGTTATGCCATGTAAGAGTTCAGCATTTTTCGGGGTCCTAGGTGTAATTCACAATTTTACGGGATTATGAATGTAATTGTGAAATTATTCAGGGTTATGGGTATAAAAATCCCTTTGACAATATACTCTCAAGTCCCAACGAGTTTCGCCAACCTAACTCAATCACCTCACATTTCAAGAGCGTATCCGCATTTATGATTCGACCCCAGTAGTTCTCATGTCTCGCTATTCTTGATTATTCTTTGTCCTTCATGCCGCCTTAATCCGCCGTCAAATATGTATTCACAGCTTCCTCAAACACAAAGCATCCCTGCTCGGCCCTCCCATATCTTCCAATGGAGATTGGGTCTCCCCACATTCCTTGCTCCACGACCTTGCATACAACTTGGGTTCAGATTCGATTCCTATAGAAGAACCAAGTCAACCACCTATTTAACAATACTAGTGTACTTGCCCGCGCTCCGCAGCGGGGATGGAGGAAATTTTTGGAATATTTTCAAAATTATAAAAACTAATGGAGATATTAGAGTACAATTTTCTTTAATGGAATAAATAAGTAAATAAAATATTTTTGGAACAAAGTAAGTAATATTGAGAAGTATCGTTCCACATAAAATAATCGTTAGTGCTAACAGTTAATAACAATCATATATACCATGAACAACTGGTATTATATGATACATGAAACATTGGAAAATTTATATTCTTTCCTTAGAAAGGACTACCTAAAATGGAGCTAAAAGCAGAAAGTTTAAAATTGTTACCATTAAATCTACTAAAAGATATTCAAAATAATATATGTCTAACAACCATCGAAATAATTACATACATCGAAAAATAACTCAGTAGTTATGCATGTACGAAAAATGAAACAAAGAGAGAATTATGACAGAGTTTTCAAAATAATATCTTTTATGTGACAACGTTGGTAATGTATTTGCATAAAAAATTTGCACATGAGATTATGTTAAAGTCGGCGTAATTATAAACCTTCTAGATTTAGCTAATTCTAAAAAATGTACATAGCCAACGTAGTTTTCATATTTTTATGTTCTTTTAAAAATTATATAGATATGCAATAAGTTTTATTAATTTTTACATATTATTTTGATCACATCATAATTTTCTTAAATGTAATCAGATGATTATTTTGAAATTTTGTTTAATAGAAACATAGCCCATTTTAATTATGTTCTAGCACTATTTGGATTAAACTTCCATTTACTTGATCTCATGTATGTGATAAAGATATGGCAATAGCGGTAAGTACATATGCATAATATTATAGTAGGAGCATGTCCTCAGCACAGGAAAGAATATTTCCCAAGAGCATATGTTAAAAGCGCCTACTTTAATTCGAGTCAATATTTTCTTACCAACACTACCCAAGCATTTGTATACATAATACCTTTATTTATCATACAAAATCTGAATGAGTTGATTACAATAGAATAATAATTGATATTTTGTACATATAATAAAAAAATCCAATAAATGACAATTAGAATGCAATTTAGAAATGAATTTATTCAAAGAAAAATAAAAAAGTCTTTAAATAATGCTACCATTGATGACATTTTTGCATGAAACAATGATTGCATCTCACCATACTTTAAATCGAGACAATATTTTCTTACCAACACTACCCAAGCATTTGTATACATAATACCTTTTTTTATCATACAAAATCTGAATGAGTTGATTACAATAGAATAATAATTGATATTTTATACATATAATAAAAAAATTCCTTTTACGAAAAAATATAGCACCAATAAATGACAATTAGAATGCAATTTAGAAACGAATTTATTCAAAGAAAAATAAAAAATCTTTAAACAATGCTACCATTGATGACATTTTTGTATGAAACAATGATTGCCTCTCACCATATAGTTTGAAGCTGCCTACAAATAATAGGAACAAATATTAAGATAGCGTATTCAAAGGTATGTTATTGGATGCAATAAACAAATTAGAGCAATACCTAAAAGTAAGCTAGAATTAAAAAAAATCATTGAAAGGATATTAAATTAGCAGAACAAAATAGAAGGCAAAGGTATGGAAATCACATATCTACTTTAAGCATATTGTAATATAAGATGTAACTTGACATATGATTAGTAGATTATGTATATTAATAATATGAAATGCCTACTCTTAATACACATAGGAAGTGAAGCAGGAGGCACTTACAGAAAAAAGAAACAAACTACATGAATACCTGACCCCGTACAACTTTTCATCTTTTCCTAGGGTAAACACTTGAACTTGAAAACCAATGCAAACTTTAAATGTATAAGTAGCTTTAATATGACAATTTCTCTATGTGAAACGGAACAACGTGTTCAGATTGCATGAATTGGTATAAGAATATTAGAAGTCATTCAAAACTCACTCAAAGCAGCAACATCTTCAAACTTTGTTCACCAATAGGACCATGCTTAGGAGGACTCATTTCTGACCCAACAACACAATAATAAAATGTTATATATGCAGTCTATCAGCAAAGAACTTGAGGTTTGCCAACGTAATGAAACATTGAATATCATACCTGTATAACTGTCTAAAATAGAGAGTTAGATCAATGAAGATGATTTAATAAAAAAATGCTTAGTTTCCTCTAATTCAAAAGGTAATCTTTAAACTCAAAAACTCAACTAAAGAAATTGTTTCAGGTATAATACAGATAATCATCTACTTTCCTTTAATTCAGATGTAATCATAAGGTATAATACAGATAATCATCTACTTTCCTTTAATTCAAATGTAATCATAAGAATATACACTTTTTTCATTTACTATCATCAGCAACGACTATTGCTTATAAAATATTGGATATTAACCGATTTAATTCATTTTTTTCAGAAGCTAAATGGTTTGAAGAGAATACGAATAATTGAGTGTTTTCTGTTTATGTACTAAGCTTGAAATACATTCTTCTTTTCTTTCTCTATATAACACAATGAAGGAAATTTCGGGAGAAAGAATATAGACATACCTGTAGCGATCTACGAATCGAGAGACAATGTAATCCCCAAAGAGAGCACCTCAGGAGCTTAGGATGAAAATGGACGCACACGATCAATAATATTGGCTGAAATAAGGAATGAAATTCAATGAATTTAGTGAAGGATTCTAAACCAATAGGTTTTGTAAACTAAAATTAATCAAAGAATCATATGTGTAAGGTATGATCTTAATACAAAAAATCCATTTAGTTTCCTTTAATTCAAAAGCTACCCTTTTCTTTAAAACTCAATTGAAGAAATTGTTTCATTTGCAATAGTGATGACTATTTAGTTTCCTTTACTTCAAACATAGACATAGGAATATACATTTTTTGTAATTTATTATCATCATTAATGATCATTGTTTAAGTGATTGATATACATGTACAGATATATTATTCACTTCGATATATAAACCATTGATGTTAACTATTTAATTTATTTGGATTACCTTAAGCGAGAACAAAAGGGCTATAAAAAATCAATAATAAATAAACCATTGTTGTTATATTTTTATTTATTTGTATTATTGTAAGGGAAACATATAATTTATAAAAAACAAATTATCAATAAATATACTATTTCGGAAGAAACGAATACACTAAAATCCAGACTTCTTTCCTGTATGCATAAATCACCTCATTCCAAAGCTATAGGAACATACATGCATACATCAAATGATAATGACTGTAAATACCTTTATAAAAAGATCAAATCAGAAAAAAGGGAAAAACTGAATTAAGGAAGGAAATTTCATTGGGAAAAAAAGACATACCTGAAGAGAACTATGAACTGAGAGCCAATGTGATCCCCAAAGAGAATATAGCAGGACCTTAAAATGAAGACAATGGAATTAATCAAAAATTGTAATAAACTATCCGTAATAAACTATGCAGAAGGAAGAATAAAATAACATATTTCTCCAACAACAACACCAACAACAAACAACTTATCATTTACTGTGTTAATTTAAAATTTTATTTTAAATATCCATGTACATATATATTAATCACTTATTTTTTTTCAAATCGGAGCAAGGGAAAACTCTTAAATCCAGATTCTTTATTGTCCGTATGGATCACCCCATTCCAAAGTTACTATCCATAAGGGAGAATAGAAATTTTCGAGATAAGAAATAGAAACATACCTGCAAATAACTATGAACCGAAGCCAATGCGATCACCAGAGAAAATACAACAGAAGCTTGTGATGGAGATGGTAGAATTAATAATAAATTTTAACAAACTATCCAAAAGGAAAATTAACAAAACATATTTTTGCGACTGTAGCAACACCAAAAGACAACAACTTACTAATTACCGTGATAATATCAAATTTTGAATTTTACATATCCGTGTACAGAAATATTAATCAATTAAGAATGCAAAATTTTTCAATTCGGAGCAAGGGTAAACACTTAAATCCAAATTTCTTTCTTCTAGCATAGATCACCTCATTCCAAACTTACATGTACATACATGCGTAGATAAACTATAATAATTAGAAATACCTTCATAAAAAGATCAAGTTAGAAATAACTTTATAGAAATATCAAATAAGAAGAAAGGGGCAAACACTAAATCAGATAATAAAATTTCATTAGGAAAAATATGGACGTACCTGGATAGATCTAGCAACCGAGAGCCGATGTGATACCAAAAGATAACAAACCAAGAACATAGGATTAAAATGGAAGCACGTGATCCAGAACAACAAATTTGGCTACAATAAGCAATCCACATGGATGAAATCCTAGGAAAAAAGGTAAGAAGTGTACAAAGGGAAGACAACAAAACATATTTTTGCGACTGTAGCAACAAAAATAAACAACAAGTTACAAATAACCGTGGTAATTTCAAATTTTATATATCGATGTACAATGATATTATATGTAAAATTAATTTGTTTCAATTCGGAGCAAGGAAAAATACTTCGACTATAAGCACATGATCCAGAACAATAGCTTCGGCTATAATAAGCAATCCACCTCGACAAAACCCTAGGAAAAAAAGGTAAAAAGCCAGCGTAACTATTATTCCCTTGAGTGATAAAGTGAGGTTCCGCATAACTTCATCGGAAGGCAAACCCGCAGTCGAAAGATGATATGGAAAGATGAAGGGGAAAGGAAATCGACGAATAATGAAGTGAGAGGAAGGGAGCCAACCAACCGAGAAGGAAGGATATGGCGGAAGGAACCGAGAAGGAAGGATATGGTGGAAGGCAAATCGGCAGCTCGAAGGGGAAACAGAAAGATGAAGAGGAAAAGAAATCGGTGGATAATAACAAAGGGAGAGGAAGAGAACCAACCGCCCGAGAAGGAAAAAGGTAAAGAGGGTCAGTCGACAGCTGTAACTAATGTGTCGACACAAAAGGCAACACAGGGTGCTTATTCGTGCATAGGCAGGCATGTGTCAGAACAATAATGAAAAACCCGGAGAGGGAAACCAAACAAAAGAAAGGGAGGCATTGGAATGCCAAATAAAAAGATGAGGGGAAAATTTCCCAAACGTGAGGTTTGCCGAAAGGAGGGGATCGTTTGTGCGTGGAGAGAGACAGAATGGTGGGACAAAATCAGAGATGAAACACGGAGAAAGCAGGATAAAAGCAGGCCACGTGTCACCTTATAGGGGAGAAACCCACTAATAGTAGGTACTAGTAAATGTTCCCGCGCTTCGCAGCGGACCAGTATTCATTCCTAATCGACATCAACTCCACTTGCAAGCTGTGAAATTAAGACATCTTCTTTTCTCTCTCAACCATGCACGCCGATGGAACATGATTTAAATTTCAAAATCGAATCAAATCCCTTCAATAAGCGTGATTCAAAAAACGAAACCACATCCGGTGCATGTCCCAACACTATTTCACTTGTGTTGTAGAAGTGAACATTCCTCTCTCTTTTTTCTAGCTTGTACTGCATGACAATAATCATGCGGATCCACCATCCCGCACATCACCGGATCCATGACCACCACCATTTTTATTTGTGATCTCGACTTTGACGTCTCTTCCATGTGCGAGGACATGCATAGTCCACATGCCAAGTTCTACGGTTACTCATGGAATCATTAACATTCTGATTAAATACATAGAGGATAATGTTAAAGAAAAAATTAAGAAAAAATCAATAAAATTTTATCAAAGCTCAATAATTACAATAAAATAATATAATTTAAAAATAATAATTGGTTTAAAATGAATTCTTTAATTTACTTATTCACAAATTAATCGTAAAAATCAAGTAATTATAAAAAATGAGTGGTTTATTAACTATTTGTCAATTGAAGGAAGAATATATATTTAGATTTATGTTCAATGTTTAAAGAAATGACAGTAATGTTGTATTAAATAAAGAAGTGCATGATTAAATTTTATTTTATTAATTAATTAAATAGCGTCGACATAAACAAACTATCGAGTTTTACAAAGGATGTTAACAAATGTTTACTATTTTATTTTAAAAGGTAAAAACCCTTAAAATTATTGTTATTAATATAGAAAAATCTTAATATGAAAAAAGTAAGAAAGAGATAGGGAGAGAAAGAACCTAAATCATAGGGAAAGAAGAAGAGTGGGAGGGATGAGAATATCCACATTAGTGATGAGAAAGAAGGGAAATGACTCTCGAATGTAGCGAGAAAAGCTCGACTCTTGAATGGATAGAGAGAGAAATGGGACTCGGAAGGATGGGAGGGAGGGACCAGAGGTATGCCATGTGTGTACTAAGCAACAGAAGAGTTGGGGAGATCCAGACTTCAGTATAGATAAATTATATATGTTGATATATTTTTATACAATACATAAATATAGATTCAGTAATATAGATATATACATCTGCTAAAAAATATAATCGTATTCCTATCCAATCTGAAAAATAAAATTTGTATCTTTATCAAAATTAATGCATATGTGAAAAAAGCCATATGAGTGTCTGTCAAAATAAAAAAATACATATCTATATATGTTTAAAAGGCATGTGACACCATCAATTGTCTCCTTCCAAAATGCCAAGCACGTACATTGTTATACGACTCTATTGTTTTAAATTGGCAGATGATTTCTATATCAAATTTAAGGTGTTTTGAGCTTGCACCTTTTCAAATTTTACCAAAAATATTTGTACTAATGTTTATTTCATAATTATCCGACGAACTCATAAGCTAATCTAGTAGACTAAATTCACTAAACCCTTAAGATGACGGTCAAGGGACCACAATGGAAAAAAATCCAAAAAGATCTATAAACTTCCTCATATTTCTTGCTAACCTTAAGTTAATATAATCACATTCCCCTCCCCACATGCCACCATCAACAAACCATCATCAACCCATGGAGGCCACCCTAGATGCCCAGCCCATCTGCTACTCCATCGCATACCTCATTTGCTTACTCTTCCTATACCCCTTCACTCAACTGGGCCATACAGATCCAGAAGCTCTTCAACTCATCTCATGTCCCCCCTATCCACATCTTGATCAACTACTTCCCAGTAGCAAAAGCCATCGGCAACCAGAATCTCAAAGGTGAGGAGATGGTGTGGGGCATGTGGGGAGGAGGAAGCAATAAGGAGCATGGGTTTGATTGAGGAGCACGAAGGTGGTAGTGGTCATTTGGAGGATTTGGCAGCATGTGGCAGTGATGTAAGGTGCATGTTCAAGGAGGGTGAGGAGCCAAGCTTGGAGGCGGTGCATGACGCCTTCTTGGTGTTCGCCGGGAACATGATGGGTTCATAGATGCCAACTGCCAAGAAGCTTGGGAATGCTCTCTGCATGTTGGGATTTAATGAAGGGGCATCGAAGGAGAAGTACCGGAGGATGATCCGTGGGCAGAACTGAAATATTTCCAAATTGAGGACACGAATCTCACATAAAGAGAGGGGAGGGCGAGATCATGGGTAGAGAGAGGATGGAAAAGCGGGAGAGGGGAATAGAGAGGGTGCGCCGTAAATGGGGAAAAGAGGGGCCGAAAGCTGGGCGTGCCAGATGTCCTTCTGATGACGAAAGCTAGGACAACCCAGCTATAGTTGAGGTTATTAGATGTTGCACCCACGTGTCATTGCTAGAGCTAAAGCTGGAAGAACCCAGCTTTTGTATATAGCATAGATAAAATATAGATACTCCAAAGTCCCAACGCACTCCACCAACCTTCCTCAATCACCTCACATTCCAAGAGCATATCAACATTTATGATTCCACTCCAGTAGCTCTCAAGTCTCGCTATCCTTGAGTATTCTTCGTCCTTTACGCCTCCTTAATTCGGCCATCAAATATGTATTCATGGCTTCCTCTAAACACAAGGCATCCCTGCTCGCCCTCCCATCTCTTCCGATGGAGATTGGGTCTCCCCATGTTCCTTGCTCCTTGACCTTGCATACTCCCAATTTGGGCAAATAATCTTCAACCACCCACATTTCCACATCTTTGCCTCCATGATTGACGGGTACTCTCTTTGCATGCCAAAACTTCCTGTTTGTTTGTTTGCTCGGAATGGGGTTAGGTTTTGAGAGGAGAGTTTTTATGTTGAGAATGTTGTAAATCACATTAAGACTTCGGCCCTCTCATTGTAAGCGAGACATTTTGTTTATATTTATATATCAGAAAAGGGAAGTTGTTCTGTTACACAGAGCGTTCCCCCCCCCCCCCATTTTTTGGGATATTCCACTATATACTTTCATCACTATACCCCTCTAATATGTCATTTCAATTTCGTCAGAAGCAGAGTCTCCTATCCCCTCCATCTGAAACATGTAATTTTAACGGTCTTAGATTTGCTGTAATCGTCATGTTCTGGATGAATGGCATATGAGTCTCTGTTTCTGACGAAATTGGAATGACATATTTGAGGGATATAGTGATGAAAATACATGGTGACTTTTCCTAAAAAAATTGGGAGAAAATGCTCTGTGAAACAACCAATTTGGTTGTTACACAAAACAACCTCCCCATCCCCCCCTCTCTGTATATATATAGTGAATTTATCCAATGAGCTCAACCCATTTGGGTTTTTTTGAGCACGCATGGATGTCCTTGCGATGCAAATCCGGTGGTTGAATGTCTTTTTAAATAATTACCATTGATAGGAATAAAATAGGGTTGTCATAACCGCCTCCCGCATCACATTCAGTAATGTAATTCCTTATTTGACTAGCAATTAAATAGGAATTCATTGCCGTATTGTTTCCCTCAAAAAAAGCTTTGAGATCTCCTTCTTCATCTTGCGACGATACGAAGAACCCTAACGCCAATACTCTTTCTTGTAAGTTTTCATCTTTTTCTTGTAACATTTATTTGTTGTTCTTTTGTATAATTTGATCGTTTGTTTTTTAGTTTTCAATTTCAGTTCAAACGTGATGGATCATTTGTGAATGAAGATTGATTATGATTTTTCAGAAGCAATGATGAACGATGCTTCCTGGATGGATTTGAATCGTGAAAAGATCATATCAGAAGGAGTGAAGATGGATGTCTTGCAATTGGATTTGGATAACACAAACATTATTTCAGAAAAATTATAACAAGTTACTGATGATATTTGCATATGTTACTGGCAATATATCATGTACTACTTTTCTATTTTATTATTCTTACTAATTAAATCCATTCATAGTTACTTATGTATCTTAAGAAAATACATGTTACTTTTCTTTCTATTATTCTTTCTGTCAAAATACAAGTAATTTATATGGTGCTATCAGTAACACTTGACATATTACAAGTAATTAAATAGGCTATATAAGTAAAGAATGTGTGATTCGATAGTAATTCAAAACAGAGAATAGAATAAGATATAGGGAAGTACCAGTAACCTGTAACAAATTGTAGGTAAAAGAAGATAATGGAATCAGTAAGTTGGAATAATTATAAAAAACCGCGTGACCAGTAACTTATGTATTGCTATCAGTAACACTCGATGCATTATAAGTAATTGAAAATGTTATGTAAGTAAACAAGAGGTGCGTCAGTAACAGTCGAAGTATTAAGTAACTATAACATTAGTATCAATCAAAATGAGTTCAGTAAAATGAACATTTGTAATTAGTACTTATTGTATGGGCATTAGTTATTTGCATACTTAATTATTGATCTCGTAACAATAATTACTTGAGAACTGAATATGTATTACTTGAGTAACATAAATGAATTACTGATCTCTGTATAATGTAATATTACAGATGTAAATTACGGACAGTTATTTCAGTAATACTGATCTCACAACACACAATTACTTAAGTACAATATGTATATTACTGATCAAATGTACAATGACTATTTCTTCGGCACGAATTTTGAATTTATCTTTCCAAAATCGTCTTCCTTTTTTTAAGGACTTGGTATAATTGGAAATATAAAAGGCTCAAACGTATTAATATCCTTCCAAAACCATGATCCTTCGAAATAGGCAACCTTTAAAATGGAATTACACGTGGACCAGTAACTTATGTATTGCTATTAGTAACACTCGATGCATTATAAGTAATTGAAAAAGGTTATATAAGTAAATAAGAGGTGCGTTAGTAACACTCGAAATATTAAGAAACTATAACATTAGTATCAATCAAAATGAGTTCCGTAAAATGAACATTTGTAATCAGTACTTATTGTATGGACATTAGTAATTTACATACTTAATTATTGATCTCACAACAATAATTACTTGAGAACTGAATATGTATTACTTGAGTAAAACGAATGAATTACTGATCTCTGTACAATGTATATTACAAATGCAAATTACGGACAATTATTTCAGTATTACTGATCTCGCAACACACAATTACTTAAATACAATATGTATATTACTGATCAAATGTACAATGACTATTTCTTCGGCACGAATTTTGAATTTATCTTTCCAAAACCGTCTTCCTTTTTTTAAGGACTCGGTATAATTGGAAATATAAAAGGCTCAAACATATTAATATCCTTCCAAAACCGTGATCCTTCGATACTATATTTGGTGCTCACCAAAATTCAAATGGGCAAGGGACTCACTAGATAAGCCCTATATATATATATATCTTGGAAGGACACCACTCCGGATGTTCTCCCTTTTCTTTTCTAAAAAAACTTCTTGTTCATCTCTACATTCATGAACATATTGCCCTTACTTATCTCCGATCCCTATTTCAGCACCAGTGCCCTGTGCTGGGCTTGCTATGACCCTACTGCAGGCAGCATCACCACACTTGCACTCCCGGGTGATCCATCTGGATACTAGAACCTGCCGAATCCTAGACCTGCACTTTCTGAAGAGACTCCCACCGTGGCCATAAGCTCCTATGAGAGTGCCTTCCTGTTTAGCCATCACCCCTACATGCATGTACTGCACCTGGGTCTGAGTCCATAACCAGACTTGAGCAGTCAAAATCCAGATCTGAGTTGGTCAAAACGACCACGAATCTGGGCCACATCATCACTTATTCAATTGGAGCCTACTTCTACCACAGGGGCCTGACCAGACACAATCCTGTGACTAGTCCACGTCTATCGCTGCTCTGCCTTCAACAGGAACTTTCAGACCATGATATTATATGGGCCCCTCCACCTCCAGTGACAGGTTGCAAAAGGCGTCCCCCCACCACTTCCATACCACTCATTTGCATTTTAAACAAAAATGGGTTGCTGATCATGTCGCCCTAGCATTGCCCGCTGAGCAAGATCAGAAAAAATCCTGGCAAGCTCTCCTATCTGATCCGCTGGACACCACCATCAAATGCACCCCAGCAGCCGCAGAGACTGGACGTGGTCCCAAAGTTGCTGCTGCACGCATTGGACAGTATGGGACTGCAGGACCTCTGCACATCCTCGTTCCACCTTGCACTCTATTTCTAATGCGGTGTAGTGAGAGGTTATGCACTTGAATATCAGCTCCACTTTTTTTCCTCCCTTTTTTTGAGGGTTAGGCTCTTTCGTTGGCCAAGGGAAGGGCCTGCAGTGTAGCACCAGACCCAACCCTTCTTTTTCATCCATTTGTTTCCAGTTCCTATGACATGCTCTTTTTTCTTTAACTTGCTGATATTCACAATTCATATTAGGCAGGCTGCCGATATTCACCAATTAAGTTTTTATTTAACATGAAAAGACATCATTTGAAGTTTTATTCTTTTTTTGTTTTACTTGTTTCATAGTAACATGATACAACAACAAAGCATTTTCCCTCATTAAGTAAGGTCAGTTACATGGATTCTTTACCTCCATTCAGATCTATTTTGGGTCATTCTCGGGCTTAGATCCAAAAAAGTAAGATCTCTTCGTATAGTCTCATTCCAACATTTCTTGAGCCTTCCTTGCCCTCTTTAGCCGGCACATCCCAAAACTTGCATCTCTTTACCGGTGCATCAGTTGACCTCCTTTGCAAATGGTCTAACTATCTGATTAACTTTCCATCGGATTGCATCATTCCGAATTCGATCTTTACATGTGTGTCCACACATCATCCTTAACATTTTCATTTCTGCTGCTGTCATTCTCTGCATATGTCTATGGTTCACATGTCAACATTCAGATCCATGAAGCATAGTAGATCTCACTTCTGCTTTGAAAAAAATCTCTTTGATTTTCAAAGGAATTTTCTCATCACAGAGAACATTACATGCTCCTCTCCACTTTAGCCAACCTGCATTTGTTCTATTCATAACATCTCCATCAATTTCCCCGTCACGTTACAAAATAGATTCCAAGCATCTAAAAGAATCCTTCTTCTGAATGTTATTGTCACCAATCTTTACCCCAATTCCATCACCATTGCTTCCATCAAAAGTGTACTCCATATATTCAATCCTAGCCTACTTATACGAAATCTTTTAGTCTTCAATGCATGTATACCTCAAGTTTCTCATTTGCTCCATCTTTAGTTTCATCAATCAACATGATATCATCAGTGAATAACATACATCAAGGTATAACATCTTGAATGTGACTTGTCAACTCGTCCATAATCAAAGTAAAAAGGAATGGACTCAAAGTTGAACCTTGATGCAGACCAATGTTGATGTCAAAATAGTCGGTCTTCCCATATTGTATCCTTACACAAGATGAAGCACTATCATACACATCTTTTATAAGGTTAATGTATAGGACATGTACTTGTCTCTTCCTCAAAACTCTCCACAATATCTCCGGTGGAACAGAATCATAAGACTTCTCCCAAATATGTAAAATCATATAGAGGTTCTTCCTTTTAGCTCTATAAGTCTTCATTGTTCTCCTCAACAAGTGGATGACTTCAATAGTCGATCGACTTGGCATGAATCCGAATTGGTTTTCTTTTACTTTGGAAACTTGTCTCAAGCTTCTTTCGATCACACGTTCTCAAATTTTCATAGTATGACTCATCAGCTTGATACCTCTGTAATTCGCTCAATTTTGAATGTTTCCTTTGTTCTTATAAAGAGGCATCACGATGCTTCTCCTCCAATCTTCATGCATTTTTTTGCTTCGTCGATAACATTGAATAAATTTATAAGCCAAAAAGAAAATTTTGAATGTTACTACTTCATAGTAACATGATATAAATAAATTATAAATAATCTTGACAGCTTTTAATGTACTCCCCATGGGGGCGTTCGGTTGGGGGGCTACCCCTCAAAACCCATATTTCTAACCCACTAATGGGGCCCACTCTCTTTCCATAAAAAAATATATTATACCATCATATCATCTAAAAATCATAAAATACTCAACTTCTACTCACTATTTCAAACTTCAATACAACACATCATAATAACTGCCCACTTTTTTAAATGTCAATACACTCATATCATAATAACTATCCACTTTTCAAATTTCAATACAATCACATCACACAAATCCTCTCAACTTTAAACCCACCAACCAAACACCGAAACACAAAAATGGGTTGTCCTCCCCCATATAACCCACGATCAGACGCACCTTTTATGAATAATTTGTCACTCCCACGTATTCTTATCACGTCTGCATTTTTTCTAATGATTGGAAAACAGAAATCTAATGACCTCAAATCTCCCTTTCCTTAGACGGAGAAAAAATGTGCCTAGCCTACACCCAATAGTTTGAAGTGGTTTATTTGATGGTACGCCTAACTCTACAGGATCTGTATCTATATCTAGTAATGACAAATTGTAATGATAACTTATACGTAGTGGGGGCTACTGCTAGTCAACCTGAGCTTAAGCATTTTGGTAAGTGGTCAAGGGTTCAAGTTGGGCACAAACATAACAAGTTTTCAGGGACTGCAATCCTCGACAACGGACCGGGTCTAGGACCTCGAGACATTACAGATGGTATCAGAGCATATTTCCTCTAATAGTGGAAAGGAAATCTCAAGAGGTGAAACCATCCCTACTATAGATTTAGGAGGAAAGAGCTGCTTAAGAGGTGAAGCCACCACTATTACTGGGAATAGGTCATGGACCACTACGCAATGTGGATAATAGGAATATAAGTGGAGGTTGATTGTAGCGCCTCAAAAATAGTATCACATCTAGTAATCACATAGGGTGGTAGTATCTTCTAAGTAGTGGGGGCTACAAGTAGTCAACCTAAACTTAAGCATTTTTGGTTGTAATTTAGGGATCCAGTTGGGCCTAAGCCCAACATGTTGTCTAAGTCAATAATCCCATGCAACTGGTCGGGTCTAGGACCTAGGCCATTACAATTTTGCTTGTCAAGGACGGGTGTTGTCATCACTTAAAACATAATATGAAAGTTCTCTATAATGTATTCCTTAATGAGGTAGACATTATTAGATCCGATTTTGTTTTTATATGGAGTAGTGGTAGTACAGTGTGTCTACCACACAAAAGACTAGGGTTCAAATCCTACTCTTGCAGGGGTTGCGTTAGGTAGTTGACGGCCAGCGTAAAAATAGTCGAATCTTTCAACATGGATTTGAGCAAGAATCCATGTAGCCGACCCTACTTATAGTAGGAGAAGACTTAGTACATTTTTATGGAGTACACAAAACTGCCTATCAAAGATCCAGCTTGATATTTATACACATCCATATTTTGTGCGTGCATACGCTTGTCATGTTTGAAGCCGATCATCATTGCTCCAAGTTATGGACATTTATTATTCCCCTACTTCTTTCTTCCTTTATGTACCCACTGGTTTTTTACTTTCAGTTGGGTTTGTTAGAAGCTTGATTTAACTTGCTCTGACCTAGGAAATATGGTGCATGTGTTTCTATCTTCCCTTTTCTACTTTGCTTGCAACAACAAAAAAGCCTTTTCCCATATTAAGTGGGCCGGGTACATGGATTCTTTACCTCCATTCAGATCTATCTTGGGTCATTCTCGGGCTAAGATAAAAAAATCTAAGATCCCTTCGGATAGTCTCATTCCAACATTTCTTGGGCCTTCCTCACCCTATTTTAGCCGGCTCAGCATTGCAAAACTCGCATCTCCTAACTGGTGTATCAGTCGACCTCCTTCGCAAATGGTCAAACCACCTTAAGTGGTTTTTTCACATCTTATCCTCGGTCGGAGTTACACAAGCTTTCCTTCTGATTGCATCTTTCAGAATACGATCTTTACGTGTATGTCCACACATCCACCTTAGCATTTTCATTTTTGCTATTGCCATTCTCTGCACATGTCTATGATTCACATGCCAACATTCAGATCTATTGAGCATAGCAGATCTCACAGCTGCTTTGTAAACTTTCCTTTGATTCAAAAGAATTTTCTTATCGCATAGAACAATAGGGCTTCTCTCCACTTTAGTCAACTTGCATTTATTATACGAATAACATCTCCATCAATTTCCCCATCATGTTGTAAAATAGATCCCAAGTATCTGAAAAGAATCTTTCTTCTGAATACTATCGTCACCAATCTTCACATCAGTTCCTTCACCATTGCTTTCATCAAAAGTTCACTCCATATATCCAGTTTTAGCCCTACTTATATGAAATATTTTAGTCTCTAATGCATGTGTCCAGACCTCCAGCTTCTCATTTACTCCATCTTTATTCTCATCAATCAACACAATATCATTAGCGAATAACATACACTAAGGTATCTAATACTGATTGTGACTTGTCAACTCGTCCATAATCAAAGTAAAAGGGAATGGACTCAAAAGTCGAACCTTGATATAGACCAATGTTGATGTCAAAATAGCCAGTCTTCCCAAACTGTATCCTTACACAGGATGAAACCATGTCATACATATCCTTTATGAGGTTAATGTATAGGACATGTACTTGTCTATTCTCCAAAACTCTCCACAATATCTCTCGTGGTACAGAGTCATAAGTCTTCTCCAAATCAATAAAAATCATAGGAGCCTTCTTTTTAGCTCTATAAATCTCCATTGTTCTCCTCAACAAGTGGATGGCTTCAATAGTTGAGCGACTTGGCATGAATCCAATTTGGTTTTCTTTTACTTTGGAAACTTGCCTCAACCTTCTTTCGATTAGAGGTTTTCAAATTTTCATAATATGACTCATCAACTCCATACCTCTGTAATTCACACAATTTTGAATGTTTTCTTCGTTCTTATAAAGAGGCACCACAATGCTTCTTCTCCAATCTTCAAGCATTTTCTTGCTTCGCCATTTAACATTGAGTAAATTTGTAAGCCAAGTCAAACCACGCTCACCTAAAATTCTCCATACTTCTATAGGAATGTCACCAAGTCCTACACCTTTGCCACATTTCATAACCTTTAAAGACTCTTGTGCTTCCTTCCTTTGTATTCGTCTATAGCTTGCACGATTCAAGTAACTTTCACTACTGATTAGATCTCACAAACTTATCTCTCTAATTTCTTCTCCGGTGAAAAGCTTATGGAAATACTACTTCCATCTAGTCTCTATATTCTTTTGAGTAACAAGCTCATGTCCTTCTTCATCCTTAATGCATCTCACTTGAGAAAGGTCCTTGGTGTTTCTTTTTCTTGCTTTGGCCAACCAGAATATATCCTTCTGACCCTCCTTGCAGTCGAGATTTTTGTACAACACTTTATAAGCTTTTGACCTAGCTTCGCTTATAGTTTTCTTTGCTTCATTCTTCGCTATTTTCTAGTTTGTGATTGTTTCCTCTAAACTATACTTAAACATAGCTTTAAAGTATGCTCTTTTAATTTTGAGCTTCTCTTGCACCCCTCCACTCCGCCGCCAAGCCTCCTTTTGGCTCGGGACTCCCTTTAACTCGCTTAGCATCTCTTTGGCTACCCTTTGGATACAAGATGCCACCGCCTCCCACATCTCGTTTGCACTTCCGTTACAATCCCAAGATAGTATTCTAAAACCTTCTCCCTAAAGCTTGATTGATTCAATTGGAGATTTCACGATCTAGTTCTAGTGATCTTGGAAGCTCTCATTTTCTTTATCATCCCTTTTATTTGCACATCCATGACTAGCAAGTGATGTTGGGTTGTCAAACTCTCTTTTGGGATTACTTTGCAGTCTTTGCAACATAACCTGTCTCTTCTCCTCAACGCAAAGTAATCTATTTGTATTCTAATCGGGTCACTCTTAAAAGTAACTAAATGCTCCTTTCTCTTCTTGTCGACTACCTAACGTGTAACCCTCTTCATTTACCTGGGCTTGAGACCTGCCATGATTGAGTTTTCTACTTTGCTTGCATGAGCTTTTATTTTGTTTCGATATGTTGATGCTCAGTGTTGCAGAAGACGGTATTCGGTATTCAGTCGGAGGGGTCACTGAATAGAGAATAATCGGTATTCGGGCGACTATTCGGAATTATTCGGTTTTGTATTTTTTAATATAAAAATTATTTATAATACATATATTCTTATATTTTTATACATATATGGTCATTATTTAACATGAATCCAAGATAAAAGTACTAATCAATATAATAGACATATAGAATTTGACATTTGTGGCGATACCGTGGTAAAATGTAACCCATAAATATTGAAAATTGAAAATAAAAAAATAAAAATATGAAGAGTCAAACTCCAGTCGGCCTCATAGTCGGGCCAGTCGGCCGAATAGTCGGCCGACTATTCGGTCGGACCGACTATTGCCCGACTGGAGGTCTATTCAGTCGGGTACCCCACCGCACCGCATAGTCGGACCGACTATTCGGGATAGTCGGCCGACTATTGCAACACTATGCTTTCATCATTACATTACTGATTCTTTTGCTTCAATCTGCAGTTTCTCCTATAGTTGGCATTATAATGGGGTCTGATTCTGATCTTCCCGTAATGAAGGATGCTGCCGAGGTTTTAAAAAGCTTTAATGTGTCTTTTGAGGTCTGATATTAATACTTTTTTTCTAGTTTAGAAGCTTAATCCCTTTATAACATAATAGTGGGAATGCTTATGTTAATTGAACGGTTTAGGTCACCATTGTGTCAGCGCATCGAACCCCTGAAAGGATGTTTTCTTATGCTTCGTCAGCAAAGGATAGAGGTATTCAGGTTATTATTGCAGGTGCTGGAGGTGCTGCTCACTTGCCAGGTTTCTTCAACGTTTTCTCATTGAGGCTTGCTCGTAATATTGACAATCCTCCTTGTAGTAACCCGTATCTTTGGGTGTTTTGCCATTCTGTAGGTATGGTGGCTTCATTGACTCCACTACCTGTTATAGGAGTACCAATTAAAACTTCCTCTCTTAGTGGAACTGACTCCCTCCTGTCAATTGTTCAGGTAACTTTTTCTTTTTGACCTATTTTACTAACTGATAGATCCACTTGTCTTGCATTATGCACATTCAGTCTCAGTGAAATGTTGGTTTGATTATTTATACATCAGCTGAATGCACATTCAGTCTCAGTCTATTATACATGAATTCGGATATTTAGTGCCTTTGCTGCTTCTGATAGAAATATCATGTTCAAGCTGTGTTGTGTGTGCGAGAGAAAAATTAGGAGTGAGGAAGATCGTGGAGGGCTAGGAAAGAAGGAAGAAACACACACTATGGGAGTTGGAAATGGAAACAAAGAAACACAGATGAAAACTATGATTGCAGGGAAATAAGAAGAGGAAAATGGTAAAGGAGCTAATAAGAACCAGGGAGCACCCATGAGGAAGGCATTAAGAGAGAAATAACGATGGGAAAAGTCCGAGGGATTGGGAAGTGATGAGAGGGTGATAGAAGGATGGAGGAGAGTGAACTAGAGAGGGAAGGAAGAGATTAGGAGGGGGATGAGTAGAGAGAGATGGAAAAGATGTGAGATTTGAAGAGAGATGTATTTTGATTTACTCTAAATAATTTCTTATATCATTATTTAAGAGGTCTTTATATAATTGGTTAAAAAATAAATGAAACAGATCGTTATAGTATCTTTTATCTCATGGAAAAAAGGAACATTTTAGGAAAGTATTCCTATGGAAAGTGGAACATTATTCTAGAGACTTCAAAACTGAGAAATAAACAATGTTCTATGTTGAACACTGAAATAAAAGAGAAACGCACAACAAAACATGAATTTACATGTTCGAGACAATCAAGATCGCCCTACTTAACGTAAGATTTGCTATAATAGCTGTGTAGATTTATTCATCCCACTGAAATTTGTAGTATAAGACCAGATGCAGGTTGCATTCACAACCAACTCTCACTATAACCAACATGTGATGTGATGTTAAACACATGAAAGATGCTGCTTTGTTTTATGATTTTTTATGTTCCTTTTCGGGGAAGATACAAAAGTTGTTTACATGCATTTCATTCCTAACTAAAAAGATGTACAATTTTGTTGAGATACGTAATTTTTATCTTCTTTATGTAATTTTTTTTTGCCTAACAAGTTTCTCTCCTATATAAGAAAACCCTAGAGCCTCATCAATAAGCAATTCATTCTTTCATCTGCACATGGTATCAGTGCGACGGTCCTGACCATAGCTCTGATCTAATTCCCACCTCCACCGCCAGCCCTAAACCGCTAGAGAGCTCCTGTGTCGGCCCTAGCATCGTCGAGGGCCACCTGCAGGCATCGCTGAGGGCCCTGGCTTCGTCGCGGCTGGTTCAACGCCGTTGAGGGACACCTGCGAGTGCCTTGTGCCGCCCCTAGTGTCGTCGGGAGACAGCTCTAGCGCTCCTTATGCCGCCATGGGTGCTCCAGCTCCACCAGGAGGTGCTCCAGGGTCGTCGTGGTCTGCTGCAGAACCACCTCTAGCATCGCCAGGCCTCCCTCTTGCTGTCGAGGGTCCCTCACAGGCCTCTAGGCCCACCAGTGCGCCAATCGGACCCCTGATTTGATCTGAAAACGGTCTTATTTGACCGGAAAACTTGATTTCATATCTATAAATCACGTTTTGCGGCCCTAGCACGCATTAAGAATTGATGATGGTTGTATGAGTCTATATGTATAACCAATCCTCCATATGATTGTGTAGACTCGCTCAGATCAGTCTACTTCCCAGTTGAGTTTTGTTTTCGATCGTTCTTCCATCATCTCAGAGAACAAGGGTGATATCTTTTCTTCGTCAAGTGTCTTCAAGGCTTCGGCTCCCATCGTAGAGATGGATGTGACCAACTATGAGTTGTCATGTTGTTTCTCACCCTTATGCAGTGCAACAATAAGGAGCACATTCTAACGAAGTTGGAGCCGACAGATAAGACTGAGAACAATGCTTCGTGTAAGAAAGACGATGGTATGCACATATTTGGCTCTCTGGGACCCTTACCACGGAGATAGCCAATGATATAGTGGATCATCCCACCACCAAGACGATGTGGGATATTTTGGCAACTAACCCAAGTGAAGAATGAGGTCAAGATTCTTCAGCTTCAGTTTAACATTTACAGGGCTAAGCAGAATGGTCGTCCATTGCACACGTTCTACTCCTCGCCACATGACATGTTCGAGAAGCTTCACAGGTTCATGCCTACTACGACATCTACAAAGCAGCAGATGGCATACATGAACTCCATAATGGTTGAGGTTTTCTTGGTTGCGCTCGACCCAGAGTATGATGATATGCATGCTCAGCTCCTCACTGGGGCTAATATTAACCCCCATGGAGGAGGTCTACAACTGTCTCAGCAAGCTTCTTATTTCTCCGGCTGCCACCGTACATCCCTTCTCATCGATGGTTGCTTCTTGCGGCAGAGGAGGAACTACTTCATTCAGAGGGCGTAGTCCCCATGGCAGAGGCGGTGGACATCATCGTGGTCCTTGCACCTGCTGCCGTCGTCTAGGATACTCAGAGGACACATGCTATCAGAAGCATGGATACCTCGCATATGCTCGTGTGGTAGAGCAGATCAAGCCTCCAGATACTTCAACTTCCCAAGCAGATCTACGCATGGATGATATTGTCTCTCGTATACGAGAGATCATGACTCCAGTGGTTGGCACTACCACTGCAGAATCCACATATATTGTAGCTGCAGTCAGAGCCTCTTCAAGCTCCTCAAGTATCGCTTACGCTTTTACTGGTAGTAGCGGTGCAGATATATACTGTGGATCCTGAACTCGGACGCATCCCACCATCTATGTGGAGACAGAGCCCAGTTCAGGTTCTACAAAACTATACCTTCTAGTAGATGGGTCGTTATTGCAAATGGGGTCCACTTACCCATCACAGGACAAGGGGAGGTGCATCCGACGTCATCCACGTGCCTTCAGAGTGTTTTATGTTCCTGATTTTCAGACGATCTTACTTTTTGTTAGTCAGATTAGTGAGGATCTACATTGTTATGCCATTTTTTACCCTTCATCTCTTGTGTTTCAGGATTTATTCATGGCCATGGGCATGGTGATTGGATGTGACCATGAGCAACGAGGGCTCTATAGACTGGTCTAGCCTCTTCGTGTTGGGGCCTCCACTATTCCTACTGAAGCAATCTCACCGTACTTGTTGCACCTTCATTCTGGCCACCTTCCTCTACAGAAGTTGTGTCATGTCCTCTGCACAGATCTCCATGTGATCTTCCTTCCAATGCGAAGCTTGCCAGCTTGGGAAGCACCATCGTTCCTCCTTTCCATCTCGTCAAAGTCGGAGCAGTTCTCAGTTATTTGAGCTCCTTCATTTAGATATTTGGGGTTCGAGTCGTGTCCCTGATCACCAGGGATGCCGTTTTTATCTGGTCGTTGTAGATGATTTTTCTACACTCTATTGGGTTTCCCTTTTGAAGAATAAGTCTGAGGCTGAGTCTGTTATCAAGTCTTTCATTAATGAGATAAAGAATATTTTTCTGCCAATGTTAAATATATGCGTTCTGATAATGCCTTAGAGTTTTGCACTTTACAATTATCTGAGTTTCTTAGATCTCTTGGTAAACTCAGCCATGGTTGGTCCCAAGCCCGGGTAAATGAGGAGGGTTGCGTTAGGTAGCCGACTACCAGCGTAAAACAGTCAGAGACAACTTCCTAAATAGTATTTTTTTTCTAAAAAATACTATTTAAGAAGTTGCCTCATGACAGTCGGATCTTTTCAACATGGATTTAAGCAAACATACAGATTTCGTTGGATTTGTTGCCTTTGTTCATGATTTCTCACCAGACTGTGAGAAGCTCTCCTCTAGAGCTGTCAAGTGTGTTTTTGTTGGCTACTCTCGTACCCAAAAGGGATACCGTTACTTTGATCCTCTTCGACGGAAATACTTTGTCAGTTGATGTTGCTTACTATGAGTCTGTCATGTATTTCTATCCTACAAGTGGCAGACTGGTCCCATCAGACTCTGATGAGGAGATCTACATGCCTCCACCTCTTACAGTCATACCACCACCTACACCTACTCATGCTCTACCACCTCCCACTCCACCACCATCGTCACCATCTCCACTACGATCTCATGTACGTACTCGTGCTCTTCGGCTTGTTTATGTGGCTGCTCCTGGACCCCCACCTACCTTGACTCAGTTTTTGTCACGTGTGTTTAATCGCAGGTCTCACTATGTTCCCCATGCTCACGGACATTCCCCATCATCCAACACGTCTCAGGTATGTAATGAACACATTGTTTCTACTGATGGTACTACTGAGTTGTCTGTGCAGCAGGATTCCCTACAGGATGAATAGGTACCCTCTCAAGAGGGAAACTTACAGGTTTAGGACATGACAGATGATCTGGATGTGCCGATTGCTCTAAGAAAGCAGAGACGTACCTGTGCTACATATCCTTTTGCAGCCCATGTTTCCTTGAACAGACTTTCAGAGGATTTCAAGATATTTACCTTGATACCATCAGCCATGGAGATACCACGAACATATCAGAAGGCTATTCAGGATAGTCGGTAGGGTCTAGCCATGGAGGAGATGGTCGTGCTACAATCATGTGGCATTTGGAGCCTTGTTTCAGCTCCAATTAGTGCATACGTTGGGTGCAAGTGGATGTTCACAATGAAGCATCGAGGAAATGGCAGTATAGATCGTTACAAGGCGAGACTTGTGGCACGTGGGTTCACCCAGACATATAGGGTGGATTATCAGGATACTTTTTCTCTAGTCGCCAGACATTCTAATTTGCGTATTCTTCTATCTGTTGTAGTTACACGGGATTGACTCCTCTATCAGCTTGATGTGAAGAACGCTTTTCTATATGATGATCTACAGGAGAAGGTCTACATGCAGCAATTATCTGGGTTTGCTGCTGAGGGGGAGTGTCAGAAGGTGTGCAGGCGTCACAAGGCTATTTATGGCTTTAAGGAGAGTCCAAGAGCATGGTTCCAGAAGCTCTCGGACTTGATAGAGCAACATGGATTTGTGTGATCGACTGCCGATCACTCTCTGTTTGTACACATGACTCAGCGTGGTACAGTTGACGTTCTTGTTTATGTTGATGATATCATTGTTTACAGGGGATGACGAGCAGGGCATTTAGGTTGTCAAGGATTTCCTAGGTTGGCAGTTTGTGACCAAGGACCTTGGTAGTTCACACTACTTCCTTGGACTGGAGTTTGCTAGGAACCAACAAGGTCTTGTGATGACCCCGAGGAAGTATGTTATAGATCTTTCTGAGATAGGCATGGCAGATTACAGACTTGTTACTACTCCTATGGACTCGAGCATGAAGCTCTACGATGATGACACTGACGAGGTCGACAAGAGGAGGTACATGGAGCTTGTTGGCAAGCTCATTTATGTAACCATTAGCAGGCCAGATATATCCTTTGTCGTGTGCAAAGTGAGTCAGTTTATGGAGCAACCTAGACAGGCACTATGGATGCAGTTCATATGATTCTGAGGTATCTGAAGGTATTACCTGGCACTGGACTTCTATTCAGCAGAGATACATGCCTTAATGTTGGGTGTCCCAACGACAGGAGGTTTACTTTGCATTATATTTGACCCTTTTCTTATATTTAAGGACATATTAACGGGCATGGTGATTGGTTGTGGCTCTGAGCATAATGGTCTCTATCGTCTAGTCCGGAATTTCTATTCTGGTGCCTCCTCCTATTCAGTCGGATCGGTCTCTCCGTATACTTGGCATCTACGCTTTGTTTATCTCCCACTTCAGAAGATGCGTCATCTCTTGCCTCAGATTTCTCCAAGTTCTTCCTTTCGGTGTGAAGCCTGTCAGTTGGGAAAGCACCATCGAGCTAGCTTCCCTAGTCGTCAGTGTCGGAGCAGTAGCTCTCTGTTTGAATTATTTTATGTTGATATTTGGGGTCCGAGTCGTGTTCCTGATCACCAGGGACACATGTTTTATCTTGTAGTAGTTGATGACTTCTCTCGTGTGTCGTGGGTATTTCTATTAAAGAACAAATCTGAAGCAGGGGATGTTATTAGAAATCTTATAATTGAAGTGCAAAATATTTTTTTCCTCTCATGTCAAATGTGTTCGTACAAACAATGCTTTGGAATTTTGCACTCGCTCTCTCTCACATTTCTTTTTGTCAAGAGGTATTATTCAGCAAACCACATGTGCTTATACATCTAAACAAAATTGAGTTGCAGAGAGGAAACATCGTCATCTTCTTGATATTACTCGAACCCTGCTTATCCAGAGTTGTGCGCCTATTTCTTTTTGGGGAGATGCAGTTCTTACAGCATGTTACCTTGTGAATCGTATGCCGTCCTCGGTACTTTGTGAGAAAATTCCTCTTTCTGTTATTTTTCCAAACAAGGAATTATTCTCTCTACCCCTCGTGTTTTTGGTGTTGTTGCTTTTGTTCACCAGTTGTCTCCTGGACTTGACAAACTCTCACCTAGAGCTATCAAGTTTGTCTTTTTGGGTTACTCTCGACTCAGAATGGATACCTGTTGTTATGATCATGTAAACAGAAAATACTTTGTCAGTGCTGATGTTACATTTTTTGAGTCAGTTATGTACTTCTCACCTGCAGGTGACAGGTTGGCCTCATCCACATCTAATGATGGCGTCTATGTTCCTCCTCCTTTTTTGAGTCCACCTCCATCCATTCTTGTCCCGGTTGTCACGCCAATGTCATCCCCATTTCCACCACCACCCTCACCACCACCACCAAAACCACATGTCCTGCCATTACCTAAATATTATACACGTCGTCTTTGCAGGATTCATCTTTGCAATAGGAATGTGAACCGACGAGTACAATGGATGATGATCTTGATGTCCCTATTGCTATTCGGAAGCAGAAACGTACTTGTGCACCATATCCCCTTGCTTCCCAGGTTTCCTTTCACCGTCTCACAGGGGACTTTCAGAGATTTGTTGTGGCTTTGTCTTCCGTGGAGATACCACTGAATTATCAGGATGCATTGAATAGTGATTGATGGCATTCTGCTATGGAAGAGGAAATGGTTGCCTTACAGTCACGGGGTACATGGAGCTTGGTTCTCGCTCCCTCAAGTGCATCTGTTGTTAGCTGCAAATGGGTATTCACAGTAAAGTACCATGCATATGGTAGCCTTGACCGTTACAAGGCAAGGCTAGTGGAGAGAGGCTTCACTCGGACATATGGTGTGGATTATATGGATACCTTCTCTCCAGTTGCTCGTCACTCCACTCTTCGCATTCTTCTGTCTGTTGTGGTACGTGACTGACCCCTATTTCAACTTGATGTTAAGAATGCATTCTTGTATGGCGATCTGCAGGAAGAAGTCTACATGCAGCAGTCCCCGGGGTTTGCTGCTGAGGGGGAGAATCATATGGTGTGTAGACTTCACAAGGAGATATGGCCTTAAACAGAGCCCAAGGGCATGGTTTCAAAAGCTTTCACATCTAATTGAACAACAAGGATTCAAAATATCAAATGCGGATCACTTGTTGTTCATCCAGAAGACTCCTAGAGATACGGTTGTCATCATGGTATATGTTGATGATAATCTGGTTACAGGAGATAGTGCCCAGGGGATAGAGATGGCAAAAGAATTTTCGGGCCGTCAGTTTGTTACGAAGGATCTTGGTACTCTACGATACTTTCTGGGGCTGGAGTTTGCCAGGAATGCACAAGGTCTTGTGATGACCCAAAGGAAATATATTACAGATTTGCTTGTTGAAACATGCATGGTTGGATGTAGATCCTCGAGTACTCCTATGGATCCAAGCATGAAATTATATAATAACGCTACTGAGGAGGTTGATAGGAGAAGGTATAGAGAAATGGTGAGTGAGCTTCTTTACATCACTATAACTCGACCTTATATTGCCTTTGCAGTAAGTCGAGTGAGCCAGTTCATGGAACAACCAAGACAGATACATGTGTATGCCATATATGTGATACTAAGGTATCTAAAGTCGTCTCCATGCACAAGATTGTTGTTTAGAAAGGACACAGATTTATCTATTTCATCATGTGCGGACGCAAACTATACAAGATGCCCTAAGGATCGAATGTCTACTTCGGGCTTTGCAGTTATTGTGGGCAGCTCTCTGGTTTCTTGGAAAAGCAAGAAACTAACTGTTGTGGCTAGATCTAGTGTTGAAACTGAATATAGGACCATGGCACAAGCAAGCACGGAGATGATGTGGGCTCGAGCTATACTAGAAGACTTGCATATAGATGTACCTCTACCCATGCAGCTACAATGTGAAAATCAAGCTGCTTTGTTCATTGCCAATAATCCAGCATTTAATAAAAGAACAAAACATATTGAGATAGACTGCTACTGCACTAGAGATATGATCCAGAAAGGCCTGATTTCTACTTCACATGTTAGTTCAGGGGAGCAGACTGTCGACATCTTCACCAAGCCATTGCTCAGAGGACCGTTCCAGAAATGTTCTTCCAAGCTGAGCATGATTGATATCTATTCTCCATCTTGAGGGGGAGTGTAGAGATAATTATGTAGTCGGTGTATCGTTTATTCTATTTTTATTTTCTTGATAACCTCTTATGCAATTTACCCATGGGTCCTCTCTATATAAGAGAGCCTAGGGTTCTATGGAATAAACATATAACTCTTTTCCACCAACAATGTTCATAGGAAGTCCCTCGGTGTTATGGAAGAGGAAGAAGCAGATTGTGGTTGTCAGATCTAGTGCTGAGTCAGAATACAGAGCCATGGCGCAGGATAATACATAGATGATGTGGGCCAGATCTGTTCTTACCGACCTGACTATTGAGGTGCCTCTTCCCATGCACCTCCAATGCGACAACCAGACTGCCCTTTTCATTGCAAACAACCCTGTCTTCCATGAAAGGACCAAGCATATAGATGTGGGTTGTCACTACACTCGTGACATGATACAAAAGGGTCTTATCGCTGCTACTTATGTCATCTTTGGAGACCAGACATCAGATGTACTTACTAAGGCCTTAGTCAGAGGGTCTTACCAGAGATGTTCCAAGCTGAGCCTGATTGATATCTACGCTCCAGCTTGAGGGGGAATGTTGAAATATTTGTTATCTTTCATATTGTTTATGTAACTTTTATTTTCTTTGTCCTCTTTATGTAATTTGCACAATAAGTTTCTCTCATATATAAGAGAACCCTAGGACCTAATCAATAAACAATTCATTCTTTCATCTCCACAAATTTCATTCAATAATAAAGTAGCCCCCCCAACTAAAGCGAATGACACAAGCACGCTAGAGTACACGGCCCAAGCATATGCACAACATTCTTGATATAGTACTCACATCAAAAAACTGTTATATTTCTATGATTCCACAAAATCGGCAGAATCGCAAGGGGTTGACTTAGATCCTGTTGTCTTTAATTGTGTCCACTTACAGGGTTAGTCCGAGCTCGTAAGCTCTTGTAAGTGCATCAAACGTAGATGCCACCACTTACAGGGGGAATGTTGAAATATTTGTTATCTTTCATATTGTTTATGTAACTTTTATTTTCTTTGTCCTCTTTATGTAATTTGCACAATAAGTTTCTCTCATATATAAGAGAACCCTATGACCTAATCAATAAACAATTCATTCTTTCATCTCCACAAATTTCATTCAATAATACATTAGCCCCTCAACTAAAGCGAATGACACAAGCACGCTAGAGTACAAGGCCCAAGCATATGCACAACATTCTTGATATAGTACTCACATCAAAAAACTGTTATATTTCTATGATTCCACAAAATCGGCAGAATCGCAAGGGGTTGACTTAGATCCTGTTGTCTTTAATTGTGTCCACTTACAGGGTTAGTCCGAGCTCGTAAGCTCTTGTAAGTGCAGCAAACGTAGATGCGCCACTTGGGAAACGACAAGGTTTCTCTAATATCCATTGAGAAAGAAAAAAGAGGTTTTCCACATTCCCCTCGTCAGCCTAGTCCCACAAATTGGACTAGTCTGGTCCAACCCAGCATTTCATCTTCCCGTGCATGCCTTATCCACCAGCCGTCTCCTTGGCACCCCACGTGCAACTGGGCCTAGGTATCTGGTCTTACAAACGATGCAGCAGTCCAGGACAAAATGCAGAGCATAGTGATCTCTTGGAGAATTATGCATCAGTAACCAAAAACATCCTCCAATTAGTCGCAATTAATCCTGCCAATTAGGTTTGTTTCCACTCCATGCCCTTTTCCCTGGAACTTTTAATGAATATGCCCATGAAATATGGGCATCACAACTATTCTTATGATATCAAATATGCACCACATAGTCTTAATCAGTTTTGTGCTTGTGTTACTTCTGAAACCCTTTGCACTGATAATATGATGATAAATCACAATGTCCCTGGCATCAGTTCTCATGGATCTTTAATGAAGCTGCACGAATTGTTGAGATTGAAAATGATGTTTTTTAAAAGGTTTCATGTCAGTGGATTGGACTTTTTAGGAGTCTAACTCGAGGGATATTTCTGCACCCGTACTTTTGACTTATACCTGCTTAAATACGTGGAAGTTGGGGACAACCAATATTATAGTGGCATCTGTGTAAAATTGATCGTTAAATTCTTCTTTGGAATTCTGAGCATGGTTTGCAATATTGTAGATGCCGAAGGGAGTCCCAGTTGCAACTGTTGCAATAGGAAATGCAGCCAATGCAGCTCTTTTAGCTGTAAAAATTCTAGCAGTGGGCAGTCCAGATTTGTGGGAGAGGTAAACAGTAGCCCTTTTATTTAATAAACAGTTAATAAAATTTCCAAAGGGTTTTTCCCTGTTTCCCTGCATCAACTCATCCTCCTAACCTTTTTTATAATAAAAAACTTTCTTTTAAATATTTATTAAGAACCATCTCCTCACCCCTTCGCCAATCCCCCCCTCCTCCCCCAACATCTTATTTCATCTCCCCTTTTTTACTGCTCCACCACACCCACCCCCATCCTACGCACACACACACTCCTGGACTGCGATGTGAATTTTTTCAATTAACAGGGTCCAACAATTTCAAGAAGATATGGAAGAAGCTGTCTTGAAAAAGGCTGAGAAGCTTGAATTTGAAGGGTGGGAGAAATACTTACTGGGTTAATCATTGTTTTACACCTGAAGGTATGATGCTTAACCTGTAGGTAGTTTTCTTCTTTGGTAATAAGAGTCATGCTATCGTGATCATCTTTACTAAAGAATGCAGAGCTTGTGATCTCATTGTGTTTGGTAAAGTGTAATGAAACTGCTTGACCAAGTGTCATCTGGTGAGGCATTTATGCTGGTTGTTTGCAAAAGACCATTGTCTCGATTCCAGTTGTTTGCCCTTCTTTTTATCTTTGCTGGCCTACTACTGGTTGCAAAAAAGAGGGTAATCAATGAGAAAAAAATATAAAGGATCTTGCTGTTGGCCGTGCAGTTTGGTGCTTGCCATCTCATGAAAATTTAAATGAATAGGACTATGGGGCCAATCTTTCTAAGTCACATTTAAGTAGTCAGTTGCCATCTTGCGTAACGTATCTCTACTTTTCGATTTTGGAACTGATATTGTGGTAGATTTACAGATGTCATTATATCATGTACCAAAGATGGAAGGATGCTAATGGCAGCAACGAAGTATACTGCCCCACCCTGAGAATTTGTAGCATTGATGCCTGCAGGAGCTATGTTTCCCGAGGGTTTCCTGCAAATGTCATTATTGTAACAGCAGTTCTGGTTGTATTCGTTCTTCCCCGCATTGTTTGAGCAAGGTACATATGATGAACATGTTTGGGTCAAAAATATTTATTTGTTTCACCTATAAATTATTGGAGAAAAAAGCTTTAGATGAGGGAAACTGTGTTATAATGATTTTTTTGAGTGTTAACATGTTTCTTCAGATATGTTGATTATACTATACCTGTCTGAGATTTTTCGGTTTTTGAATAATAAGAGAGGATCGAGCAACTATCCTTTTTAATTTGGCATTATATTCATCTTTCGATTTCGAGAGTGGAGTGTTCATATTTATAATCTATATGACTTCAATAAAGCAAAGGTTCTGCGTTACGATTTTGGAGTCCGACAACCAAAGCATGGTGGGCTCTCAATGGGATATTTTGGGGTAGCATCTTCCCAGCTATCCAATTGCCTCCATGATCCTTGACCAGTTACTGAACATGAACTAGTCGAGCTCAAAGAGATTGATGAAGGTGGCAGAGGAGTTGCAAATTCGAAGCTTGCAGATGAGGGGTGGAGAAGTTGATGCTGAAGAAGGGAATGCGCTTAGGGATGGGCATGGGCCGGGATAGGCTGGGCCTTGAAGGGTCCAGGCTCAAACCCATCTAATTATTTCGAGCCTTGGGCTGGGCTTAAGCCCACAAATCTTCTTGTTGTTCGGCCCAAGTTCAGGCCCGACCCATTTCTTTTGGGTCGGGCTTGGGCCAGGCCGGCCCAAGACTAGACATGTTCTGCGGACCTATACAAACATACCTTGAGCTCCTCATGATTAATTACCACGAATTCCTCCTGACAACACTCAATCCTTTCCTAATTCAAGAAATGTGACTACATGGATAATTTCTAGCCTGAAAAAACCCCTAGATTGAATATACCATCCTCCTCACATGTGATATAAGACACAAAACATTAACCAACAAGATGGAGAGTAATATTATATTACTTATGAAAAAACATTGTAAAATTGTAAATCAGTCTCTTCAATTGTAAAACAATGACGTTCTAGTGAAAATACAATGTCAAAATTTCTAAAACCACCACATAATTAGATTTCAGTTGCTATCGAAAAATAAAAAAAAGATTCTTCAACAATGATATACCTTAGCAACTAAGCTTGGAGCCTTAGAGGACAATACAACTTGGGGTTTGGGGAGTGGGATTTGGGTTTCTCGTGCATGAGGGGTTAGGAGCCTATGGCATCAACTGTGTTTGGCGTGAGGGGAGGGAGCTAGGAGGGGACATATGTCCCTGACTAAGGCCTGCGGGTCACATTTGGGCTGGGTCGTGGGCTCAATCTCGGACCATACTATGGGCCACCACTCGGGCTGGGCCTTGGGCCGAGTCGGGTTGGGCCATGCCAAGCCCGAGCTCGGCCCAAAAAAATTTTGAGCCGATTTTTTAGGCCCAGGCCTGGCCCAATGTCCTCTTGGGCTTGGGCTGGGCCGGGCTTTTTGGGCCGGGCTTTGTGCTGGATCGGGCCGGCCCAGCCCAATGCCCATCCCTAAATGTGCTTGAGGAGATGGTGATGCTGAACGGAAGAGGGAATGTGCTCGAGGAGATGGTGATGCTGAACGGAAGAGGGAATGTGCTCGAAGAGATGGTGATGTTGAAGAAGAGACCTTGTGGAGGTGAAGAGGTGAGCGGATGAGGGCAGAGAGGATGATGATGTGAACTACGAGAAAGGATCACTGAGCATGATGACAACGATGATGAGGTGAATAGAGAAGGGGGCGAATGGTAGGGATGCATTCGAGGACCGAGACGGTGATGATGATGTGAATGATGAGAATGTGATTGGGGTTGGAGGGGAGGTGGTGGTGAGGAGGGATTTAAGGATAGATGATGGAACATGGAAGGCAGATTGGGGTGGCGGTGAGGTGAAGGGGAGTGAGGATGGGTGTTGGGGATTTTTTTTACCAAAGGAAGTCTTTTGATAGTGAAGTGCATTTGTATTTTGATAACTTTACCTGTGATACAAAAAATTATCGGCACTGTCCTGATGAGAGAGACAAGGAATAAGGCGGATAAATGCATAAGTGAGATTTATTTCTTGTTCATGTTCGGTTGGTTCCAGGGATAAAGAAGAGATAAATATTATAGACAAAAGCATAATAGATGATGTAATCATTATGTGATCGATTATGCATGGATGACTTATCTTGTCATGAGATAAGGAGATGGCTTCATGCATCTTATAAGCCTCAACCTATTAACAATCAAATAAAAATTGATGGGTAAGAACCTTACCATGGTGAAGATCGTCTTCCATTTGGATTTACTTCAGATGAAATCGACTTAAATATTTTGATGGTTGAGCAGATCAAGGTTCAAACCTTGTAAGTTATTATTTCCTAGAAAAATAGATCTCACTAAATATGTGGTTTTTCCTTCTTTTTCCTGTGCATGTGCCCTCTCCTATAAATTTATGTGCTGATGACAAATATTTCATTTCATTTAACTTTATACGAGTAAAATCTCAAAATTACAATAAATATAGCAATGACAAGATAAAACTTATCTAAAGGTCGAGCAGTGCAATTTCCTTCTTGAATTCACGCAATATTCTATTACTTTTTACTCGTCAATTCTATCATAAAATTCCACGAATGGCCGTTAATTTTAAACAAAGATGAGTAAATTTTCTAGGAAAAAAATATTTACATTCAATCTACACAACCAATCCCTCATCAAAAAATTAAGCCTGAGAAAATCGCAATATCTTCCCATCAACCCGAGCTCGTCTAGCTAGCTTGCAGTGCATGACGCCCCTCCAAAAGCCGCCTCATGGAGGAACGCAAAAGAAAGACGATCATTAGCCTGGCATCCACAACATGAGAGTCAACCCATCGCTTGAGCAAGCCCATGGCATCACGTGCATCTACAAGGATGATAGCAAGGAGGACGAAAGAGGAGGCGAGGAGGAGCGCAAGGAGGAAGATGAGGACACATGCGATGAGGATGCAGCCGACGAGGAACGCGTGGAGGATGGCGAGGAGGAGGAGGTCCAAGTTGGGAATCATGAGGAGGAAGAAGGGAGTAAGTTGTGGTGGGGGCTTGTCTTGTGGAGGTAAGGAAAAAGGTAGGGAATGGCTTGGTGTGCACTCAACTCTGGTTTGATTGTGTGGGGCTAAGTTTTTAAGAGGTTGTTTGTATAAGTATTTATACCAATGCTGATCGTTTAATAAAAGTACGATAATAAATACACATACATACATGTAAATATGGTATGAGTTTTAGCATGGCCAAGCAATAAGCAACCAACAAAGAGACAAATTTTACGTGAGAAACTACACCGATGTAACAGGGAAAAAACCATAGGCAGAAAAATTAAAGCCACTATGAAGGGGAAGGGAAATTGCAAGAACTGCAAGACAGTTTAGGAGCTACAATACACATTAGAGGATTGCTCCTCAAGCTCTAACACAAACAATAGATGTGTAACCCATAATCGGATCATGGAATCATTGCCACATCAGCTCCGCTGGACACCAACCAAAGGGTACTAAAAGAGGAAGATGATCCTCTTCTGTAGAGGGTATTGCAGCAGAGGTGCTGTAAAACTCCAATAATTTTTTTGTGATTAGATTCTAAAATCCAACCTTATAGATTGAATCTTAGGTTAATGATGTACATATCTGCCAAATTTCGCTTAAATCTGACATTGTTTGCTATTTTATCTTAATAGTTTAAGATTCGGATCTTTTTTAAATGGAGTTCTAGTTGCTTAGATCTTGACCGATTGTTTGACCATTAAGATAAAATAGCAAATAATGTCGGATTTAAGCGAAATTTGGAGGATATATAGAGCATTAACCTAAGATTCAATCTATAAGGTTGGATTTTAGAATCTAAATCACAAAAAAAATATTGGGGTTTACAACACCTCTGCTGCAATACCATTTACAGCAGAGGATCCTCTCCCACTAAAAGATCCGTTTAAAATGGTACCCGATCACATGCTTTAAGACAAGGTTTTGAAACCCGAACTGGTCGCTTCAATCAGTTAAATCAAGAATCAGAAAAAAAAACAGTTCAACCACTCGATTTTTACTCAAAATAAAATTCAATCAAAATCCGATTTGACCGTCTTTCGTGGTTGAATCATCGAACCAAACCACTGCATCTTTTTTACAAAAAAAAATTTAATTATTTACTAAAATGTAAATTTAAAAAAAAAATATTCATAATCTAGTTTCATTCCAACACATACTTTAGTAGTCATTTATTTCCTCTTCTTTTATGTATGCCAATGACCCAATATTGCTTCTCCTTTCCTGCCTTATGAGCATTGCCTCTCTCGTCCCACGTTATATGTGAGGTTGTCCGCTTCGAACATCAACAAACGATACCTCAACCTAAAGATGGAGTTATTGTAGTTACACGATGATAAGCAGTAAATTAACAACAATTATCATCAATTATATTTTTTCATTTTTAAAATTGTTTATTTTAGACATCATATATATGTATATATACAAATTTGATCAAATATATTTATTATGTCCTTTTATTTTTTTTCTAATAATATTTATATCCTTGATATTTAGCAATTACACTTTTATCCCCCTATATTCTGAAAAAATCACAATATTGTCCTTATGTTGGTATGATATAGGAGCACAAGTGTACCAATAAAATATCATTGTTGTGAGTTTTTTTTAAATATAGGGTACACATAATGGTGCAAAAATAGGGGTATAAATATTGTTGAAAAATCTTGGATGGAACATTTGCAAAAATCCAATATATGATGCAATATTATTCATATTTATTTCCATCTGCCGGTCTAACTCGGTTCAACCATGTTGGATCATACAAACCAAACCAACAATAAAACAGTTCGAATTTTTTAGATTTTTATGAATTGCTGACATCGTCATCAATCAATTCGACTGTTCTGATAAAAATCCAAAATCAGTACCTACCTGTTTTGATATCCGGATCAATAGTTTGCAGAGTTAAGGTGTCGCACTGAAATTGTGCGTATAATTGAAGACAAATTACTCTTAGGATTATGAAATTTTATAGTATGACCTCTGGAATTTTGTCCCATTATATTATTACCACTACAGTCTGTGTAAGTAGATCACAACCCCTGCCATCTTACTCTGTTTAACTGATATGCCCATGGGGGTTGTCATGTCAAGGTTGTAACTTTACAGGGAAATTACAAAGATTATAGGGGTAATGGTGCAATTATAGCATGTTTTAGGGTTCATGATGTAATCGGACAAAATTATGGAGCATCATGTCCATAACTGTAAGATTATAATACGGGTTTCAAACGTAACAAAGATGAAGAAAAATCAGCCAACCAAGGTATTATAATGCATTATTTCTGATTTTGGTTCAATTTCCATTGTTGATACAAATAGGTAACGTCGATCGCGTGATCAATTAAAGATCAATACTAGCATAACAAGAAGATGGATCATGATATCGATGTAAGGAACATTTGTCAGATTGCGTTCCTGTCTATGTGTTTCATCGCCTAGTAATAGGCGTTGTCTCCGTCGTCTCCGTCGGTATGCAAATGTATTAAAGTTTTGTATAGGATATTTTTGGAAAGAAGAAATTGAAAACAAACTATAGATATTCCATCACAAAGCTCAAGTCGTTCCAAACATTTCCAAGAGTTCCCAAGTCAAAACTGCTTTTTGACGATTGAACTACTGCTCAACTTCAATTGTAATAGATAATAATGCTTTTGATGAGCCCGATATCCAGTATATATCGAAAAAAGGTCGAACAAGCTAGCACATGGACACTTCCTTGCTTAGAATCCGCAAACTTCTTTAAGAGCATTAACTTATCTTGAGCTAGACAACTACGTTAACCACGAACCGTTCGAATTCCCTGAACCCTCCATCCAGATGAAGCATGACTCTCTTACCTGGGATGCACGAGCTGCCTAGACTCCTTGAAATTTTCTATGCGGACTGATGTGCACGAAACCAAACTAATAATATCAGTTGAGAATATGTTGTGCACGGCGAATTTAAACCACTCTCCTATTTCACCAATCTAGTAAGCGCTCCCCTCTATCTCCAAATACTCTTGTTACTAGGCCGGATTAATCCAAATAACTCAACCAAATCATTTAAGAGGTTTTGGATTGAGATGGACCTAGTTCATATTCCTTCATTGGGTATTGGATTGACTAATAGATCTAATACTCAAGCCATCCAAATAACCTAAACTACTATTTGAGTGACCCATAATTTGAACCCACCTAACCAAACCAATATATAATTAATATATAATGTTAAGAATTCTAATTTCTAAATCCTAATATATCTTTGATATTGAACTCTCAATCTCACATCCAAACCCTCAGCATGGTAACCTAAGCATTATTTCAATTACTATTGTGTTGTGACTCACAGCACTTTTTCTATGGTGACCATGTCATGATTAATACACACTATTACATGTTTATCCTCTCGACAACCTAGAACCTACCTTGTTGCTGCACAACTATGCCCTGATTCCAATCCACTTTAGGTGACTCAAGGTCGCTCTGATAATCCCTTAGCCTTAACTCAAAATCACCATCTCTACTTGAATATCCCACAAACTTCTTCATCTCTGTCGACCTTGACTCGTGCCTACATTGGCATTCTTTGTCATAAATCAAGGGCCTCGTCATTAGTTAGCATGCATTAAGCATATTTTTGACATTCCTAATTTGATTTTCACCAATCGAATCGGCCTAACCCGCTCAGATCTTAGCCCAATCTAATTTGATCGAGTAATGGGTGGTATTTTGTTAACCCAAATCGAATTAACCTAGACTCACCAAAATCGATTGAATGCTCACCCCTGCTTGTGACACCCTACTCCAATTGTAACGTCCCAAGCTTTGGTCTTCGGATCATTATCGAAGAAAACTAACCTTGACAATTTATTGGGTTCAGTCCCAATTGGATTTGTTGGCAGCTAATCAAAATTCTTAAGCTCAAGTTGTCAAGTACTAATCCCCACCATTTATAGTCCGCTCTCACACTTCATGAGTTTCCAATGTGGGATTATGATTGGGTTGGGATGTTACAACCTCCCCCACTTCTATTAACAATGTCCTCGTTACGACATAGCTCATCACTTATTTCCAGTGACAGTGCGATTGCATGATCTGAGTAGCATTTTTCTCCTATCTCCGTATAAGAGTGGCTCTACCTCGTGGGTTGTCCTTTCTACTACCAAAGGGAAATTGGCACCGATACCATTTGTAATGTCCCAGACATAGGTCTCTGGACTATTATCGAGGAAAATTGACCCTAAGAACTTGTTGGGTTCGAGCTCAATTGAATCCATTGACAACCACCCAAAATGCTTTAGCCCAAATTGTCAAGTAGTAATCTCCGCTGCTTATAACTCACTCCCACATCTCATGAGTTTCTGATGTGAGACTGTGCTTGAGTTGGGATCTTACACCGATCATCGCTTGATGTCGCCTCTATGTCAACTCTAGCATTCTTGCTCTCTTCAGAGTGCTCCTCTAGCCGATCCACATAGGTCTAATTTGTTTGACCTCCGACCATTTCCCATGAATAAAATCAAACCAACCAGAATACAATCTATTTCAATTTTGAGCGAAAATTGTGTCAATGAAAAGCCTCGTCTCAACAATGATGCTTTTCATACATCCACGAGAAAATAAGAACATTTCACGAGAAGTCAAATGAGTAGTATGCAAATGCTTGTATAGGGTTTACAACTCATTAGTGTCAAAATGTGTAATGGACCTTTGAATACTGGATTTAGATTTGGTAAGTGAAGACAAATCTTAGTGAAAATTACAATGTGGTCTTAAAAGATACAAGTTGCACTTGTAAAAAATTATGCGAATATGATGTAAATTTTATCGATCACTTTGATGATTCTTCCGCAATTATTTATAGAGGATAAAATTGTATGAAATTTTATTTTGATAAACTTCAAAAATATAGTGCATGCGCAAATAGACATGCAAATACCTAAACTCAATGCTAGCCTGATTTATTGTTTCATGTTGTTACTAGTGGGTGTCACACATCGTACGGTAGTAGAGGAGATAAGGGATATACCATGCATTTCAGTCGTAGAATATGCACTTGCCAAAAATGACAAAAATACCGCATGTCTTGTTATCATGTTATCGTAGTTATTTCTCGTAGATGTGCTAGTAGCAGTTCTTTCTTGGATGGTTTGGTATATGGGAACATTGGTTACAAGTATTTTGAGGAGAGTAATTTACAACTGACGATAGGGTAAATGGTTGCAAAGTGACCATCCTGTATTAAAAATGAACGACGAGTTGGTGCGAAAGAAAGGAAGTAGGACAACCTTCCACTATTATTGTGTTTTCATGCAGGGACGGAGACCAGTGGCGGTGGGATTCATTTACATGATATTATTACGCTTAAAATATGAGGATAAGGAAGCTACTCCATGGAGCAGTCAACTTTAGCTATTCAATGCTAATTTTTCGTCCTTTATTTTATTTTATTTTTTAAAATACCACTATGTATTCTCATCACTATATCTTCTAATATGTCATTTCAATTTCGTCAGAAACAGAGACTCATATGTCCTCCATTAATTATAGATCTGTTGGAAAATAAGAAGAAGCGTATCGGAAATAAAGAAATAAATCTCGGAATAACGAGATTTAACGTGGAACCCTATGAGAAGGCCTCAAAGGGCCATATGCTTCACTGCTTTTTCTCATATGAATACAATAGGTGTGGGGGTCTATATATATCCCCCGTTGAATCTCCACATCTCCAAACTGGTAGATGTGGGACTAAAGACTTGGATGGGGTAAATAGATCTTGGAGAGATCCATTTACCCATCTCTCTCATAAGTGACGCATACAACTTATACTCCAACACTCCCCCTCAAGCTGGTGCATGCAATGCTCAGCTTGGACAAACAGAAAGAAAACTCAACTCACGCTACAAGACACTACATACAATATCAACTCAACGTGCACAACTGTCGGCTGTTATCGAGGATGTTGCTTCTCATGTCGTACAAGTGAGGAGGACGAACAGGATGGAGTGTGAGTCAACTGAATCTCCTCATCAGAGAGCATGTGCTCTGTACTGCGCATGTCAAAGTCACTGCAACTGAAATGAGTCTCCTCGTCGGAGTACTCTTGCCCGCCACAATAATGTGGATAATTTCTCCATCTCTGAAAGGGTTGAACTGAAAAGAATTGTGAAGTGCAATCCTCATCGGAATCCACGGTCACTAGAGAATGGAGTCTGAAAAAGACTCCTCGTCGGAGAACTGAGTCTCTCCCATCTGGCATAGAGAATGATACTCTACTCTGGAGTCTCTATGAACCACATGAAAATCCTAACCAACATGGCATAGAGAATGAGATCTCTACTCTAGAGTTCCTATGGAACACATGAAAACTCTGTTCGAAACAACAAGAATGATGGGGACCATGAAACTGAAGATCGCACACTCGTGCGTCTTGAACTGCAGACTCGAAACCTGACGTTGAGTATGAACATGTGAGAAATTATAGAGTCTAGAATCTGAATGGTTTGGAGAATTTGAAACTGGATCTGGAACCGATATGCGACTCTACACAATACTCCCCCTTTCTCCCGTACTTGTCAGAAAACAAGACTCGACAATGTAGGGAGAAGAAAAGAAAATGGGGGGGGGGACATGAAACCGATAAGTCGAACCTCATTTCAATTTTTTTTCGACTTTACAAAAAAATGAATTTTTTTTGTAAATATGCACATGGCTCTTGAATTGTATGCGCCTTCTCTCTCTCCTTTTAACAAACATATTTTTTTTAAACTCTGGCCACTGGAGCCAAAGCACTCTCACTCCCCCTCTTTTTTTATTAAAATATGCAATCTCTTTTTTCTCTGGGCTTAGCCCTCCAATTTTTTAAATTGTCGGGCCCTGCTTGGATTAATAAGAGAGCCATCGGGGCCCCTTCTGCTGACGCTGAAGAGAGTAGGGTTCCCATCGTGGGAATCCTTCCATCGAATCTTAGATAAGCACCGCTGCCAGAGGTGATCGACGTGACAGAGCACCGCCTGGCATGATGCACGAGGTGCGGTGGAGAAGAAGCCTACGCCGCCTGCAGTCGCATGTTGGGAGGAGGGCGAGATACGGACGGCCTTGCTGGAGAGGAGGGCGAGATGCGCGCCGCCTTAGAGAGGAAGGTCCTCCTGGGGATCGACGCCACCTGGACTCGCTGGATGCGGGGGCTCGGAGGGACGGTGCCGCCACCTGGGCTCGGTAGAGGCGCAATGCGGCAGAGTGTGGAAGCAGAGCCGCTGACTGGATTGAACGTCAATCAATTCTACCGCTGGGCTGGAGGCTGGGTAAGCCGCAAACCGGGGGGGTTTGGTCTGGAGGTTTTGACGATGGAATTGCCACCAAGAAAGATGGATTTGTTCATGCCGCCAAACTGGATTGTATGAGGAGCAGCCTGATCAGGGCTCGTGCCCAATCCTGGTCGTGCTGTTATATGCGGCTAGGATCATCTGAAGATTAGGGCTCCGTACGAGGAGCCTGATCACGGCTGAAGGAGGGCGACTTGAGAAGAAACACGCAACGATAGAAATTAGGGTTTCAATAGAAACCCTGGAACGTTTTTAGAACTTGAACAAACAATAATTATTTTCAAGAACAAGAACTCCAAAATCAAATCGAAAGATAAAATTAATGAACATGAAATACTCGAGACGAATCCACTCTGATACCATGTTAGAAAATAAGAATGCGGAAGCGTATCCGAAATAAATAAATAAAACTTGAAATAACAACGAGATTTAACGTGGAACACTACTTCCTAAGGAGTGGGATGAAACCACGAGAGAAGGCCTCAAAGGGCCATATGCTTCATTGCTTTTTCTCATCTGAATACTATGGGTGTGGGGGTCTATATATAGCCCCCATTGAGTCTCTGCATCTTCAAACTAGTAGATATGGTACTAAAGACTTGGATGGGGTAAATGTGTCCTGGAGAAATCCATTTACCCATCTCTCTCATAAGTGACACATACAACTTATACTCCAACAAGGTCGACTACAGTCATTCTAAAATCATTAAAATTACTCGTTCTGTATGGATGGCACAGGAGTCTATGTTTCTGACGAAATTGGAATGACATATTAGAGAGATATAGTGATGAAAATACATTGTGATATTTTTCAAAAAAATAATAAAAAGGGTGAAAATGAGCATGGAGTAGCTAAGATTGGTTGCTCCATGGAGTAGCTTCCCTTTTCTGTTAAAATATTGTTAGTTATTTGTATAAATTTATATTTATAGATGTCTAATTTTTATAATTTTTGACATCTCCACTTCAAAAATGATTTATAAGGTAGGATTGATAAATTACCTATCAAAATTAAGAATATATGCAATAATTACACTATGTAAGATACTGGTTTAACAAAGATGTAAATAAAGAGGTTACAGATAAAATTATGTGTTACCCAAATTAGGGATACAACTGGATAAAAATATATACATATGTATCCAATACTCTATCTGTATTTAAATGGATATGGATGTTTATATCTGATTTCAACGGAAATGGATATTGATAAGGATATTACTTTCTGGTTTACTACGATATCAATATATATACAGATAATATTTGTAGTTTTTTTGGAGGTTATGGGCGAACATGGTTGTTGTTTTTTTTGCAAATTCATATTGTTGAATATATGCACGTGTATATTGTATAAACATATATTAATGTGCATGCTACTTTAAAATATGTTACATGGTTAATGATAACATGGTGCATTTTGAAGTCATTTTCAAATGTATGCAGAAAATACATCTTTACATTATTTAATCATTATTTTGTACAAGTTATTTACTCTAGGATTTGACTTTTTTTAATTTACCATAGTTGTATCTATGTAATTTTGATTTGGTTAACCACTAATTTCAATTTTATAAAAAATAATGTTAAAAGATATTTATTATCCATAAAAAACTGAATCTATTTATTAAATATTCCTAATAATATATGTGTTCATATTTAAAGATACTTTTTGTGCATATGGATATCCACGAGATATTTGTTTTTCTATATGTATATAGAACTTAAAATTGAGAATGATATAATAATACCTAAATCCATTCGGTGCATTTACATATGTAGATACCATGTCTTTATCAATTTTAAAATATGAATATTGATGTAGATACATATATTGACATATAAGAAAAATATATTATCATATTATTAGAAAGAGACACTTGATACAAAACATATACATGTCCGCAACATATAATAGCAAAAAATTTGAAGTAATGAATTTTATAGAAATCAAATAAAATATAATGAAAAAGTATAAAACTTTGTCATGTAGAGTTACAAATGGGTGTCCCTACAGACCGTAAAACGGCTACCCATGTTACTTGGGGTCGGTGCTTTGTGCATTGTCCTTTAACCACCCAATCTTCTAAGGGAGTCCATAGTTCCTTCACTGAGAAGTAGCTAGTAGATTTTTCATTCATCATTTTACAATGATTTTGGCTCTAACCTTGGATTGTTGTTTGTGTTTATGAAATTGTGGACAATGTGCAACACTTCAATTCATTTCAATCTTTTTTTGTCTAAACCACGCGGTTACTTTTTGAAACTTATCTGATTAATGCAACCAACAAATTGGTGATCTTGAGGGAGGGAGATCATAGAGATGAATATAGCAAGAGAGTTTGATTTTACATTTTCTGAGAAATTTTAAAAGCACTTAAAAATGTAAAATCCTAAAAATGCATGGGAGTATAGAAAGATCTCACAAATACTTGTTTAGCCATTGTTATTTTCAAAATTTGTGCTTGAACGATATTTGAGATTATAAGAGAAAGAGCGAGTGAGAGAGAGGTCCACTTCTTTTTTTTTCATGTTTAACCTAAAAAAAGAAAAAAAGTCAAATTACGAAAGAAAGAGTTAACAATACCAAAAATAAAATTGCATAAGTTACCTACTCCTGAACAAATGTGCCAAACGCCTCTAAATCTCTGATGTTCATACACGAGGTCCCCACCTACCAACACCTCATGTGCCACTGATGAATCTCATATTCATCATGCTAAAAGTCAATTATCAAACTCCTTGCTTAAATAAACTAATAAAAATCACTAATAATTCCTCTTTATTAACTTGTATTATATTATGTGTAGTTACCTGTAATTATTGTATTTAATTACTATTATTTAATTCGTAATTATTTTATTATTAAAAACCCATAAAATTAGGATAAATAATTATCTGTAATTTCCTAACCTTTAAAGAACTAAAAATACAAAAACAAATCAAAATAAAAAAAGCAGGTGTTTTTAACCCTTTAAAAATACCCCAAAACTCACTTTTATGCAAATGATCTCTTTTGGCTTTTTGCCCAACATGAGACTTGTAGATCTCATCGAGATTTGCAACTTTTATGTTTTGACTTTTTCGTAATTTTGTCTCTAACTATTTCTTTCAGATTTATCTTTGTTTTTATTCTTTTATTTTTCTGATTAGGCCATGTGGCCCGCTCTCCCTCCTACACCCGGCCCCTCCTGGGCCATCTGCTCCTTGCCACCCGCCTCAATCTTGGCCGCCCATTCCCGATAGCCCACAACCGTCTGATCTAATCTCAGATCAGATCCCTACCACCCCCATCCTCCTTAATCCCATCCGTCAGATTCCTCTACATCCTACGACCAACATCTCTCTGCGTCGCCCCCACTCTCACCACCCTTAGATCAAGCCCTTCGCTCCATCTTGACAGTCCTCTAGTGCTTGTACCTCCAACGTTGGATTAGGTCTTATGATCTGATCCTAGCCTTTCAACCGAACCCCCTTCGAGGACCGTTGGATCTTAAGATCCAACGGTCACAGAGTCATCTCCTACCTCAGGAAAACCCCCCCTTCCGGACGTTACGCCTCGCCACCCCTTCTCCCCCTTCCATTTCTAGTCAACGCCTCCAACCTTCTCTACCTCTCGTAGCGTCACCAGCGTGATGCCCCCAGATCCACCATCCTCGCATCGGCTTCACTACCCCACCATCACTCCTCCAATTAAACCTACGGTCGTTCAAAACACCCCCCCCCCGCGCCGCCACCACCTAAACAACCGCCATAACCACCTATAAAACCCTCGCCTCCGGCCTCCTCTAACCTCGTCCATCATTCAACGGCCTAAACCCTAGCCCCTCTCCTCCTCCCTGTGACAGACGGAGGTAGAAGAGGGGCCATCATGGTCTCCCGGCCATGTGTCGACCCATGGTCAACCACGACCGTGCTACGACGGCTCTTCCACCGCTGAGCTCCTCGGAGCGGCTGCCCAAGTCAGAGCGACGACCCCGGGCTTCATCGAAGCTCAGCCCAAGCCGCTGCCTCGACCAAGCACCTTGCTCCGGCCAGGTGATCTTCCTTTTTTTCTTGATTTTCTCCTAATTATCCCGTCACCTCTGATCACTTCCAACCTCCACTGATCATCTTATCACCTTCACCACACCACCTTCATATCATGCACACCAACACTTCCGCTCACCTTCCTCCCTTCTTCATATCCTCTCCCACTCCGACCCATCTCCTCCTCCACCCCGTCGGAGGAGTGACGAGTCGCTAAATACGTTGTTTAATTCGTGTTCGTTGTAATACGTGTACTTAGCGATTCGGTCAGAACCGAGAGAAGATCTCCGTGAAGAGTGTCTCGGCTTAATTTATATCCCGGGCAAGTCCGGGGTCGAACACAGGGAGGCAAAGGAACAACTTGGGTCTAATTCAAAAATGTAGGTCTAGATTTTCAAACGGTATTTTTTTAGATTTTTTTATGCAAAAACCAAAGCAAATGCAAAATGCGGGTGAATTAAGCTACTACGAAAGCATACAACTTAGCCTAATTTAATTTAATGCGAAATTAATTTAATTAAGCCAAATTATATTTTTCCAGTAAACTTAATCCAATGATGAATGCAAAACATATTTTTTTAGAATTTTCAGGGTTAAAATGCAATAAATAAAAAAGTACACTTTTATGGGTTTTTTCATAATTTCTCACACAAACATTAAGCAAAAATTATGAAATATTATTGGAACTAAAACATGATGCAAGGAAGCTACAGCATTTTTTTTGGAATTTTTTGAGAAGTTATGAATTTTTCATGGATATTTTAGTGAAAATAGAGTGACAGTGAGTAAATAATTTCTAATAAATCCACAATGTCAAATTAATCAGAGAGAGAATTATCTCAAATAGATATTTTCATGTAGAATCCAGAAGATTTGAAATTTTGTAAAAAGGATTTAAGTGGATTTAATTAAAAATCAAATACTAAATTCACTCTACAAATTATTCCAGGCACAAGACAACTCCATTTTCGATGAAATTTGGACAGTAAGTTAGTCACATATTAAGGCATCATATGTAATTTCTTTGGAATTTTTAGAGCAACTGTGTATGAGATATAATTTTAAGAGCACGGAATGGGTAAAATATATGGATTTTCAGTTAAACAATTTTAATTAATTACTCATTACTCACAAAAATATAAATAAATGTCCACAATGTAGAGAATTAGTTGCTCAACATGAAAGCATTTTTCATTGAATATAAAGATGCATAAACGAGATCCAAATTAAAGCACAAACACAGGGTTATCCATGCAAAGATGAATTAAACAAGAACATAACAAAACATGTACAAGGACCTATTTGTAATTACAGAAACATGAGAAATATAAATCGCAATTTTTACAATTAAAAAAATAAAGAAAAGAAGTTGGACATTCTTCTTCCTTGGTCGGCTGGAGATGAACCCAACTCCAACAAAGAGGAATGACGGTGGCTCGGGCGGCGGAGAGCGCGGTGCGGCCGCCGCGGTTGGAGGAGAGCGGCGGAAGTACGCGGCGGCGTAGGAGAGGACGGCGGGCGCGCGGGCAGCGGGGTGACGCGTGGCCGGTGGCTGCTGGAGGAGTCGGGGCCGCGCACGGCGGCGTGGGGGCGGCGAGGGAGAGGACGGCGGGCGCGCGCGGCAGCGCGCGGGCAGCGGGGCCGCGCTGGCGGCTGTGTCGGCGAGGAAGCCGCCGGCTGGCGGTGGTGGGAAGAAGGAGGAGGGGGCGGCGGCGGCGGTGGCGGTGGGTGCTCCCACCGCTGTTGCGTTATTTTTTTTGTTTTTTTTTTGTTTTTTTTTGTTTTTGATTTTTTTACTGCTGTAATAAAAGAGGATTTTTTTGTTTTAAATTTTTTTATCTTTTTTTTTAATTTTTCTTTAGACAGGAAATAAGTACACAAAAAGAAGGGGGAGAAAAATGATATGATGATAGTAGTGAAGATGATGAAATGAAGCTAAGTGGTAATGAAAGAACCTTTTTTTTTAATTTTTTTTTGTTAATTAGAGGATGTACATGATGAAAAAAAATGTAATGAAATAAAATGTGGTGGGGAGATGGTAATGTGATAAAGAGGTGATGAAAATAAAGATGATGTTGGTGTTGGTAATGTGATGTGCTTAAAAAAATTTGCAAAGATACTAATGATGATAAGATGAAAAGAAAATTACCTACGATGGACGGATGCCTATGATGTTCTCACAAGAGCACGGTCTTCGCTCGAATCGCTGGCGTGCGATGAGCTCGAGCAGCGTGCGGTTGCGGCTGCGATGTTGGCCAAAAAACCAACGGATCACACCGGAGAGAGGGCCGTCGTTGCTCGACCGCAGTTGCGTCGCTGTCACCGATTCAACTCAGGGAACTAGGCTCTCCTCACATAAAGATGGATCCAAGGCAAAATTGAGGAGAATGAGAGGTATATAAAGAGAATGGAATGAGAGGTTATTAAAGTGGTGGAGTTGAATGGGAGGTTGATTTATTAATGGAGTTGAATGGGAAGTTGGGAAAAATGGTGGAATAATGGAGTTGAATTGGTGGTTATTGTAGAGAATGGAAATTAAATAATAAATAAATAAATAAAGTTGTCTACTTTAAATACAATAATATAAAAAGAGAAGAGAAATAGTGGAGAATTTAGAATGGAAGACAAACAGCATGTACAAATTTTTTTACTTTTCTAATATGTAAATTTTTTTATCTTTTTAATAAGAGATATTTACAAAGAAAAATACAATAAAATACTACAATTAAAATACAACACAAGTATGATTTTTTTGTATTTTTAGTAATTAAGAAAGATACAATAAAAAATGAAGAAAGTATGAATATATACATAATGTACAATGTACATCTAGGTCCCAAAACCCAACTTTTGCAAATGAGCTCTGATTTTAATGAAACCACTTCCATTGAATAGATAATTTTCTAACTTGAACTTTAAAAGTGAGTTTGGTGAATTTATAGTTCATACGGAGCGGAAATTTAGCTTGGAAGTTGGACTTTACGGCGTTTTCTCTTTGGGATCTAGGAGCATTTACTTGAGATGAAATTTGTTTTGTATTTTTGTATTTTTATATACATTTTTATAAATAAGTTAAAGAAAGAACTAGGCAAAAAGGAGTTGAAATAAATTTATTAAAAATACATGAAGTTTTGAGCTATTTACAGGTATAAAACTCCTTTATTTTTGCGGCTTTTTATGTGTAATTTAATTTGTACAATCTAATATGCAATAATTAGTGTGTTTTATTTACAAGAGTTATTTTGTTAATTTATTGATTTTATGGACATTTATTTGGGATTTTACTCGGGGATTTTGCTAAGATCAAGATATTGCGATGATGAATCGCGGATTCATCAAAGAGGAACCCATGACATTGCCTCACGTCACCCCCACGACCCTCATTCACCTTACAAAACTCCACGCACTGCATGTGCACGCCTCGGCTACCCTTCTAACGTCTGTAGGTGATGCACATCTTCAATGGTCGGAGTATGGCCGGAGTAAGATTCTATGGCTCCGCCTCCGGCGTGGCCCTATCGTCAGCAGTTTCTGACCATCCTTGCGTCTCCTCCGTAGTCTAAGCTTCATCGCCAAGTTTCCTGGAAGCATCCTAGACTATTTAGAAGGAAAATGTAGCATGGTGGAACTTCATCGGGCTCGCTGGAGCACAATCACCTAGCCGTCGTAGTAGGCGGAGCACGCAGAAGCAGCTTCCGTCCGATCAGATCGATCGGACGGCTCATATGGTAGCTCGAGCCTTCATATTTAAAATGGTATCAGACGAGAAAATTAAACATGTCATAAGATAGATGAAGAAATAAGGATCAAAACGACACTAAAATCATGAATTTGGACCTACGATGCTCAAGTTATGAAAGAAATAGTGCAAGGGCATAAATGCAATAAAAATACAAGAAATAACCTGATAAATAATTACAAATAGGTCCCTGGAAGGACCTATTTATAATAAACCAAGCCCGGAGGGTCCCCTCTATAGCTTTGCCATTGTACGCGGGGGCATATATGCAAATATCAGAAGATGGCAGGACATAGATATAAATTGTCCAGGCGTGCACGTGAGGCACACGCGCCTGCACCACCTTGTGATTCTGAGAAGGGCCAAGGGTATCCATGTAAATCACCCTTGCCCCGCACGTGAAACGCACGCGGGGCGAGGTTCGGTAGGCAAGCTGAGGCTCGAGCGGTACGTGGCTGGTTTTGGTAGTTCGAGAGGCAGCTTGGTCCACCCGAGCCTATTGATCAGAATTTTCAAGAAACTTTCTGGATCAATCAAGCCATCATTTACGGCTGCTAAACAATCCTTGTCGCAACAAACAATCCATTGAAGGGGGAGGATGGGCCGGAGGAGGTGGTGGATTTTTTTTCCAATATACCCCTCTTAACTATATCGTGGTTTGAATAAATCATGATTTTAGGTCAACTCTTTGACGACCAAACTAACAGAAGGGCACAAGTGATCATTGTGTAAGAAGTTAGGGGTTAAATAGATATTCACAAAAAGAGAGGACATAACTGATATTGCAATATCTCGAAGGGGACACAACTGATAAAAACACGCATACAAATATATAACACTTACTTGCGTATATACCTTCTTGTATAATGTGATCATAATTGGATGACCCATATCGGCACAACAGAATGGGTTGGCACTGCAGCAAAATGAAGCTATAGTGATGCATAATTTGATGACCGGCTGCTATATCTTTCGATGCATTAAATTATAAAACAAACATTATTTAGTTTTTTAAAAAAACTATCTTTTATTCTTGAAATTGACAATGAATATCGTATTTGTTGCTAAAGATGCATATAATGAGGATATATAATCATCGATGTATGATCTGTTAGTATTCACGGTTAGTTTTATAAAAGTAAAAATAGATTACAACAATAATATTCGATGCTATAAATTTTGCTTTATTAGATGATGTATCTTGCTCAATTGCCTTGTCATAAAATAGATGTTTGTTCATAATGTTATGCTCAAAATGATTCTAATTTCAAGCCTTAATCCATGTTCGTAACTTGTAGGGCATATTTGTAGGGATCAATTTGCATACTTATACCTTGCATTTAACCTTGCATTATTTTCATGCACAAACTTACATCTGCATTAAAAAAATCAACAAAAAAATGCATGCATCATCTAATTGCATTGTATTATGCATGGAGACCTGTAATTGATAATTTATTCGCACATGTTCTTAATTGACCAAAATTTGATAAAGTGATAGAGTAGCTCGTATCCTTGTGTTCGACCTTGGTAGACTTGCCAAGTATAAATATTCTACAATATTCAAACATATATGGTTTTTATTGACCGAAATTCATCTCCTATAGTAATACAATTTTCGATTATTAAAGAGGTGAATTTCGCGTTCATCAAATGGCGCTATTGTCGGGGACACGACTCACCTTTATTTATTTGTTAGATTTTGAAATTCATAGGTCTTCTTTTCATGCATTCTTTTTGCAGCATTTCTGTTGATTAATTTCCTTGATATTTTTCTAACATTTTTCTTTTGTGACAGGATCCATGAAGGACGAGGACGCTTGATCTCCATGGAGGCGTGTAGTTGGGAGCTTCCGTTGAGAAGGTCGCAGAAGAATTGGCGAAGAATTTTAGGAATTTTTATCTGTCTGCTTGCATTTTCATATTGTTAAAAAAATGTTGCATGTGCATTTTTAGCAGTCCTCATTACATGCTCGCATGTTGTAAAAAAAAGTAGATCACTAGATGATCTCCCCCCCCTCTCTCACACACACATACACTTGCACGCACATATACACTCACCCCCCTCCTCTTTTTCCCTCCTCTTTGTATATTTGACACAATCACTCTCCCCCTCCCCCCCCTCTCACCTCCAAATCTGTACACACCCCCCCCCCTCACCCTCCTTAAAATCATCTGTAAAAATACACCCCTCCCCCTCATCCCCTTGTATCTTTGTATAGATACTCCTCCTAACTAGATCACCCCTAACTCAGATCCTATACGTAGGCTATTTTTAGCCTAAGTATAGAGGAGACCCGACTTATTCATCCCTCCCTCTCTGAGTCTTCTTATACTTAGGTCAATTTTTGACCTAAGTATAGGGATACCCTCCTCCTCAGTTCTGTTACATCATCTTATATTTAACCGAACCATGGCTTCATATCACTTGTGCTATGAGGACATAGCAAATGTTAAGTATAGGGGGTATACCGTATATTATTGTATATTTACTTTAGTCATAGCTCATATACTTTTAAATTTTTTGAAAAAAATAATAAAAAAAATCTTTCTCGGCTTGGTTTAAGTAAACTTGTGAACTGAGTTTTGTAAAAATTGTGTAAAAATATTTTCTTAAAAATTGAGGGATTAAACTTGTTGTAAATACCCTTTTTCAAAAACTCCATAAAAATTTAAAAAATTTAAAAACTTTCATTGAACAATACTTTGACTACTAGGATGAGTAACTACTTTCAGTGAGGGAACCTCGGTCTCCCTTAGCAGAGTGGGTGGTTTAGAGGACACCTGAAGGGTCTAGTCTCATCTCCTGATCCCGCCGAGGGAAGTGGTCTTTCTCATCCTTCCAAGAGAAAGAGACGTCTCGCCTCCACCCCCGGGTTTTTGATGGGACTATAGTATCTGACGAGAAAGGGAGAGTCAACTAGGTCTTTTTTGCAGGTACATAATCTTGAAAGTGAACTTGAAAGGCGGGAAGGGCGATACGAGATTCGTCATAAGAGTAGAGGAAATTAGGTTGTGGGAAAAGGGAGATTAGTGACCCGGCTTTCACCCGACTTGAGTTTATGACATATTTTGCCCGAGATTTTCTTGAAGGGCCGGCCAGCTCTTTGGAAAGAATGTGAGGATGAGGGCTTGTGACCTCGATGAGTATGGCTCTGTCCTCAAGTAACACTGGTTCGTCTAATGACCCGTACTTACACCCATACTAGCTGAGAGTAGATATATCTATTCATATGAGTCTGGGCCAATCATTGTCTCCTAAAAGAATTAAAAAATGATGAAAATTAAAATCCATAAAAACTTACAAAAAACAAAAATCACAAAAAAATCACTAACCTAGGAGTTGGTGTATTCCTAACACGTTCACATCACTTCACTCAAGGCTTGAGGATTTTTGAGGACACTGGATTTCTGTGATCTTGAGAGTCTGAGTAAACTAGTCTTAGTCATTAGGGTCTTAAATTTAATTATCCACACTTCCCTAGTTTGAAATATTTGAGTGTTATATTGCACTCTTCATCTCTACCCTCTAAAGAATATGATCAGCACTCCACTTTCACAACTGCAAGATTGATGACATGAGTTGAATTATCACTTGAGGAACTAAGATTAGAGATTTGAGTCGATCTAATGATGCTCGAGGATGGGATAGAGTTAATGAAGGATTCAAAGAACCTGAGTGTCAGCAAAACCTTAGCCAATATGTGAACAAGTTCATATGCTATCTCTTTGATATTTACCTATGTGACAGGGTGTGATGAAACTAATTTAATTGTTGATCAATGTGCATCAAATTTTGGTAAAAGCAATGGAGCTAGCCAAAAAGAAAAGAAGAAAAGAAAAGAAATATTAAAAGAAAAGCTCTATCCTCCAAAATTCAAAATTACAAATGAGCTTCCACCAATGGCGAGCGCTCCCAACCATTTTCAAAGTGTCCACTTGGACTAAACGCTAATTAGGACCAAGGAGTCGGGCTAGCAAAAAAGGGCTCTGCATCATAAACGATACAAGTATGGGTGTCGAAGGTATCTTAGATACTCAAAAGAGACACACCCCGGTGTACTCCCAGAAAAACAAGTGCAGACGACTCCAAATTCTCTTGATGGACACATTGATCAACAAGTTAAAAACCTACTTGTGTTGAGTAAAAAGGCACTCGAGAGGCCCCTTGTTCCAATGTGAGGGAGAGAAAAATAGACACAATCCCATGCCCTCCATCATCTGGCCATCCATCTACATTTCAAGTATGACAAACTAATGAGACGGTTTACTAAGAAAGAATAGACTTATTCTCTAGTGTTGAGGATTAGATCTAGAGGAGAGTCTCTTGGATTGGAACTTCGAGTGATGTCTTGACTAGACTCTCATGAAATGCAGTACACTAAATTTCATATCCTTATATTATATGTACAAAAAGAAAGTCTGATAATTAGAGAAGTTGGATTCCTTCTAACTAGAGCATGGTTGAGCACAGAATTTTCGGATTACTTAAATTGAGGTCTTCAAAAAAAATTGAGCCTTGAAAATTTGCATGCACTGTCAGGAATTAATCTGACTCCTTCATTCTTTAGATGCTCGAGGACGAGCATGGTATAAGTATAGGGGTATGATGAATCTCATATTCATCATGCTAAAATTCAATTATTAAACTCCTTGCTTAAATAAACCAATAAAAATCACTAATAATTCCTCTTTATTAACTTGTATTATATTATGTGCAATTTGCCTGTAATTATTGTATTTAATTACTATTATTTAATTTGTAATTATTTTATTATTAAAAACCCATAAAAATTAGGATAAATAATTGTCTATAATTCTTAACTCTTAAAAGAACTAAAAAATACAAAAACAACTCAAACCCAAAAAAGCAGGTGTTTTTAACCGTTTAAAAATCCCACCAAAATCACTTTTGTACAAATTACCTCTTTTAGCTTTTTGTCCAACATGAAACTTGTAGATCTCATCGAGATGTACAACTTTTTGGCTTTTCTTAATTTTGTACAAAACATAAACTTTTTGTCCAAAAAAGCAGGTATTTTTAACCCTTTAAAAATACCCCCAAACTCACTTTTGTACAAATGACATATTTTTGGCTTTTTGTCCACGCATGAGGGTTTAGGTTTTTTACGTGTACGCCTTTTGCATCTCTGAAGATTCATAAAGAAGTCCTATAAATCATTGAACTTGGGCATCTCTCAAATCCTATATCATAAGATCCGGCTCGTTAAGAGGAAACCAACAAAATTTGTTTCTTGTGAATCGGACTTCATTTTGAATTATTGTGATTTTCCGAAGAAAGAGAAGTAAGGAGGCTTAAGACATCATTAACTCTTAATGAATGCCATTAAGACTGATTAATCATAGTTAAGGTACTAATGGCATATTAAGGACCACTAATCACAATTAGCAAACACTAATCAGAGGTTAGCAAAAGTTAATCATGAGTAGAGAAAGTTAAATCGTGATTAGTGAAAACTAATCATGATTGACGTTGATTAAACATCATTAAGGAATCTAAAAGCTTCAAAGAAATTCTAACTTAAGCCCTAAGTTTCGAATAAGCCTTGGCCAAAATCATATGCCACAACCATGGGTCAATAACCGTGGTTGAGGATTAAAAAATGATTTACTGACCATGATTAACGGATTTTTGAAGCCTATAAATGTCCCCCCACCCATTCATTCTCTCCGAGTTTCATACCATCCACCACCACTACCCTGAGGGCTAGGGTCAAGAGGTAGGGAGGAGAAGAGAGAGGCGGGGAAGAAGCGTTGTCAAGAAGAAAAGGAGAAGGAAGACGGAGCGCTCCTCTCCTCGACAACTTCAGGGAGGAGGTAAGTAGACCCTTTTAATTCATGTTTCGATCCATTTTTATGAAGACACTTGTTTTCTTTTGAATTTCTAGATATATGGGGAAACTCTACCGAAAGTTTTCTTAAAATATCACCTGATTTAAGGAAAACTCTGCTGATGTTTCCCTTGAAATGTCACCTGATGTAAGGGGAAACTCTGTCGGTTTTTTTTTAAGTATCACCCTATGTAAGGGGAGACTCTGCCGAAATTTTTAAAGAACTCATGTTCTTCGTGACCTTTGTTCGTTCTTTATTTTCTTTATGTATTCTTCGAATTCCTGATATGCAAATGAAATTTAATCATTTCAAAAGCTAATAAACCATAGTTGAATACGAATCAAGGTAGACCAATCCCTTTAAGAAGTTAACACAATCAGGTAACGAAATCATGTCTCTTGTTGTTGGATTTTCATGTCGAACTGGATAAATTAATGTTTATTGTGTTCTTTATTTTGAAGAACATTCACATGCTTGTTAAATTATTTAGTCTAAAATAATTGCTAAAATAGAATTGGTGAAATGAATCATCCTTACAGTTGTTGTTATAATTGTGCAATATTATACTGATACTAGCTAGAAATTGATGACATAAATGAGATCTGATTTCAAACTTCATATTATCTTTTATGATAAGGATGACTTGGAGTAGATACTACAAATCGGGCATGCAACCTGTAGGTTTATCAGAAGAACATCTGTATTGGCATGCCAAACCTAAAGGGTACACGGTTGCTCGGATATGTTGAGTGCTTGAAATAAATTATTTGTAGTGCATGCTATTCGGCTGCCACTAGGAGTGTTGACTAACTGAAGATGGGGTCGTGCTAAGTGGAGGCACGGGCGGTTTGATAGCAGTCGGGCCAAAATAACATGTATTTAAAGCCATTCTTATATATGATTAAAGGTTAGTATGTGGTTTTAAGCTATCGAGTCCTCGAAAACAATATGCTTCCTTGTTTGTGAGGCTGAAGGTTTGGAACCCTTGATAATAAAGCAAAAGGAAATTGTCAGTGTAGTAATGGAGGATTCGTTGAGGCAACGTATGATGGTATAAGCTCCCTAGATCAATGCAATCTCCAATCCCGGAGTGTCCATAACTTGGTATTTGTGGAGGGGAGAGTACCAATCCCTAATGTGGATTAGAATGGTTAGAAAGTAAAATAAAAATGGATAAAGGAACAATTTTATAATTTGATTTGTTAAATCTTTCAAATATCATGATTGATCTATATTTATTTTTTTGTTATCGAGCATTGGCTCATTTCTTTCCTATATTTTCTGAAAACCCAACAAGCATAAGAGAGTCATCACAGGAACAATAGCCACCCAGCCAGTCATAATAGCATTACTCTATAAAAGTAATCTTTTTGTGCATTTCCTTTCCACTTGATATACATGTAAATGGTTTACAGTGGGGTAATGTACCATGTAAACTTTATATTGTGAGTGAAAAAGTGTTTAAATACTTCCTTTTTAGTATTTTTAGTTGCACCCGGATTCTAAATGTTAGTTATGATTGCTGAATAAATTATTGCTGAGTAATCAGATCCAGATATGGGAGGATCTAGTGACCTGAAATTATCGGTCATGAAATATTGGTATCAGAGACTGGTTACTCCAGTAATTTATTAAGTAATTGACAACTATGAGCGGTATTCAGAAACTAAGGGTGTACTAAGATCCTTGGATCTTAATAATTAATTGCAATATCATTCACGAGTCATTGTCCCTTATGTACATCATGCTAAGACATATATAACCTAACCTTTGGCCTTGATCCATCCAAGGATCATGGTAGAACATGACGTGTCTAGGCAATTAGCGGCTATGGTGGCAATGTTTCAAGAGATGGGGTAAAGGCAACATGCATTAGAGGAGAGGCTCAATGCACAAGCTGAGAGATCCAAGGTATCCAGACCTATGGATGCTAAGGTTGAGGGTTCCTTCCACCTTTTTAAGGAAGAATTGAGTAACCATCCTTCCACTGAGTCTGCTTCTACCCTAGTTGAAGGAGCAATGGAGGCAGCTATTCTTAGACACCAACAATTAGTAGGTAATTACCGAAAGGTAAAGATTCCTCGATTCAAAGGTATAGAGACACCTATTGATGTAGAACTATGGCTTAATGATGTCAGCATGATGTTGAGAATAATACATGCATCAGCTGACACTTGAGTACACTTTGTTGATTACTCTCTAGCAAACTATTGATGAGTCCGAGATAGCCGATGTTAAAAGTATCATTCGCTTAAATTAATGTGTCATTTCGTTGTAGGTGGACAATCGGAATCGGTCAAGAAATAACCACAATTATTTAGTAAAATTTTAATCATGTGTTTTTATGTTTATTTTACTTGGGCAAGTTCCAAGGTTGAACTTAAGGAGGTAAAGGAATAACCTGGAATTTTTGTCTATCAAAGTTCGTACACGGTTTTCGATGTAGTCTTTTTTTGTATTTTTATTGCAAGTTTGGGATGCAAAATGCAACTTTGGCCGATTTTAAGGACTAAAAAATGAATATCAATCAAAAGATGTCTGAAAAATATGAAACTTGGCCAAGATGACAATAATGATGAAATGACTGCACTGTAATTTTTTTAGAATTTTTGGATGCAAGATGAATTTTTTATGAATTTTGAATGCAAATGATGTGAATTTTAATATTTAATTATAATAAATATTAAACCTATTTATTTTAAAGAGATAAAATTTTCTAAGATCTATCAATAGGTGATGGATCTCAGAAAAATCCTAAACTTCAAAATACAAGATTTAATACCTACTAAAAATTACATATCGAAATATGCAAAATGATTTTTACAAGACAAACCATGCTTGCAAATGCAATTTTTTTAGGTACAACGTAACATGCAATTATTTCTACAATCTGTGAATTTTTGGTAATTTTTAGAGCAATGGTTAATTACTTATGAATATTCAAGCATAAAATGGGTAATAGGAAATTTTCCATAAAACAATTAATTAATAATTAACCATTGATCACAAAAAAATCCAACATATGCCAAGATGTAGAGAATTAATTGACGAACATCATGCTATTTTTCTAAAGATGAAATGATGCGAAAAACAATTCAAAATGGATGGGGAATGCAGGGGTAACAATGCAATATTACAATAATTAAAAACAAAACAAAATGCAAAGAGGGGATGTATTATAATTACCAAAATTCTGGAGGGGTCTGCTGCAAAGTCACCAGCAATCACGTGACAAACACGTGACCCCTAGTTGGAGGACTTCTAGGCAAATTAGAGGAAATCTGGGGGCTCTTCTGCTATTTACCCAGCGATCACGTGCAGAGCACGTGACCCTGGGGAGGTGAGCTTTGGCGTAAATGAGCGGATCTTCAGAGGTGCCAATGCAAGAAGTCCCCTCCCGTCATGTGCCTTGTACCGGGGGAGGGTCTCGGGACTTGTGCTCGGCAGTCACGACTGGCGAGAGGGGCGGTGCTGGTGGAACGCTCGCTGGAGGATGTTTCTGGCTGAGCAAGCGGAGGGGGAGTGGTGGAGGTGCTCCCCCAGTTGTCGGTGACGAAGCACGGCCCAGGAGCTCGTCGATGATGGTGATGCAGAGGCGGAAGGGAGGTGTCACTGAAGCTCTAGTGCTCGGAGAAGCTTGCGGTAGAGTGGGGAGCTTGAAGGTCGAAGTGCGAACCGCGGAGGAGGTCGATGGTGAAGTCGAAGTCGTAATTGTCGAAGCAGTCGACGAACGCGGCCAGAGATGGTAACGGTGTCTCGACGATGCAAGATTGGTCGGAGCAGAGCATGGGCTTTGGGGAGACCTTCTGCAATGAGGTCAAAAACCTCGGACCTCGCCGGGAAGGATGGGCACCGGTGTTGTCACCACCGGTATTCCATATTGCGTTGGAGTGCTACCTGCGGATAATGTTCCATGGAGGGGGCGTCGATGGTTTTATAGGGCTGGAGGGTGCGCGAGATTGGGAAAGGAATCCGATGACAAAGAAGACGAGATTTGCTTGATTGGGGATACGTATCGGAGATTGATTGGTGATCGGAGATGCGACGAGACGCGGGTGATTTTGGAGAAGGCGATGGCGGCGAAATCTCCGGCGGAGAATGAGGGAGGAATTGGTGGTCGGGATTCGCAGGCGGCGAGGAGATTTGGGGGTGTTGTCCACTGCGAATTGGGAAAGGTGGATGGAGGAAGGTGATGGTCCAGGGGCCGTCCGATCGGCCGAGATCGGATGGCCCTGGTCTTGCCACGTGGCGACTAGTGGGGAGCCCATGAGGAGCATGTGCAGTGTGCTTGCGTGGTCGGCACGTGCACTGCATGTGCAATGGTTTTTTTAAAATTTTTAATTTTTTTTATAAAAACAAGAATAAAAACACCAAAAATGGGTGACACGTGGCGGCTCAAGGAGCTGCCATGTGTCAGCCCCACAAAAATTAGAAAATAAATACCTTAATAAATATGTAAAAAACAGTAAATGACCTCGGATCAAAAAAATTCTTCATAAAATTTGCTCGTCTCAATGAGATCTACAACTTTTATGAAGACACCAAAACCAAAATAGATCAATTGCACAAAGTGATATTTTGGGGTATCCCATGTACATAGAATACCTTGATTTTTGAATTTTTATATTTTTGTCATTTTTAAACCAGATAAAAATCCAAAAAATACGATAAAATCAAAGATAAATATTCACACATTAATCTAATTTTTTTATTTTTATTAAGTAAGAAAAACAAGAAATAAAAGACGAAAAAGACAACTTTTGTACAGACAGTTAGTGAAGATTCGGATTCAGTTAGTTTCTTTGATTTCATGCTCAGTTTGATTTGGATTTTTACATATTTTAATAAAACTTTCATCAAAGAAGACAAATAAAAAGAAATAAAATAAAATAGATTAATTATATATATAAAATAATAGGTCAAAAACCGCTAAAATACAAAATGTACAAAAGAGGCCCAAAACCTAACTTTCACATATGAGCTTCGATTTACTTGAACTTGATCTTGTTTTGAAGGTAATTGAATGTACATTAGTTCAAAAGTGAGTAGGATCAAATCGGACGCTGGATGGGGAAGATATGAAGGTTTTTAGTCTGAAAATCCTACAAATAGGGTTTGGGTTTTTAGTCCACTTATTTGTGTTAGTGACTTTTTTGTATTTTTTATTTATTCTTGTCAGTGATAGATACACAGTGGAGGTGGTTTCGGGCATGGACTGAAATTTCGCGAAATTTCACCGAAATTTTGAAGAAATTTCAGTTTCGATGGGTATCGGGTCTCGAAACTACACTGTATATCGATTTCCAGGGTTTTGGTCGAAATATCACGAGATATCGTTGATATCTCGGCTCGTCTCGATATCTCAGCCGACATATGGAATCTTTGAATAAAAAAATCATGCAAAGGTCGAAATATACCGAAATATCGGCCGAAACCTCTCCATTTCGCCCGACTTCGTGCAGAGGCTGCTCTCCTTCATCTTCCAAGACCTTCTTCCTTTGAGGTAAGCCAAATTATGATAAATCTTCTTCAAATTCATTAATATTTTTAGGGATTTCACTGTTAGGATGTTGATATAGCTTGCCATGGTGTTTAATTTGAGAGATTTTCCCAAAAATAGGTATAAATTTGGAGAAGAAAATTGGGGCTTTTGTGTTTTTTTTGCACAATAGTGCTAGCTATGATGATTGTATCGCAGATCTGAAGTTAACATGAAGTAAACCATTGTTGGAGAATATTTTCTTGGATCTATGTTAGAGGAAATTGGGGCTTTTGAGGTTTAATGTGGAACGATACTGAGTTGTGGTATTATATATTCGGATCTTGAGTTTTGGAAGTAGAAATCATAGTCAGGAAATTTTTTTGGATTATTAAAATTTAAAAAAATAGAAAATCCGAAAATCATTTGTTAAATATTTACGTTTTTGTTCATATTTTGTGTCAATTACGTAGTCTTTGTTGAAAATGGTCCCCTAATTTGTAGATCTAAGATCCTAATGTATAGATCCAAGGTCCTTTTTCAGTAAATCGGAAAAGTAGGTGTTATAAAAATTAAATATATAATAATTTTGAAATTAAAAAAATAAAATAAATTGCATATTCATAAGTAGTTGCATTGTATGCGGACTTAATGTTTGTTCCTGATTTTCCTCGCAGATTTTGACGTTCATATTCACCATGGCACATTCTGCCACATTCTGGTTTTGGTTCCGGTTCTTAATTTGCATATTCACCATGGCACATTCTGGTTCCGATTCTGGATCTTACAGTTATGATGATCAGATGGAAGAATTCAGTGGGGACATTGGCTGGAGGTGTGCGTCCGCTCCTGATGGAAATAAGGCGAAGCCGCAATGCAATTTCTGTGGGAAGAAGTTGGGAGGAGGCGGGATCACAAGGATGAAGCAACATCTTGTTGGCAACAACAAGAATGTTGCGAAGTGCACATGTTGTCCCAAAGATGTGAGGGACAAGGTCAAGGCGTGCTTGGACGGAAAGAAGGAAAAGGAGACGAAGAGAGTAAGAAGGGAAGAACAAATGAAGGAGTTCATGTTCGAGAAAGAATTCAACGTCATTTCTGATTCAGACGACGATGATTTTGTGTACTCCGCCGACATTCAGACTGCATCAGAGAGGAGGGCATACAGAAGGGCTACACAAGAATCATTGAGGAGCGAGTTCGAGAGGAGAGAACTCGGTGTTGCATGGGGCGGCTTCTATGGTGCAGGTGGGAGTGGGAGTGGTTCTGGAGGCGCACCAGTACCACCACCCACCAAGAAACACAAGGGGAAGGGAATTGAGCCCTTCTTGACGAGGAGCGGATCCATGCAATACAAGGCAAGCAATGATCCGAGGTACAAAACAGTGAAGGGAGTGTTCACCAATGCACGAGAAAGGGTGGGAAAAGCCATCAGCAAGCTCTTCTTTGGGGAGAGCATTCCTACCAACATTGCAGGCGGGTCATTCTTGCAGCATGCCATTGATGAGATCGTTGCAGCGGGAACGGGAGTGAAGGCTCCAACATCCTACGAGATCATGAACAAGTATCTGGGGATGGAGAAAGAGGAGATGAATGAGTACATCGTCGAGTTGAGAAGGAGATGGCCAGAGTATGGGGTGACATTGATGTGCGATGGGTGGACGAGCTACACAAGGAAGCAGATCATCAACTTCCTTGTTTACTGCGATGGGAAGACAATTTTCTTGAAATCTGTTGATGCATATGAGCATGTGAAGGACCATAGGTACCTTCTGAAGTTGATGAAGGACGCTATAAAGGAGGTTGGGAAAGATCACATTGTGCAAATTGTGACAGATAACGGCAGCAACTTCAAGAAGGCTGGTGAAACAATTATGAAGTCCAGCAGCTACGGAATTTTCTGGACACCGTGTGCTGCGCATTGCATTGACTTGATCCTTAAGGATTTCAGCAAGAGGAAGCTCGTCTCAAGGGTGGTGGAGAAAGCATGAATGATCACCACATTCATCTACAACCACAACAAAGTGTTGGCACTAATGAGGCGGATGTGCAATTGGGAGTTGGTGAGGCCTGGCATCACACGCTTTGCAACCAATTTTATAGCGTTGCAAAGCCTCAAGCAACATAAGATGGGTTTGAAAACCATGTGTTGCCAGGGTGAGTGGTTCGAGATACCTGAAGCTCAGACTGAAGGAGGACGGAAGGTGGAGATATTGATCAATGATATCTCCTTTTGGGATGACGTGACTCGGGTCGCGAGGATCATGGATCCAGTTGTATCTGCATTGCGGATCGTGGATGGCGACAAGAAGCCCACCATGGGAGTCATCTATGAGGCAATGCGCTGCATGAGAGAGAAGGTCAGAGAAGTGGTTGGGAAGGGATCGAAAGCATGGTTGGACATCATAGACGAGCGATGGTCCAAGATGCTCTCACATCCTCTTCACAAGGCCGGTATGTATTATGTAAAAATGGTTTTTTTTTCAATTATTTAAATTTCTGTAGTTGGTTGTTGGACATCATAAATGAGCTTATTACTTTCTGTGCAGCTTATTACTTCAATCCTAAGTACCACTACAATAATGGACTTGGTACAAATGGTGACCTTCTCTCAACCGTACAGATTGTAGTGGAGAAGCTCGTCAAGGACGAGAAGTTACAGATCATGTGCATGAATGAGGTACTATCCTCAATTTCTACCTAAATTTGGAGTCACAAGATATTTGGGTTGAACCTATTTGTGCGTTGTGCAGGTTAAGTATTACCGAGATGCATTGGGTTCCTTTGGTCAGATTATTGCGGTCAATGGTCGTGGCAATACTCTTCCTGGTAGGGACGGAGGCAAATAAAACCATTACTTGTGTGTACATTTATTTGTACTTATGATTTCTGTCTTTTCCTTTTTTTGAAGTCGAATGGTGGATGTTATACGGGATGGAAGCTCCCAACCTTCGAAGTGTGGCAGTGAAAGTGTTGTCTCAAACCGCATCTGCTGGCAGTTGTGAGAGGAACTGGAGCACGTTCAATTTGATACATTTGAAGAGAAGGAACAGGTTGGGAGAAAAGAAGCTCAATGACCTTGTCTTCGTGCATTACAACTTGAGGCTGAAATTGAAGCATGCAACGGAGGGACATGACAAAGATGACTATATGGACCCTATTGACCTTGCATACATTTTCAAGATGCACGATGACGATGCTGATGAGGACGTTCTCCAAAGGTGGATGGATTCCAATGGTGCCCCAGTTCTCGGTCAGCCAGGTGGAAGACCGAATGAGAACATAAGCCAGCAAATGGGAACAGACGTTGGTGACTTTTTGGCCAGATCCGGGCGGATTACATACCCTATTGGAGGGTTGGAGGGCGAGATTGATGCAGTTGTTGATGAAATTCTCTCGAGTAGCTCCAAATCCAAGTCAAAGTCAAAGGATGACAGTGGAGATGATGATGATGACGATGTTGGTCGTGCTGGACCTGGTGGTGGTGGGGAGTCAAACTCAGGTGGGTCAGGAGGGAGTGGTCGTGGACCACATGCTACCAGACTTGAGGAAGGCCTACAAGCAGGACGTGAATATATGGAGAGATAACGGAACACATACGGATAATTTGTTCCAAGTCCGAGTCCAGGGCCTACAGATTACGAGTACGGTCGAGGCCATCGTCCAACCGACAGCTACATGGAAGATTTGACATCATCTATAGGTTCTTTGAGCTTCATGGATATTGACAGCCCATATCGCGGAGGAACACAAAGTCCTTTAAGCGGATATGGATCGTCGCACGATGATAGATCATTTGGCGTCTTCCCGAAATACTTTCAAGCTCCTCCTCCAGGACCTCCTCCTCCTCAGTACGCACCTCCAGCATATTCATATGGTTACAGTGGATATGGGGGATACAGTAGCGGAGACAACTACCAAAGTAGCCAATCTGAGCAGAGCCATAGCAGTTTCTTTGGGGGTGACAGCTACGGTTTCTTCCCTGAGTACTACACGCCAGTTCTTCCTCCTCCTCTACAGAGATCTTCTCCTACTCTGTCGTCGTCGTCCCGAGGATCTCAGGGCAGTAGTTCATAGCCTCGTCGTGCCACTCGTGATACCGGATCCAGTGCTGCTTATCCTCGACTCGGGATGCTCATAGGCATCGATGACCACCAATACAGGCAGTATGTCATGGATTACAAGGCCATGTACTCGTACATGACATGGGAGAACTACTGCGAGTTCATAGAATCTGCGATGTGCTATGAGAGACAGCAAGGAAGGGGGGGCATTCAGATCCACCACGGAACTCTTGGTTCTGAACAAAACATGTCACCAGGGCAGGTATTATATTTTAATCTTTAATCTTTTATTGCATTTATCAGAAATATCCATGTTCTAAATAATTTTCACTTGTTGTAACTTGTATTGTATTTGTAAGACTAGACTATTACTCTTTTTTATTATGTATTAACAATGTTACAACCATGGTTTCAACATTTATATATTAATTGTCTTATGAGATTTCGGTCGAGATAGGTTGTATAGAGGGGTGGAGATCCTCAATTGCAATGATATGGATAAAATATGGGTCATTTCGACCCCATATCGATCGAGACATGTTGCTTGGGTTCCAACAATATGACCACCGATATGACCGATATGTCTATATAAAGGGTATAGATGACCAATATGTGTGAAATAATTGTGTATTTGTATGTTATTTATTGTTCTAATAACTTGGAATATCGAAATTTTCAATAAAACTGGAAAAAAAATCGGATTTTTGAGCCTTTTCCGACTTTTCCATCGAAATCGTCGAAATTTCCCGAAATTTCGGTGAAATTTCGGTATTACACCTTACCGAAACGAGATCGAAATCGAAATTTTGAACCTTGGTTTCGGGTCATTTGGAGTTAGCATGAATCAGTTAAAAATCAGGAAACTTAGGCTATTTACAGGTCATTTGGTCTGGAATTTTTGGCTTCTTATTTTGTGTGAAAATAAGTTATAAAATGCAATTCTAATCAAAACATGCATGAATGCTAATTATGCATAATAAATGGAGAAATGCCAATCATTTTTTAGGGATTTGGGCTTAATTATTCAGTTTTAGAGTGATGAAACTGAGATTCATCATCCCCCTATACTTAAACCATGATCGTCCCTGAGCATCAAAAGAAATGCCATGAAGTGAAATGAGATTAGGTTCCATACCAAGACCATGAGCTGAAGGTGACAATGAAACTAGTCTCGACCTTTGGATTATTAGTTTGGCAGAACTTCTGTGAGACTTATAATTTTAAAATTAACAGCCTTCAATTTCTACACATCATTGTCACAGTTTCGGCTCAGAAGTCATCTTAGATCAATCCTCTTCCCAAAGCATACCCTATGAATATTGAGCAATGACTCATGTGTGTGAAAGGTTTTAGCTCTTCCCATCCAGAATGCCGGACTACCATGCAGACCTACTCTCCAGTAACTCGTCCTCGGGGAGTCAGGTATTTCCTTCTAAGGTCTGTCGCGTTGTGTTCACAATCGAAATGGGGGAGAAGTTAGAAGGAGAAAAGAACTAAAGGGTGGCCAGTGTGGTCACCTCTCCTTGTGAAGATAGCCAGTGTAGCCGAGTCTCCACCAAGATCTACAGGTTTTCTTGAAGCTTGGACCTTTTTGGTCAGATATTTATTTGATAGTGGCTTCTTTGTATTTGCCCCTACGGATCTTGTTGTGCCCCTACGGATATAGAATCTTTTTTTCTGTACATGTTTTGGGGTCTTAGAAAAAATTTGTGCCCAGCTGTCCATCCCTTTTTCGAAGCTTTATTTCAACCCATACTCCGGTCTTTAGATTTCCACGCTAAAAGAAACTCACACAGTCTTCCAACACCCCGTCTGAGTTGAGCTAAGTGTATAGTGCGAGAGTACAAATTAATTCTTTATTCCAGAGTTGTACCCAGAATGAAGAGATCAGGTTAGACACTAAGAGTCAAATGCTGCACATTGTCATGTGGAACTCGAAGAATTAAGTCATAGACCTGAAGCTTCTAAATTCCTATTTCTCGGTGAAGTTCCTCTGAAAATTAGGTGGATTAAGGTCAAGTCCAGATCACTCTTGATTTCTGCTCATAACTCGGTTCAGAACCTAAGGACTTTTCACAGATGCAAATGCATGTAATGCTGGATGAAGTGCAGGTGCGTGAAATGCATACACAAGTTTTTTTAACTTTAAAAAAATCGATTTTTTTATTTTTTAAAAAAGTTTTTTATGCAAAAATGAATAAGAAGCCATTTTTTTCAAAAACAATTGGGTTGGACATAGTCAGTGTTAGTAGCAAACCTTTTTTTCTTTTCATTTTGTTTTGTTTGTTTTTTTTCAAGTTAGTTACCCACCCCGTAAACACATATAGACTTACGCGAAAGTACGAGATATGGGTAAAATATATACACAATATATATACACCCCCATATACTTAGCGAGTGTTGTGTCCTCAGAGCACAAGAAGCATAAAGAAGACATAGCTCGGGCTAAGTGATAAACGCAGAATTGAGCGCGGTCGTATTGACTCACAAGGCGAGTCAACAGTCGGTGTATTGACCACACAAAATCCTAGGTTTAATCAACAATTAACCCACACTAAAGATCAATAATTAGAAATAAATGTGAAGTTAAAATTTATTTTTAACTCTGCACAAATGGTGTAAAGGGCAAGTATGCAGAGAGTTCGAACACAGGGAGCAAACAGGGCAGATCAAATACAACTGTATGTGTGAATGTGTGTGTCTACACTAAGCAAGCAAACAATGATTTTTGTGGGTTTTTAAATTTTTTTAATAATTTTTTCTTTTATTTAATTTTTAATTTTGTATTTTGATTTTTAATTTTCTGATTTTTATAATTTTATATTTTATATTTTTTTTCTTTTTAAATATTGGAAAATATAGACAATGTAATATAAGGGGTGATAAAATATTAATAAAAATATGCAAAAATAACCAAAAATTCAGAAATAAAATGTTTTTGATATTTTTATATATTTTTACTATTTTTATGATTTTTGGGTATTTTTCAAAGTGTTTTTGGTATTTTTAAATACTGAAATGAGAGAAAACCGTGGAATATATGCTGGCTGTGAGTAAAATGGGAATTAAAATTAGCAAACAGCAACCAAAATTTTTCACACTAATTTTCAAGTAAAGAGAATGAAATATAGAACAAACAGGAACTGAGTTTGTGTTTTTTTGGAGTTTTTTACAATTTTATAGATTTTTTTGAAGTTTTTATGTATTTTTAAATTTTTAGTGTTTTTCTTTTAAGATTTTTAGTGATTTTTAGACTGACACTAAAATATGGTAAAATAGAAACTAGGGAATTTTTGTGGAATTTTTCGGGATGTTTTAATATTTTTTGTATTTTCTAAGCTAGACAGTGAATAAAAAGCATGTTTTTGATTTTTTAATAAATATTAAAATAAAATAAAATCAAAAACTAAAATGCTGGCGTCAAAGAACAAGCCTACAGGAACTTAATCCTATTTTTGTGGAATTTGTGGAGTCCAACTGATAATTTAAATAATTAGAACAAGCATCCAAACATTAATCAGGCCTGGCAGGGGTATAAATGCAATTTAACAAACATCCAGGGCACACATGCAATTTTCCACAAAAGTTTTAAACTAAATCTTCAATTTTCAGGACCAAACATCCATTACAGAACCCACCTGGGTGTCAGCGCAATTCACCCATCAGGGCGCGTGACTTGCACGCGCCTGACGAGGACCAAAATGTGATTCTCCAAAAACCTGGGGGCTTACATGCAATTTCTCCAAAAATTTAACGCTGAATAAGAAAGTTTTGGTACTGGACTGAAATAAAACAAAGGTCGAGGGCCTCTATGCAAAATGCCCTCACCTCACGTGTACAGGTCACGTGAGGTGACGTGGCAGAGGACCTAAATGCAAATAAAATAAAGTCGAGGGTCTTTTTGCAATTTTTACAAAATTTTTAAACTACGAATAAAAGTTACTGGACTAAAATATAAATACAAAATGCGCGAGGGTGTGGATGCAAAATACCCTCGGCGCGCGATCCAACAGCGTAGAGGGTGCCACTTATCCACGTGGCGCGCTGCGGACGGCCGATGACGCTTCGACGATGCACGGCCTGGATTAGATCCTCCTTGGTTGATCGGATGGTCGAGGCGAAGGACGATCGGACGGTGGCTGTGCGAACTGGGAGACCTCCACGATCCAACGGCTGGGAGACTGAGACCAAGAACAACGCCGGATGCCGGCGAGGGCGAACTTCGCCGTCCCAGATCTCCTTCCTCCGGTGAAGATTGGGTGTCAAAACGGGCGTGGAAGCTCCTGTTGGTCTCCTCTTCCTCTTGGAGGCGCCAAAAGTCCACGGCGAGGGCCGTGGTGCTCGCGGGCGGCTGGCGGAGTTGCGGGGGCTTCGAGAGCTCCGGCGAGCTTCAAAACTCGCCTCCAGGCACTATCAAGTGCGCGTGACCTGCAAAAATAGTCAAGGGGTCCAGGGCAAACTGCTTGGACCCTTGGATGGACGTGCGGGTGCGTGGAGCGAAGCGGCGATGGTTGGCCGGAGGTGCGCTCCGGCGAGGGGTATGATTTGGCGAATGAATCGACGAAACTCAAAGTTTCTTGGGGGCTAATGTTCCTAAGACTACGGCTAGGCTAATGAGCAAGAAATAAATGGTGGAAGGGGCCCTCAATGGCCGGAGCCAGAGGGAAGAAGATACCTCGACCGCCGGTCTTGCGGGAGGTGCTGGAGTCGTCCTCGACCTCGTTCGCCCTGGCTGAGAAGCTCGCGGTGGAGCTGTCACCTCCAGCAAGGCTCAGAGCACCAGAGAGGCGGAGAGGGGTGGACCAAGGGGACTCCATTTGAATTCAAAGTAGAGGGGTCGCTTATATTGGGTTTGACCCGAGGTGACAGGGGTCCAAAGATCGACGAGCATCTAGCAAATCTTGGGTCCAAAGACCAAGATTAAGCTCGGGCGAGCTAGATAGATGGTTGGTGAACAATGTTGCAGAAGGATGCAACACAAAAACGTGAAAGAATCGGCTGGGAAAAAGCCAAGAAAGTGGCTCAAAAACCGAGCCTGACATGGGCTACAGGGGTAGGGCGACCAGTTGACTGGGGTCAACTGTTGACGCCTCCTGGTTGGTCCACGTGGACCAACCAGGAAAAACCCTGAATTATTATTTTGTTAATTCATTTAAAAATATCAATAAGCCGAATTAAATAATGGTTATAAAATAAAAAATATTTGTTATTTTATGTAGTATTTTATTATGATTTTTAATGTATTTTATGAAGTATATTTTTATAAGTTTACTTTTTAGCCCTATATAGGTATATTACCTATGTATTTTAGCCTTTATTTTTATTATGTGTATTTTAATGTTATTTATTTTTATTTATTATTTTATAAAATTATAAAATACTTTTATATACACAAATATATTTTTTATTTTAATTTTCTGATGTATTATGTATATTAAATAAAATATAAGTGTGAAAAGTATAGGTATAAGTATAGGTATAATACCTGTATAACCTATGTATGTTTATTTTTATTTTGAGTTTTCTTTGCATTTTTATTTTTATTTTAAGGCACAAATGTATTATAAGTAATATTTACAACATTATAAAAATATTAAAAATATAAAATAATAAATAAATAATAAATTGAATACTCTAATCAGTACAGCTATACAATGAGGGTCCAAAACTCAACTTTCAAACCGTAGCTCCACCAAATGCGAAACCACCACCATTGGATAGATTATTTTATTCTATATACAATTAAAGTGAGCATGCTGCATTTGGAGTTGTCAGTTGTGAGATACGGGTCTGGGAAGTTGGAATTCTAGGTTCTTATTCAGACCATAACTTTTTATCTGTACATTCTTTTTCTGTGAAATCAATTTTGTATTTTGCCTTGTAATATTATCTACAACTTTCATGTAAAGTTTCTTTATTTGATGTACAAAAAGTGGAACCAAAAATAGGTCCCAAAATGAATAAAGAATGAATAAAAGGTATAGGTATTTTATCTGTATTTTGGCCCTTATCTCCCCCTACTTTATTCCTGGTCGACCTATTCATCAAGATGCCTAGGTCTCGGGGTTTCGGGTCATAAAATATCTACAATATTTTATTCTTTTCTTTTATTTATTCTATAATTTTGGCCTTAATTACAGTATTTTATACACTAATATGATGCACATGCATGAATGCTAAGATTGTATATTTAATGCTATTTACAGGCATTTACTAGGGTTTTTGGTGCCAAAATGATAGAATAAAGATGATGAAATGTGGATTCATCATCCCCCTATACTTTACCTTTGCTAGTCCCTAGCAAACACTTATGCAATAAGTGCAAAAAGAAAAAGAAAGAAAAGAAAAAGAAGAACTTGGATTTAGTTTGATTATCAAACTTGTCTTCACAAAATCAAAGTTTGGAGCTTAAAACGGACCTTTGGAATTTTAGTGTGGGCGGAACCTTAGTGAGAACCGAATTTGAAATCCAACAGTCCTTGAGAATCCCAAAACTCTGTCCAAGTCTCCTCAATAGCCAGGTCAGAAATACTTCAACTCATACGCAAACTCTTACGACTATGAGTCTGACTCGTACAGTGTAAGTGATGGTGGCTCTCCTCAACTAGAATGACAAAGAGACTGACTTCTCCAGTACGACAACTCAATGATTCCCCAATCCAATAACTCCATCCTCGAGGAGCGGGATATTCCCTTCTAAGTTCAAGTGGCAACCAGCTCAAGAGGAGGGGGTGAAGAGAAGAATGGATGGTAGCCAGTGTAGCTACCTATCCTGGGATGCAAGACCAGTGTAGTCAAGTCATCCTGCTGCAGGCTCACATATTTGACTTTGGAACTCAAGCTTGCTTATTGACTTTACAACATTTGTACATACTTGCAGGCTTTTTATTCTTGTACATGCCTGAACTCTCTTTTTTTTTAATACTATATACAGCAGCATTTACATAAGGAGTTTTTCCACTTGAGCCAGTAGACTATCCCTCTTTTGAAGCTTTATCGCAACCCACAGCCTCTTGTCTTTAGACTTCCTAATCACTGGACAGGTTGGGGTGCACTTCCCTCCCTAGAGGAGGACAAATGTTTCCACTTGTGTGCGTCTCATACCGGCAAATCCAATCCCCTCACCACTCCAACTGAGTTGAGCCATGTGAAAGGTGCAAGTGTCCAAGTTAGGTCATTATCAACAAGAATCGTGCGTGTGCTCCGAAATACTCTACTTAGGCAGTCAAGAATCCATTGAACCAAGTCTCATGATCCTCAAAGAATTAAGTCAACTAGACCTGAAGTACCTCAAACCCAGTTCCTATAAGGTTCCTGTTATTAGGTAGATTTTAAGGTCCAATCAAGCTCCAATCTCCAGATTTTACTTAGACTCGTTCAACTATCAAACTCAATCCGAAAAATGCGAATGCTATGCAATGCAATGCAGAAAATATTTTTATGATGCAATTTTCAAGATTTTGTACTTTTTATGGATTTTTGAAAAGATGATGCATATGTAGATGCAATTTTTTTGTCTTTTTCAAAGAGATTTTTCAAATGTTTTTGGATTTTAATTTTGCAAATGTTTTTGGGATTTTTTGAAAACAAAAAGCTTTGGCTAAAAACAAGGTTAAAAATATGTACACGGGAGTGCTTTTTCATATAAGAAGTGGATTTTAAGAATTTACAAGAGTAAGTGGTCAATTTTATAAGTATATATAGTGGATTTTGGTGTGATGGAAATATTCCTCAAACTTATTTGACACAAGCTTTTTCACACAATTTTTGAAAACTATAGTCCAAAATAGTTTTTACAAACCTTTTTACAAACATGTACACACATTTGAGAATCGTTTTGCAAAGGCTTTCAAAACAGTATATATATGTTTTTCAAAACATTTTTGTAACTATTTTTCAAACCATTTTCAAATCATTTTTCAAACATTTTCTTTCACACAAAGAAAAGAAATTTTACAAACCACACAATTTTACACAGGTTGAAAACATGTAGCAAAATATTTTCAAAATAGTTTTCAATAGATGTTCACAAATATTTTCAAACTATTTTTCAAACATTTTGCAAAAAAAAACATTTTCACCTGATTTATTAATCAGTATATACAAAAATAATTTGAGGAACAGACACCTTTTTATTATGGATTTTAGTGAATTTTAAAGAATTTTTAGCCATATTATTAAGGAAATACGAAAGTACGAGTTATGGCTAAAGTATATACATAGTATATATGACCCCCTATACTTAGCTTGAGCTATGTCCTCATAGATCAGAGAGAAAAGAGAAGACATAACTCGTACTAAGTATAGACAAGTCTAAAGAATAAAGAACTAATGAATGAATCAACGAATGAGAAGTCGACCGTCCCCCTATACTTAGGATCAAATCATCCTAAGTATAGCAGACTGTACACAACGCAGGGAGGGTCAAGGGTGGGAATGAACAGATCGTACTCAGATTGTCTCCCCCTATACTTAGGGTCAGATATCCCTAAGTATAGACAAGAAGAGGAGACAATGGAGAGGATCGAAAAATCGGGAAAACTCGGGGTGCACACCCCCCTATACTTAGGACAAAGTACGTCCTAAGTATAGAAAACTGTCTACAAGGGCGGCACCTTTTTGATAGATAAAGAAAATAGAGAAGGAAAAGAAGAAAAGAAGAAAAATAAATCAATAGATGAAAGAGTGATATGAACAGATGGATCTGTACAGCGGAAGATGGAATTGATCACCATGTATGAGATGCAGATGATATGAGTCAAAGGACACATCTCATACCAGAAGAATGGGGGCAACGTCAATGGTCGGCGGATCATGATCAAGATATAGTTTCAGGCGTTGACCATTGACGCGGAAGGTAGAGGAAGATGACGGTTTGGATATGTCGATGCTGCCATTGTCATGTACCTTCCTAACCACATAGGGACCTTTCCACTTGCTCTGTAATTTCCCTGGAAATAATTTCAGCCTGGAATCAAACAACCATACTCTCTGATCTGGCTCAAACAGTTTATGGCTGATATGCGAATCGTGCCATGTCTTCACTTTCTCCTTGTACTGTAGGCTGTTGGAAAAGGCTGTGTCTCTCAGATCTTCTAGGGCTGTCAATTCAGCTCTTCTCTGGTCTCCTATACTCTCGGGATCTAACAACAGCTCAGTGACTGCCCAAAAAGATTTGTGATTGATCTCCACTGGCAAATGGCACGGCTTGCCATAGACGAGATGAAAGGGAGATGTCCCCAATGGATTCTTGAAAGAAGTCCGATAGGCCCACAAGACCGAGTCCAAAAGCTGTGACCAATCCTTTCGGTCTGGGCGGACAACTTTCTGCAAGTTTGTTTTTATCTCCCGATTCGAAACTTCGGCAAGACCATTAGTCTGAGGGTGATACGGTGTGGCAACTCGATGGTCAATACCGAACTCGTCTGCAAGGGCCCTAACCTTGTCATTGATGAAATGAGACCCCCCGTCTGAAATCAAGACTCTAGGTACCCTGAACCGTGAAATGATATTTTTCCTCAAGAACTTGCACACGGTTTTAGCATCTGCGGCTCGGGCGGGGATGGCCTCAACCCATCGGCTGACATAATCAACAGCGAGCAGGATGTGCTCGAATCCCTGACTCTTAGGAAATGGGCTCATGAAATCAATCCCCCATGCATCAAAAACCTCACAAAAGTGAATGGGTTGCATGGGCATCATGTCTCTCTGTCCGCAGGTTCCCATTTTCTGACAGTCAGTACATCTCTTCACGAACTCATCAGAATCCTTGAAGAGAGTAGGCCACCATAGGCCGGATTGAAGCACCTTCTGTGTTGTTCTTTTTCCAGAATGATGTCCTCCTGCCTCAAGCTTGTGGCAGTATGTGAGGACGCTATGATGCTCTTCTTGAGGAATGCACCTCCTCCAGATACTGTCCCCTCCTTCATGATAAAGGACGGGATCCTCCCAATGGTAAAACTTGGCCTTCGCCAGGAAGATCTCGAGTTTCTGCCTGGGCCAACCTTGTGGGACTGTCTTGGCGACAAGATAGTTCACAATGTCAGCGTACCACGGGAGCGAGGTGATAGCCAAGATCGCCTCATCTGGAAATGTCTCTGTGATAGGTGCGTTGGGCTCAGATTCCTCAAGATTCTCCAATCTGGAGAGATGATCCGCCACCACGTTCTTGACTCCAGGTTTGTCCTTAATCTCAATATCAAATTCCTGGAGTAGAAGGATCCATATGGTAAGACGTGCTTTGGCATCCTTCTTAGCCATTAAGTACCGGATGGCGGTGTGATCAGTGTAGATAGTCACTCTAGATTCGAGAATATACGATTGATACTTATCAAGAGCGAAGACTACGACCAGCATCTCTTTCTCAGTCACAGTGTAATTCCGTTGAGCAGCATCCAAAGTTCGGCTGGCGTAGTGAATGGCAAAAGGTAATCCATCCCTCCTCTGTCCAAGCACAGCCCCAACAGCAAAATCTGAAGCATCCGTCATGATCTCGAATGGAAGAGACCAATCCGGTGGCTGAAGGACAGGAGCTGAAACAACCATTTTTTTGAGAGTCTCGAAAGACGCAAGACACTTATCATTGACAATAAACTCGGTGTCTTTTGTCAGCAAATCAGTAAGTGGTCGGGCAATATGACTGAAGTCCTGAATGAACCGCCGGTAGAAACCGACATGCCCCAAAAAAGACCGCAACTGACGCAAATTGGACGGTGGATTGAGTTTTCTGATGATATCCACCTTAGCCGGATCGACCTCCATGCCCCTGTTGGAGACGATATGACCAAGGATCGTCCCTTGAGTCATCATGAAATGACTCTTCTCCCAAGATAAAACAAGGTTGACCTCTATGCAATGCTGAAGCACACGGTCTAGGCAGTCAAGACAAGCATCGAACCCGTCGCCATAGACCGAGAAGTCATCCATGAATACCTCTAAACAGTCACCCACCATGTCCGAGAAGATGGACAACATGCACCTTTGGAATGTTGTCGGAGCGTTACATAGACCAAAGGGCATCCGTATGAAAGCATAGGTCCCAAACGGACAGGTGAATGTCGTTTTCCCATGGTCTTCGGGCGCAATGGCCACTTGATTATATCCAGAGTACCCGTCAAGGAAACAATAATGACTTTTCCCGGCTAACCGCTCGATAATCTGATCAATGAAGGGTAGCGGGAAGTGATCCTTCTTGGTGGCCTCATTCAATCGTCTGTAGTCCACACAGACCCTCCAAGAAGTGGGCACTCTGGTAGCGATCTCCTCTACAGACTCATTGACAACTGTGGTGATACCCGTCTTCTTGGGTACCACATGTAAAGGACTTACCCATTTGGAGTCGGAAATGGGATAGATGAAATCGGCGCTCCACCACCTTGAAAATTCTTTCATGACTATGTCTCGAAGATTCAGGTTCAGCCATCGTTGGAACTCACGCGACGGCTTAGCGTTATCCTCGAGATAAATATGGTGGGAGCAAAGATTTGGGCTCAGCCCTTGGAGATCAGCTATACTCTAACCTATTGCCTTGCGGTTTCTTTCAAGAACCTCCATCAGACGAGATTCTTGTTCTTCAGTCAAATCTGCTGAGATAATGACTGGGTGCATTTCTGGCTCACCCGCAAGGAATCTATATGTCATAGACTGCGGCAGAGGTTTCCGTTCTGGACAACTGGGAGGTGGCAGGTCTGGCTTCTGATATGTCTGTGTAAATGCTATCAGGTCTGCATGGGAGAACTCTCGCTCTTCAGGAATTTCTGACGAAGGGCGGCCTGCTGAATCATCGATAAAATGCACTAGCTCGCACTCTGTCATGGTTGTCGGCTCAGAAGGAATCAGACAAGGTAAATAATCATCAAAATCATCCCAGTCAATGTCTGAATCCGAGGGATCAGAAGATGATGAGCAAGAATGAAAATCATCGGCACCCCTCGTCCCGACACTGTCAGCCTCAGGTATATCCTCATCCAGGGATGTGCTCTCCCGGCTCTCGACTGCCATGAGCTTGAGATATAGTGAATCTGTAGGCAAGGCGATGGTCAGTGCTACAGGATCTGTCCAGTTGGATTCATCATCAGTCATCACGAAATCACACACCTGGTGGATGTCTAGCTCATCCTCTGCCATCTGCTCGGCTTCGTTGGATTGCTCTGAGCATGCCAACTCTCTGGCTCTGGTCTGGTCGATCGTATCTATTTGTATGCTTTCACCCTCTACGCGAAAACATACCGTCCCACTGTCATGGTCGGATACCGCCTTGGCAGTGGCCAAGAATGGACGTCCGAGTATGATGGGGGCATCGGTTACCGATTCAGGGATCTCCATGTCCAATACAACAAAGTCCACGGGGAATTTCAGGCCCTGAATGGTAACGACCACGTCCTTCAACAACCCCTTCGGACTCTTGATCGACCTATCAGCAAACTGAAGGACTGTCCTGCTCCGAAGAAGAGGGCCAAACTCTAATCGTTTGAGTAAGGCTGCCGGAAGGAGGTTGATCGAAGACCCGCTGTCTAATAGAGTACGATTGAACCGCTGCTCCTGGATCTCACATCTGACATAGGAGGCTCCTGTATCAGGTCTCTTGGCTGGCAATGTGTTCTGAATGGCGCAGCAAGTGTCATGAGTGAGCATATGGATTTGATCTCTGTGTCTCTTCTTCCTTCGGACAGTAGTTGTCTCTTTCAAGTTCTTTTTGAAGAAGGGGATATGCTCAAATGCTTCCCGTAGAGTCAGCTGAATGTGGAACCTGTCAATCATTTGGTTGCCGAACTCTACCTGCTGGTTCTTTTTTTGATTTTTTTTATTCCCCTTCGCTCGGCGGAGTGCCTCAGGGAAGGGGATGGTAGGGGCCTCCACAGATGGAGGTCTAGGAATAGGTCCCTGTGCCTGTGAAGGAGGAAAATCCATACAATAATCATCATTCACCACATATGGATCCGCAATGTGAACAGAAACCTTTCCTTTATTCATATTTTTATTTTTCTTTTTGTTACCACAGTCCATAGCTACAAAAGGTGGTAACATCACAAAGGGTGGCTCAAAAAAAGTAGATGTGGTGGCCTCAGCACCACCACTAGCACCTGTGTCTGCGGCATCAGCACCGCGCTCTGGTTCAGCATCCAAAATGGTGGCATCAGCACCACCGTCTGCATCTGGTATCACGACGGCATCAGCACCGTCGTCTGGATCTCCGTCATTGGTGGCCTCAGCACCACCGTCTTCAACATCATCATTAGTGACATCTGCACCGCTACTCTGCTCCTCTGGCGCTCATGGTTCTGCATCTGGTTGTCGCTCAGAAGAGGCGCCGCCGGCGGGCATCCTACCGCTCCTAGTAGTCACAAAATCAGCATCATTCAAAGAATAAGACATATTCAAATCGTCACTAGGAGAAGTATCCTCTGTAAACTCTACCTGCTCAGACTTCCTTTTCAGATTGTTCGGGTTAGGTTCAATCTGAGCGGGTATGGCGGCCTTCCCTTTGATTATTTCTCTCATTTCCTGCCGGAATTCATCCATTTCTTGCCTGAAGGATGCTCGTTGTTCCGAAAGCAAGCGGGCAAGATCATCTAATGCTGGGTTCTCAAATGTGGGACCCTGAGAACCGGATGGTTGTCCCTGCTGGAAATGGGGTTGCTGCTGCTGATGCGGTTGAAATTGGGGGTGATGGGGATAAGATTGCTGAGGCTGCTGTCGCTGCCTCCACTGCTGTCCCTGATAGGCGGGACGAGGACCACTCTGATACTGCTACTGATGGGCATACTGGGTTGTTGCTACTGTTGTGGCTGGCTATTCTGATGTCCTTGGGCAAGATTCTGCTGCTGGGATGAGGAGCCACCGTTGCTCCAACGGAATCCGGGGTGATCACGACGAATCCCGGGCTGAGGGTACCGGTCGTACCAAATCCCATTGACTTCCATCAATGGTTCCTGCTCGAAGGAGGGTGGAGGAAGAACTGCCAGTGGCTGTTCCGGCTGATACACCCACCATATGCGTGTCTGAAGATGGCGGCTGCGTTGGGTAGTACTGCAGCAAGGGAACCGGCTCTGCCTGGATATGGTTGACTTGACGATACGAGGTAGATGGCTGGTTGGCATTGCTACTGCTCGGATCAGCACGTGATCTGGGAGGCTGTTGGGAATGAGTTTGTGCCTCCTGAACGCACAAGATCTGCGTCTTCAGATCACTCATGGTCTTGACAATTTGGTCCATCTGGGACATGCCTTGCATCTGCTTCTTCTCGAGGATCTCGAGGCGGTCCAGCTTTTCACTGATTATGCCCATGTCGGCTGCGGCTGATTCAGCTTGGGTTGCGGCAGCTGACGCTGTATTGGGACCGGCATTGATGCGGGCGATCCTCTGGAATGATCCCGCTCCTTGCGGGGGCTTCTGATGTGTGTAGACTCGGGCTTGGGCCATTACTGTAGAATTTTCTGCCATGCCCTCGTAAATGGCCCAGATGTCGTCTTCACCCTTGGAAAAGTATGATCCACCGCAAGAGGCATTGACAAGCCCCTGCAGCTCCGATGTCAGCCCACAGAAGAAACTTTGCACCAAGTTGGGCTTGGATATATCGTGATGTGGACACCGGTCAATGAGCTCTCGAAAGCGATCCCGCGCTTCATGGAAATGTTCATTCGGGATCATTACGAAGTTGCTGATCATGGCTCTGGCTGCATTGGTCCGGCCGAGAGGGTAGTACTTCTTCAGGTATGCGGTCCGGAGATCTGCCCATGTATCGATGAATCGCCCAAGGTGTTTGAGCCAATATGCGGCTCTATCAACCAAAGAGAATGGAAAGGCGATCATCTTTATTGTGTCCTCGGTCATCAACCGATCATGGATAGTGCTGCATATCATCTCGAATTCCTGGAGGTGGAGGTGTGGCTCTTCGGTCGGCAACCCATGGAACTTGGGTAGAAGCTGAATAGTGTGGGGCCGAAGCTCGAAATCTCCGTGGATCGGTGGGAGTCGGATCCAACGATGAGTGAGGGATGCAACTGGGTTGTGCAGTTCCCTCATGATGGTCTGTGGTGGTATCTCAGCGTCTGGATCGCCTCCTCCTGCATCAGGTCCTCCTCCTCCTCCACCTCCACCGCCACCGCCCCCAGGTCGGTTTTCTCTCATCTGCGCTATCTCTCTCATCAGATCACCCATGAAGGTATCCTGGTCATGGATCTGTCTCTGCATAGTCTCCAGGGATGTTAATAAGGAAAATTGTTGATGGCCGCCTGATCAAATATGAACGGAGGGTGATCATGGTCATCTGGGTGCTCGCCTCTGTCTGCCATCACTGGATTTTCTGAAAAAAGCAAAAGAGGCCATCTCAGGTGCTGTCGAATGATCTGAACTCTGTGATGCACTGAATTCTGAAACTATTGGACTGAGAGAAGGAGAATGAGAAGGGTGGTCGAGGGGGAACATGGTGGATGTAAACTCGGGCTCGGAGAGCGGACTCTCCGAGGTGGTCCTAGATGAATAAGGAGGAGTGCTGGATAGCGGTGCCGACAAAGTCGGCCTAAGAGATCTCCGTCCCATCATCTTGATTATTGGGAAGAGCAGAGGGGATGCAGAAGAAGAAGAGTGAAATGAGATGCAATAAAATTACGCACAATTGTGCGGTGTTTTTGATCTTGACCTAAATAATTCTAGCAATCAAACACAAAGCAGGGGTAAGTTCACCAACTCAACACATGAAGCCGTGAAGGTTCGGCTTTTATCTTGTCAATTTTATCTTGATTCAGGAATTAGTCTTTTCACGAGTCCTTAGAGCGCTATGCCTAAAGGAGAGAGAGTACTGCCGGAAAAGTATTCCCGTACTTGTCCTCCTCCTGTGTAACCTGTAACTTGCGCTTTTTAAGGTCCTTGTAACCCATCCTGGATCCCTACTCAACCAAAGAAATAGAGGGAGGAAGCCGATAGGCGAAACCGATACTTCGGACCTCGCTCACAACGGAATCACCCGTGAGCGTGCAAGATCCTACTCGGACGCAGCCGGTGAGACAGACACACCCGTGAAGGCGTGGCCTAAGCTCAGTACTTCGGACAAGGTCGATGCTCACACAATAGTGAGTCACCAATGGCGACCAAGCCCTACTCAACTACGTACGATAGTAGTGCCAATACTTCGGAAATCCAGGCGATACACAAGGCAGGCACAAGTTGGGTTTTTGGCTCTAATCCTTACGAAGCGCTCACCTCACTTGGAAGGAGACCTTCCCATGCAACCTGAATACAAGTGAGGGTGTTACTCTCCCCAAGCAATGAATCCAATTACCGATTTTATTTTTGGTCAAGTTTTCTTGGCAGTCCTTTTTTAATTTTTTTGGTGTTATCGCTTCTTTTGAGTGAATTCAAACAAGCGCCTAACGATTTTTGTTTTTTCTTTGTCCTACTTTGTTCCAAAAACAGAGGGAGAATAGAGTCGGAAAAGCCGTGCAAGTCGACACCAAGGTGGAAATCTCACCTTTGTGCCTAAATGATGCATGCAAAGTGAGAAGACTTACAGCGAATCCCAGCTCTCTCCATGCGGGATGCAAAGCAGAATTTATAAACCTAAACTACATGGCGATATGCAAAGCGGAAATCATCCTAGAGTAGGCAACTGCTAGCGTGAAGAACCACAAGCTAGCCACTAACTCTCAATCCTAATGTCCGGTCTAGGCTCACCCCTCCTCTGCTCAACACGTTTGAGTTAGGAGAAAGCGCTTGTGTGGGGAGAGCTCGTGGCGCGTGGATCGAAAGCTAATAGCTAACTATTTAATTAGTCTAAGTCCAAATACGAACTATAGGAGAATGCAAAGATAATTAGTGTGTTTGGACCTTATTCTAATCGAATCAAGCAGGACCTACAACTAAGGGCTCAATCCACAAAAGAAATGAAAAGGAAAACAAATCCGGAAAATGACAAGCGGGAAAACGCGATAAAAACCGCAGTGAGCCCCCGGGTGAACAAACTCCCGGAAATTAGGCCCGGTAGTGTCTCAAGAGTCCAAGTGTCCGAGTACCTGTATTATTACAATTTATCAAATCACTCTCTCACAAAAATAAAAATGCAAGCTAAACTAATCACTCTCTCTCTCACTCCTCCTGCTCTCTCCTGCCGGCTTGACCTAAGAAGGCCGGCTCTGCTTCCCAAGGTTGCTTCGGGTCACCTAGGCGATCCGCCTTGCTCCGCGGTCCCTCGCAAGAAGACAAGAAAGGATGGTCAGAATAGCTCAAGCAATACATGTATAAAAAGTGCAAGAGAGCTAAACTGAAGCTATAGTAGACAACAATCACAAGCAAATAAAAATGTAAACTACTCGCTGTTGCTCCCTGGCAACGGCGCCATTTGATAAACGCAGAATTGAGCGCGGTCGTATTGACTCACAAGGTGAGTCAACAGTCGGTGTATTGACCACACAAAATCCTAGGTTTAATCAACAATTAACCCACACTAAAGATCAATAATTAGAAATAAATGTGAAGTTAAAATTTATTTTTAACTCTGCACAAATGGTGTAAAGGGCAAGTATGCAGAGAGTTCGAACACAGGGAGCAAACAGGGCAGATCAAATACAAGTGTATGTGTGAATGTGTGTGTCTACACTAAGCAAGCAAACAATGATTTTTGTGGATTTTTAATTTTTTTAATAATTTTTTTCTTTTATTTAATTTTTAATTTTGTATTTTGATTTTTAATTTTCTGATTTTTATAATTTTATATTTTATATTTTTTTTCTTTTTAAATATTGGAAAATATAGACAATGTAATATAAGGGGTGATAAAATATTAATAAAAATATGCAAAAATAACCAAAAATACAGAAATAAAATGTTTTTGATATTTTTATAATTTTTTACTGTTTTTATGATTTTTGGGTATTTTTCAAAGTGTTTTTGGTATTTTTAAATACTGAAATGAGAGAAAACCGTGCAATATATGCTGGCTGTGAGTAAAAGGGAATTAAAATTAGCAAACAATAACCAAAATTTTTCACACTAATTTTCAAGTAAAGAAAATGAAATATAAAACAAACAGGAACTGAGTTTGTGTTTTTTTGGAGTTTTCTACAATTTTATAGATTTTTTTGAAGTTTTTATGTATTTTTAAATTTTTAGTGTTTTTCTTTTGAGATTTTTAGTGAATTTTGGACTGACACTAAAATATGGTAAAATAGACACTACGGATTTTTTGTGGAATTTTTCGGGATGTTTTAATATTTTTTTGGTATTTTTAAGCTAGACAGTGAATAAAAAACATGTTTTTGATTTTTAATAAATATTAAAATAAAATAAAATCAAAAACTAAAATGCTGGCGTCAAAGAACAAGCCTACAGGAACTTAACCCTATTTTTGTGGAATTTTTGAAGGCCAAATGATAATTTAAATAATTAGAACAAGCATCCAAACATTAATCAGGCCTGGCAGGGGTATAAATGCAATTTAACAAACATCCAGGGGCACACATGAAATTTTCCACAAAAGTTTTAAACTAAATCTTCAATTTTCAGGACCAAACATCCATTACAGAACCCGCCTGGGTGTCGGCACAATTCACCCACCAGGGCGCGTGACTTGCATACGCCTAGCGAGGACCAAAATGTGATTCTCTAAAAACCTGGGGGCTTACATGCAATTTCTCCAAAAATTTAACGCTGAATAAGAAAGTTTTGGTACTAGACTGAAATAAAACAAAGGCCGAGGGCCTCTATGCAAAATGCCATCACCTCACGTGTACAGGTCACGTGAGGTGACGTGGCAGAGGACCTAAATGCAAATAAAATAAAGACAAGGGTCTTTTTGCAATTTTTACAAAATTTTTAAACTACGAATAAAAGTTACTGGACTAAAATATAAATACAAAATGCGCGAGGGTGTGGATGCAAAATACCCTCGGCGCGCGATCCAACGGCGTAGAGGGTGCCACTTATCCACGTGGCGCGCTGCGGACGGCCGATGACGCTTCGACGATGCACGGCCTGGATTAGATCCTCCTTGGTTGATCGGACGGTCGAGGCGAAGGATGATCGGACGGTGGCTGTGCGAACTGGGAGACCTCCACGATCCAACGGCTGGGAGACTGAGACCAAGAACAACGCAGGACGTTGGCGAGGGCGAACTTCGCCGTCCCGGATCTCCTTCCTCCGGTGAAGATTGGGTGTCAAAACGGGCGTGGAAGCTCCTGTTGGTCTCCTCTTCCTCCTGGAGGCGCCAAAAGTCCACGGCAAGGGTCGTGGTGCTCGCGGGCGGCTGGCGGAGCTGCGGGGGCTTCGAGAGCTCCGGCGAGCTTCAAAACTCGCCTCCATGCACTATCAAGTGCGCGTTGACCTGCAAAAATAGTCAAGGGGTCCAGGGCAAACTGCCTGGACCCTTGGATGGACGTGGGGGTGCGTGGAGCGAAGCGGCGATGGTTGGCCGGAGGTGCGCTCCGGCGAGGGGGTATGATTTGGCGAATGAATCGACGAAACTCAAAGTTTCTTGGGGGCTAATGTTCTTAAGACTACGGCTAGGCTAATGAGCAAGAAATAAATGGTGGAAGGGGCCCTCAATGGCCGGAGCCAGAGGGAAGAAGATACCTCGACCGTCGGTCTTGCGGGAGGTGCTGGAGTCGTCCTCGACCTCGTTCGCCCTGGCTGAGAAGCTCGCGGTGGAGCTGTCACCTCCAGCAAGGCTCAGAGCACTAGAGAGGCGGAGAGGGGTGGACCAAGGGGACTCCATTTGAATTCAAAGTAGGGGGGTCGCTTATATTGGGTTTGACCTGAGGTGACAGGGGTCCAAAGATCGACGAGCATCTAGCAAATCTTGGGTCCAAAGACCAAGATTAAACTCGAGCGAGCTAGATAGATGGTTGGTGAACAATGTTGCAGAAGGATGCAACACAAAAACGTGAAAGAATCGGCTCGGAAAAAGCCAAGAAAGTGGCTCAAAAATCGAGCCTGACACGGGCTACAGGGGGTAGGGCGACCAGTTGACTGGGGTCAATTGTTGACGCCTCCTGGTTGGTCCACGTGGACCAACCAGGAAAAACCCTGAATTATTATTTTGTTAATTCATTTAAAAATAGTAATAAGCCGAATTAAATAATGGTTATAAAATAAAAAATATTCGTTATTTTATGTAGTATTTTATTATGATTTTTAATTTATTTTATGAGGTATATTTTTATAAGTTTACTTTTTAGCCCTATATAGGTATATTACCTATGTATTTTAGCCTTTATTTTTATTATATGCATTTTAATGTTATTTATTTTTATTTCTTATTTTATAAAATTATAAAATACTTTTATATACACAAATATATTTTTTATTTTAATTTTCTGATGTATTATGTATGTTAAATAAAATATAAGTGTGAAAAGTATAGGTATAAGTATAGGTATAATACCTGTATAACCTATGTATGTTTATTTTTATTTTGAGTTTTCTTTGCATTTTTATTTTGAATTTAAGGCACAAATGTATTATAAGTAATATTTAAAACATTATAAAAATATTAAAAATATAAAATAATAAATAAATAATAAATTGAATACTTTAATCAGTACACCTATACAATGAGGGTCCAAAACTCAACTTTCAAACCGTAGCTCCGCCAAATGCGAAACCACCACCATTGGATAGATTATTTTATTCTATATACAATTAAAGGTGAGTATGTTGCATTTGGAGTTGTCAGTTGTGAGATACGGGTCTGGGAAGTTGGAATTCTGGGTTCTTATTCCGACCATAACTTTTTATCTGTACATTCTTTTTCTGTGAAATCAATTTTGTATTTTTCCTTGTAATATTATCTACAACTTTCATGTACAAAGTTTCTTTATTTGATGTATAAAAAGTGGAACCAAAAATAGGTCCCAAAATGAATAAAGAATGAATAAAAGGTATATGTATTTTATCTGTATTTTGGCCCTTATCCCCCCCTACTTTATTCCTGGTCGACCTATTCATCAAGATGGCTAGGTCTCGGGGTTTTGGGTCATAAAAGATCTACAATATTTTATTCTTTTTCTTTTCTTTTATTTATTCTATAATTTTGGCCTTAATTACAGTATTTTATACACTAATATGATGCACATGCATGAATGCTAAGATTGTATATTTAATGCTATTTACAGGCATTTACTAGGGTTTTTGGTGCCAAAATGATAGAATAAAGATGATGAAATGTGGATTCATCACTAAGCATAAGAGAGTAAAAAGGAAAAAGAAAAAGATAGATCGGCCCGCCCCCAGTCTAAGTATAGGAGAAGAGCGAAAAAGAGGCGGTCGGGATATGTGAATGAGGAGAGTATATACAGATAGGCATCGGTTCCCCCTATACTTAGGCTCTGGCCAGCCTAAGTATAGAAGAAGGGTGGAAATGGAATGGTCGTGAGATGGGGAGAATGGTATGTACATATGGCATCGGTCCCCCCCCATACTTAGGCCCTGTCCTAAGTAGAGGAAGAATATGTATAAGGGGACCGATGTGGTCGGGAAGGAGGGTGGGTAGCCAATGATTAAGGTGGTTTTCGGCTGATCTTCTTGTGAGCATGCAGTGGGAGATCGTAATGATGAGAAGGAGATGAAGCATATGATTCTCAACTATTATTAGTGTTATCCTCAGAGAAATCATGTTGGATTGTAGATGAAGCGTATGAGTCAGATGAAATGTACCCATCATCAGAGTTATCCTCATAAGAATAGTATTTGAAAGTGGGCGTACTCCAGATATTTTTAGTTGTTTTCTCTGAATTCGCTCCTTCTTGGGATCGAGCGATTTATCCTCGAATGAATACTCTGAAGCACCAGTCTCAGTCAGCTCATAAGAAATTATTCCAGTGTATTTAATGAGACCAGGAGAGTCGGCTTTGGATGAATAATTGTGAGGAACGGGAGTTGTCCAACGGGAATCGAAGTTTGGATCCTTGCAGAGATATGGTTTTAGGACTGCTGAATAGACCTCACTCATGTAGATTACCTTCTCTGGACCTGATGAGGGATCATCAGATGATTCCCATTCCGGAAGGTCAAAGGTGACTTTCTTTTTCAATGAAGGAGTAGTCATTTTGTTCTGTGAAGGTGTTGGTCCGCTTGAGTCTCCAGATGAATAAGCATTGACATTTTTCTCCTTGGGCGGTGTTCGTCCTGCGTGTTTGTTCTTAGTCTTCTTAATGTTGGTGCACTCCTGAGTTGGGATGATATGGTCAAGGTAGTCAGAGTAGGTTGACTCAGGGTACACCCATGCATAAGTCTCAAGACATATAAGAAACATTTATCTATGGTGAGATCTGTAGGAAATGAAACAGTGGTGAGAGTCTATGCATGTTCGTTCTCAATTGACTTGATGTTGGAGCATTCCTATGTCGAGTTGATTTGATCAAGGTTGTCATAATAGGTTGACTCAGGGTGCGCCCATGCATAAGTCTCAGGATCATATGAGTCATATATTCGATTTTTTATGGTGAGAGCAGCTGGGAATGGAACAGGTGGGAGAGTCTCTAAACCAATAGTCTCATCAACAACCGCTATCTCAGGTGTAGCAGCGGGGTAGGGCTCATCTACCGCTTGATGGTTACGGCTGTCGAAGACTTCGTGGGTTGCCTCAGAAAATCAAGGTTCCTCAAAGACAGGGTGAGATCGAAGTGCTTCCAATGCTGTAAAATTGATTTCTCGAGTCTCACACTCAATAATTGCCTTAGCCAATGCTGAGAATGGCTTTTCGAGAATAATCGAAGACTCGGTGAATTCTCCTTGATGCTCAATATCAATGACCGTGAAGTCCACTTTGAGCGAGGCACCTTGGAATGTAATAATGATGGTAATGATTTCTCTCGGCCGCGTTATCGATCGGTCAACCAATTGAACGATCTCTCGTATATTTCTGATAGGTCTGAGTTTGAGCTCGTGAAATACAGAGGTCGGGAGGATATCAATTGGTGAGTCATAATCAATTCGAGCATGGGTAAAAATTGTGTCTTTAATTCTACAGTCAAATCTGGGCAACCACTTCACTATACGACTCTTGGTTTTTCTTCTCAACACCAAGGAGGAGGCCATTGATAAGATGTATCTTTCAATATTTGTTCTTATCCTGTCCAACTTTTTCCTCATTAATTTGTCCATTACAAATCCTTTAAGGTCGGGGAAGTATTTAATGGCTTATATAAAGGTAAGTTCAAAAATCAATCTTTTCTCCAGTGCTTCCCGTAAAGCAGGATCCAAATTCTTTAGATCTTCTTCAGTTTCAATTTTTATATATTTTTCTGATTTTTGATTTTTTGGTTGTTTTTTAATATTTTAATTTTTTTGTATTTTCTGTGTGGTGTGGTGATGTGGTGTTTTCTGTAGATGAGCAGGGTCTTTGATGTTCCGAGTAAGAGGTAGAGACATAGTCATCCCTAGGGGAGTAATATGCAGAAGTGTTGCTGTCAGAGTCGTCCCTAGGGTGAACATATTCTCTACGATTCTGAATATCCTCAGAATTTTCAACATGAGATCCAATCTTTTTCTCATCCATTTTTATGTCCTAGCTACCATAAAATGAAATTATTCGTTCGGTGAGCTTTCTAAATTTCTCCTCCATTAATTCATACCTCTTATTTATCCTCGAAATATCATCCCCAAAAATCTTTTCATGATCAATCATGGGTGCAATCGGTGTATATTCTTATTTTTGAAATTCAGAAATTTCGTCTTCCATTTTCCTCAAAAATTATGGAAGGAGGCTGCTCAATGGAAGGATTTTGCAGGAATCTATAGGTCTCATACTCAACATACCATGACTCAGGTATGCAATGCTAGTTTGAGTAGAGTCTACTTCCATGGTCATGATTGATTGTATCCCCGAACAATGGAGTTATACATGGTGCATATGTATCGATATTATCTGCTTTTTTCTCTGTATGTATAGGTTGATCGAAGGAATGGTATTCGGGTCGGTCAATAGGGATTTGATCATCACGGTTAATCCAACCTCGTTGATCATTAGGTGCGAGCCTCTCCATCCAGTGTGATCGGGTCTGGTCTCTTGGCCAGTCATGAGTCTCAAAAGTGATTTGTTCTTGAAATGATTCTTGGGGTGTAGAAAGAAATTTGGCATAAGTCGTGTCATCCCAAGATGTTAGTTGATCATATGCGATCACAAGTGGTGGAGTGGGAGAATATGATGGTGTGGTAACTTCAATGGGATGATTTGAGTAGAATGGTTTGGAATTTATCGAGGGGAGTGGATTCATCCAAGGGTGAAAGTCATCCGCAAATGTTGGAGGAATCTGGAAAGAAGAGAGTTTAGTCGATTTGGGCATAATCGAGACAAATTCATTTTCATAATATAGGTCAGATGGGTACTCGTACCATTGTTCTGTATTTGTCAAATGAGGTTGATGATGGTTCGTCATGGTTGATCTCGGTGCAAGTGCACGGGATATTCAAAAGAAATTTTTATCAAGGAGATTGAGGGTATAAATGTGCTGCTTTTGATCTTCGAAATCGATTCATGTACACCAATGCAAACACAAATCAAACCCCACCAACTCATACAATGAAGCTGCAAGAGTTCGGTTATTATCTTTTCAATTTTAGTTGGTCATAAGACAAACTTGGAAAATATTTAGCGAGTTGTTAGGTGCCGAAGATTTTCTTAAAGACTGTCCCAAATTCTTGCGACTAGTTGTACTTACTTTCAGCCAGTATGGGTGTAAGTACAGACCGTAAAATGGCTACCTGTGTTACTTAAGGACGGAGCCTTACGCATTGTCCTTTAAACCACCCACTCTGCTAAGGAAATCTAGACCGTTTATCAGCTACCCATAGATCCTCACTAAGAAGTAGCTAATTGTTTATAGAATCAGTAGTCTGAATGAAAATTTTGGAGCTGGGCTCTAACCTTAAGTGCCGTCTCTTGCTCACTCACAAAAATAAATGCATCCAAGGTCGGGGTTGCTCTCCCGCAAAAATTCTTGATTTTATGAGTTATTTAAAATCGGCTATATTTAGCAGTCCCAATTTTAATCCGGCGATCACTGAAGAATTAAGTGAGCACAAATACACGTCTGCCGTCCAGTCCCAATTTCCTTTAAAATTATGTGATAAAATAAGAGGGAGAATTTCAGGAAAAGACGATGCACGTGAAAAACGATGATGTATGCTCAGTTAGAAGACTTATAGTGATTCCTCGCAATCTCCATTTGAGATGCAATACAAGTATGGAAAGGTTATTCTAAATGAATGCAAGCCGATGAAAAACTGCACCTAGCAGAAAGTTCTATTAGCCGGGAAGAAATGAGTTAAATTTGACTAAGTTGAACGATCTATTGTGCGTTTCAATTGAAGTGAAGTGTAGCCCTAAGTCCTACGGGCACAATCAAACATTTAAAAGCTCTAAGAGCCGTATGTGCAGGTCTATCCTAAGCGCCACTCAAGTCGGGAACCACCCTCACCGGAGAGTGAAACAGGCCACGACACACCACAGAAAGAGTTCAAGGTCTTTTACACACGCGAGAGTCCAAACGGACATCGCTATAAATGAGAAAATAATTGCAAAAATTAAAATTGCAGAAAATAAAGTCCTAAACTCTACGCTCTCTCATGACTCGACTCGATCTTAAATTTAATGCAGTTTTTTGGAAGTCGGTGAAGATGTGTCGGTTCTTGAAAAACTGCTCCACGTACGTCGGGTACCTCGCAAGAAAAATAAGAGAGAGAGAGTGTGTGTAAGAAAGTGACACAAAAATAAATCAAAAATAAATTAAGAAAATAAATGCTAAAAATAAAAATAAAAAATGCAGAAAAAGAAGAAGTAAAAAATGAAATTTTACAGTGAAAAATTCAGGGGTCAGACTACCCAAATAAAGAAAACCGAATAAAGATATTTAGACAAAAAAACTAAGCCGTTTGCCTCCCTGACAACGACGCCATCTGACGAGTCCGAGACAGCCGATGTTAAAAGTCATAGATTATCGTTCGCTTAAATTAATGTGTCGTTTCATTGTAGGTGGGCAATCAGAATCGGTCAAGAAATAACCACAATTATTTAGTCAATTTTTAATCATGTGGTTTTATGGTTATTTTACTTGGACAAGTCCCAAGGTCGAACTCAAGGAGGCAAAGGAACAACCTAGAATTTTTGTCTATTAAAGTTCGTGCACGGTTTTCAAGGAGGTCTTTTTTGTATTTTTAATGCAAGTTTGGAATGCAAAATGCAACTTTGGCCGATTTTAAGGACTAAAAAATGAATATCAATCAAACGATGTCTAAAAAATATGAAACTTGGCCAAGATGACAATAATTACGAAATGAGTGCACTGTAATTTTTTTTAGAATTTTTAGATGTAAGATTAATTTTTTTTATGAATTTTTGAATGAAAATGATACGAATTTTAATATTTTGTTATAATAAATATTGTACCTATTTATTTTCAAGAGTTAAAATTTTTCAAAATCTATCACTAGGTGATGGATCTCAGAAAAATCCTAAACCTCAAAAATACAAGATTTAATACCTACTAAAAATTAAATATCGAAATATGCAAAATTATTTGTACAAGACAAACCATGCAAACAAATGTAATTCTTTTTAGGCACAATGTAACACGCAATTATTTCTACAATATGTGAATTTTTGACAATTTTGAGAGCAGTGGTTAATTACTTATGAATATTCAAGCATAAAATTGGCAAAATAGGTAATTTTTCATAAAACAATTAATTAATAATTAATCATTGATCACAAAAATATCCAACATATGCCAAGATGTAGAGAATTACTTGATGAACATCATGTTATTTTTATAAAGATGAAATGATGCAAAAAGCAGTTTAAAATGGAGGGAAACGCAGGGGTAACAATGCAATATTACAATAATTAAAAACAAAACAAAATTCAAAGAGGGGTTGTATTATAATTACCAAAATTGGGGGGGGGGGGTCTGCTGCAAAATCACCAGCAGTCACGTGACAAACAAGTGACCCCTGGTTGGAGGACTTTTGGGCAAATCAAAGGAAATCCGGGGGCTCTTCTGCTATTTACCCAACGGTCACGTGTAGAGCACGTGACCATGGGGGAGGTAGGCTTTGGCGTAAATGAGCGGATCTTCAAGGGTGCTAATGCAAGACAACCCCTCCCGTCACATGCCTCGCACGTGAGGAGGGTCTCGGGACTTGTGCCCGGCGGCCGCGGCTGGCGAGAGAAGTGGTGCTGGTGAAACGCTCGCTGGAGGAGGTTTCTGGTTGAGCAAGAGGAGGGGGAGTGGCGGAGGTGTTCCCCCAGTTGTCGATGACGAAGCACGGCCCAGGAGCTCGTCGATGATGGCGATGGGCGGAAGGGAGGTGCCAGTGAAGCTCTAGTGCTCGGAGAAGCTTGCAGCGGAGTGGGGAGCTTGAAGGTTGAAGTGCGAACCACAGAGGAGGTCGATGGTGAAGTCGAATTCGTAGTTGTCGAAGCAGTTGACGAACGCGGGCAGAGATGGTAACGGTGGCACGACGGTGCAAGGTTGGCCAGAGCAGAGCAGGGGATTTACAGAGACCTTCTGCAACGAGGTCAAAAACCTCGGACCTCGCCGGGAAGGATGGGCACCGGTGCTGTCACCACCGGTATTCCATATAGCGTTGGAGTGCTACCGACGGATGATGTTCCACGGAGGGGTCGGCGATGGTTTTATAGTGCTGGAGGGTGCGCGAGATTGGGACAGGAATCCGATGATGGAGAAGACCAGATTATTTGATTGGGGATACGTATCGGAGATTGAATGATGATCGGAGATGCGATGAGACACGGGTGATTTTGGAGAAGCCTACGGCGGTGAAAACTCTGGCGGAGAATAAGGGAGGAATTTGGGAAAGCGGCGGTGGCCGGGATTCGTGGGCGGCGGAGAAGATTTGGGGGTGTTGTCCGCTGCAAATTGGGAAATGTGGACAGAGGAACGTGACGGTCCATGGGTCGTCCGATCGGCCGAGATCGGACGACCCTGGTCTTGCCACATGGTGACTAGTGGGGAGCCCATGAGGAGCACGTGCAGCGCACGTGCGTGGTCGGCACATGCGCTGCACGTGCGATGGTTTTTTTATTTTTTTATTTTTTTTATAAAGATGAGAATAAAACCCTAAAAATGGATGACACGTGGCGACTCCAGGAATTTCCACATGTCTGCCCCCACAAAAATTAGAAAATAAATACCTTAATAAATATGTAAAAAATAGTAAATGACCTCAGATCGAAAAAATTTCTTCATGAAAGTTGCTCGTCTCGATGAGATCTACAACTTTCATGAAGACGTCCAAAATCGATCAATTGCACAAAGTGATATTTATGGGGTATCCCATGTACATAGAATACCTTGACTTTTGGATTTTTATAATTTTTTGTCATTTTTAAATCAGATGAGAATCTGGAAAATATATGATAAAATCAAAGATAAATATTTACGCATTAATCTATTTTTATTAAGTAAGAAAAAGAAGAAATAAAAGATGAAAAAGATAACTTTTGTACAGACAATTAGTGAAGATCCAGACTCGGTTAGTTTCTTTGATTTCAAGCTCAGTTTGGATTTGGATTTTTGCGCATTTTAATTAAACTTTCATCAAAGAAGATAAATAAAAAAGAAATAAAATAAAATAGATTAATAATATACATAGAATAATATGTTAAAAACCGCTAAAATGCAAAATGTACAAAAGAGGCCCAGACCCAACTTCCACATATGAGCTCCGATTTTCTTGAACTTAGTCTTGTTTTGAAGGTAATTGAATGTGCATTAGTTCAAAAGTGAGTAGGATCAAATCAGACGCTGGATGTGGAAGATATTAAGGTTTTAGTCCGGAATTCCTACAACTAGGATTTGGGTTTTGGTCCACTTATTTGGGTTAGTGATTTTTTTTATTTTTTATTTATTCTTGTTAGTGATATGTACACAGTGGAGGTGGTTTCGGGTCATTTGGAGTTAGCATGAATTAGTTAAAAATCGAGAAACTTGGGCTATTTATAGGTCATTTGGACTGGAATTTTTGGCTTCTTATTTGGTGCGAAAATAAGTGATAAAATGCAATTCTTATCAAAGCATGCATGAATGCTAATTATGTAGAATAAATGGAGAAATGCCAATGATTTTTTAGTGATTTGAGCTTAATTAATCGGTTTTAGAGTGATGAAACTAAGATTCATCAACTATGCAAGACGATGGTGGAGAGTGGTTATAATTTGCCTTGCGGTTATAATTTGCCTTGCTTGCCACAGACTTTAGGTCATGAATTATAAAAAAGAAGGGGTTTCTCTAGTCCTCTATTATACCCTCGTGACTCAAAAACATGATCTAGTGCCTTTGTGGTTGGGTCTGCGGCTCAGACAAGAGCATGTTCATGTTATTACTATCATCAAGAGGCCACTTTAAGAAAGATTTTCCACAATTGAGAGGATTAGGGTTCGAGCCAACCCTAACTAACAGTATAACATCTGTCCCAAGCAATGGAGAAACACGTGGAGGAAGACATGGTGGAGGTCACAACTCACAAGGACCGTCTCCTACAGAGCAACCACCACAAAGCATTGCAAGCTCTAACTTGTCTATTCATGATGACCAACTCAATGCAATCACTGAAGAACAAGCCTATAATTCAAGCATGGTCGTGCGAGGTACGGTTACTATCCATGGCCTTTCAGTACATACGTTGTTTGATTCTGGTGCTTCGCATTCATTGATTGCTCGACGGATAGTACCCACTTTGGGTAAGATACTAGTAGAAGTACAACAGTCCTATCAGATCAAGGGACCGTTAGGACAAGTATTTATAACACGAGAAATCCTAGTTAATTGTTTGGTACATATAGTAGGATATCAGCTACATGTTTTCCTACTGATTAAAATGGATGCCTTTGTTCTCATCCTGGGGACAACGTGGCTAGAGAGGCATCATGCATGCCTTGGTTGTTTTCAGAAGACAACAACCTTTTACATTTCTAACTTGATAGAGTTCCATTTTATTGGAAAAGACATCCAACGATGATGTCAAATACATCTCTAATCTGAAGGCACGACAACTGTTAGAGCAAGGATGCCAAGGTTATTTACCTTATATATCTATTACATCATGGTCAGATAGATTGACAGAAGGTGTACCTGTAGCGTGTGAGTTTCCTGATGTATGTCCAGATGAACTGCCTAGATTATCACCTGAGCGAGAGATTGAATTTGAAATCTCTCTCACACCCGATACTCAGCCTATCTCTATCCCTCCATATAGGATGGCACCAGTGGAGTTATGAGAGTTAAAGGTATATTTACAAGAATTGTTAAACAAAGGATTCATTCATCCTCGTACTTTATCGTGTGGTGCACCTGTCTTTTTTGTGAGGAAGAATGATGGGTCAATGTGGTTGTGCATTGACTATAGACAACTAAACAAGAGGGCATTAAAGAACAAGTATCCTATGCTAAGAATAGATGATCTCTTTGACCAGTTGCATGGTTCAACTATGTATTCCAAGATTGACTTAAGATATGGATATCATCAGTTGAAGATTAAAGATGTAGATATTCCCAAGACAACCTTTCGAACTAGATGCATATGTTGTGAATTTTTAGTTGTGTCTTTTGGACTGATAAATGCTCTAGCAGTCTTCATGGATCTAATGAATAGAGTATTCAGGGAGCTCCTAGATCACTTTGTGGTAGTCTTCATCAACGACATGTTTATTTACTCCAAGAATAAGTACCAACATGAACACCATCTCGTGCAAGCACTCGAAACACTAAGGAAGAATAAATTGTATGTTAAATATAACAAATGTGACTTCTGAGAAGTATCATTCTTAGGCCATGTTATTTCTGGGGCAGGTATATCAGTTGATCATGCAAAATTTAGTGTTGTGATGAGTTGGGAAAGCCCGAAGACTGTCACAGAAATATGATATTTACTTAGTCTAGTTGGGTATTATAGAAGATTTGTGAAGGAATTTTCACAAATAGCATTGCCAATGACTAAGTTGACTCAGAAGGAAGTCCCATTCATATGTTCTGATACATGCGAAACTAGTTTTCAGATACTGAAAGAACGTCTAACATATGCACCTATCCTCAGTCTACCATCTAGGATTGGAGGTTTTACAGTGTATACTGATGCATTTAAAGGACTTGGAGCCGTTCTTATACAACATGGTAAATTAGTTGCTTATGGATCACGACATATCAGGACACATGAGAGGAACTACCCGACACATGACCTTGAACTAGTTGTAGTAGTCTTCGCTTTAAAGATATGGAGTCATTACTTATGTTGTATTATTTTTGAGATCTTCATCGATCATAAAAGCTTGAAAATTTTTGTTTTATTAGAAGGAGCTGAATATGAGACATAGACGACGGTTAGAGTAGTTGAAGGATTGTAATAAAATGTACTATCTCTTACCACCCCGGTAAGGGGGATGTCATAGCATGTACTCTTAGCAAAAGAACTTATTCACCTGGGTTGGTGAGTGCTATCCACTTCCGGGGTTTACTATCAACGTTGAGTGAATAGAAACCATTTAATAGTAATGTTGATACTATAACTATTCCTCGCAGATACAAACCAAAGATCAGAGGTGGAATAAAGAAAGGACATGATGATGACTCTTAAAGACTTGAGACAATAACTTGAGAAGAATGAGATAGAGGGATGCCATTATGAGTTACTATATAACCATCACAGAGTCTGTGTATTAAACACACCTGAATTGAGGAAAGGCATCTTATGTGAAGCGCATTGCTCTAGATTGTCTATCCATCCTGGAATTACAGAGATGTATAAGGATCTTCATTCACACTTTTGGTGGTCGGGAATGAAGAAAGATGTTGCTGAGTTTGTGAACCCTTACTTCACCTGCCAGTAGGTAAAGGCTTCACACCAAAAGCCATCGGGATTGTTGCAAACTCTCCCTATTCCTGAATAGAAATGGGAAAGCATTTCCATGGACTTTGTTACTGACTTACCTTAGACAACTGAAAAAAAGAGAGTATATGGGTTATAATAAATCGTTTGATCAAGTTAGAACACACTATCCCAATAAGTTTATATTCCAATCCAGACCAATATGTTGAGTTATATATTACACATGTGATCCGTCTCGTAGCTTCTGATAGAGATTCATGATTAATCTCGAGGCACACAGTTATGCTTGATCACAACATATCATCCGCATACAGACGATCCATCTCAACGTATTATTCAAACTCCAGAGAATATGCTATGAGAATGCGCCTTATAATGGAAGGGGTCTTGGGTTAAACATATGCCTCTCATGGAATTCACCTACAAAAATAGTTACCATGCAAGTATTGACATGGCACCGTTTGAAGAACTATATGGACGTAGGTGTACTACTCCTCTGTATTGGGAAGAGGTCAGGATAAAGAACCTTTACGATTCAGATAGAGTCAAGGAGATATGGGAATATGTAGAGTTTTCTTAAAAAGACTAATAACTACTTAGAGTCGCCAGAAAAACTATAGTGGTATCAGGCGAAAAGATCTTGAGTTTGAGGTAGGTGGCTTTGTATTCCTCAAAATATTGCCTATGAAGGGAGTTTAGAGGTTCGACTTGCATAGGAAGTCGGCACCCAGGTTAGTTGATCCCTTTGAAATTATCCAGGGATTGGAAAAGTTACATATAGACTTACACTTCCTCCACATTTTTTAGCAATACATGATGTTTTTCATCTATCAAAATTGAGAAAGTATGTTAAAGATCATAAGCATGAGATATGCTATGATGATCTGCATGTTGAACCAGACTTGACATATATATAAATACATGTGCAAATACTAGACATGGATATGAAGAAGTTGAGGAATAAAGAGGTGCCTCTAGTTAAAGTATCATGTTGGAACCAAGAGTTTGAAGAAGCCACATGAGAATCCGATGTAGAAATGAGAGAGAAATACCCCTATTTATTTGAATGATAGAACTACGTATTGTGTATATCTCATTATAAATGAAATGGCGTTCATTCTCTTTGAGGTTGTTATGATTTCCATCCTTTTTAAGGTTGTTATGCATGCATTTCAAGTCTCGAGGACGAGACTTTCTTTAAGTTGTTATAATTGTAAAGCCTTGAACTTGACCATTTCTTGAATCTTACATTATAAATCCAACTCGTCAAGATGAAATCAATGAAATTTGTTTCCTGTGAATCAGACTTAGTTTCATATTATTATGATTTTCCGAAGAAAGAGAAGCAACAAGACACAAGACATCATTAACTCTTAATGACTGTCATTAAGAGCAATTAATCATGATTAAGGAGATTAATAATTGATTAAGGACCACTAATAGCCATTAGTAAATACTAATAAAAAATTAGTAAAAGTTAATACGAGTACCATAAAATTAAGTCCTAATTAATGCCAATTAAGCATTATTAGCTAATCTAGAAGCTTTTGGAAGATTTTAACTTAAGCCCTAAGTTTCGTATAAACCTTGATCAAAATCATGGGTTGCTAACCACGGTTAAAGATTAAACCATAGTTAGCGGGTTTTTGAAGCCTATAAATACCCTCCCCCACCCATTCATTCTCTCTAACCTCCATACCATCCACCACCACTACCCTGAGGGCTCGGATCGAGAGGTAGGGAGGAGAAGAGGGAGGCGGGGAAGAAGCGCTAACGAAGCATTGTCTGGAAGAAGAGGAGAAGGAAGACGGAGCGTCCTCTCCTCGACGATTTCAGGAAGGGGGTAAGTAGACCCTTTTAACTCATGTTTCGATCTATTTCTTCGAAAACTTGCATTTTCTTTCGAGTTTGTCTCGATATAAGGAGAAACTCTATCGAAAATTTTCTTGAAATATCACCCGATGTAAGGGAAAACTCTACCAATTTTTCCTTTTAAATATCACCTGATGTAAGGGAAACTCTGCCAAAATATTCTTTGAAATCATTTGATGTAAGAGGAGTCTCTGCCAAAATTTTTAAAAATCATGTTCTTTGTGTTCCTCGTTTGTTCTTCACTTTCTTCATGTGTTCTTTGTATCCTTGACATGCAAATGTAATTTAATCATTTTGGGAGCTAATAAACCCTAGTTGAACACGATTCAATAGATCGGTCCATTTGAGAAGTTAACACGATTAGGTAAGGAAATCCCTCTCCTTGTTGTTGGATTTTCAAGTCAAACTGGATAAAAATAATATTTATTGTGTTATTTGTTTTGAAGAACATTCACATGCTTGTTTCTGAAGGATATGGTTAGATCCTCAAGCGCATCACGGAAGCGTGAGCGTCGCATCAAATACGACGTGGAGCGACTAGTCGCACTAGTTGCTTGATGCAGCGGAATTAAAAAAATTTTCTCACGACGAAACCACATGATCCAAGAACACTTCTCGGATCGTTTCGTCTAAACCACAAACAAGTAATAGGATTACCTCTTGAAGCGTGGTTGCGATCGAGTCTCTAAACGAAGAGACCTCCTGTCTCAAGTCCGATCCGACGGAGGAGACGCTTGCGAGCCCGGGGATGAACCGCGTGCTTCTCGCAATCCATGTTGACGATCCAAGCGACGGATCTCCTGATCTCGACACACGAGATCCATCGTCTTCTTCACGAGCGAGGCGCACCGAAGGAGACGGAGATCCACGAGCAGAAGAACGGGCAGCATAACGACGATGCCGCGGCGATGGAGAACCTCTCCATGGCATCCATGGTGGACGGCCATGAGAGGAGAGAGAGGGCTGACCTCTAGAGAGAAAGAGAGAGAGAGAGATGCTTCTCAAGCATTATGTGTGTAAAGAGAGAGCATGGGTATGCCTCTCTATTTATAGGGTTTTGGGATCCATGGATCTCAATCCATGGGACATATAAAATCAATGGGTGAGATTGATTTATGTCAATCCAATGGCTAAGATTGTTGTTGGTAAAACCAACAAATTTAGATCAAAATATATTTGACAAAATCAAATACAAATTAATCCAAAATCAATTCAATAAATAAGGAGAGAATGTGCATGGAGATTTCATCTCCATGCACTTTCCATGTGGACGGCCACACATTCCTTTTGGGAATGATGTGCCGCCCACCCTCTTTCCATGGAGGGAGCAATCTCATGGAAATCCATGAGATTGCATATCTCCTTGAAAATCTCCTCTATTTATTTCCAACAACTTTTGTTGGCTTTTTATTCTTCAAAAATAATTCACAATTATATTTGAGAATATTGCAATCTTGCCATAGAAAAATTGTGAATCAAATTCACAACCCAAAACAACATATAATTTACATTGTCAATTAATTACACAATGTGTATCCAATACACATAATAATTAATCAACACATATAAATTATAATTAACTCTCTCTAATACATTATAAATCACATTTATAATATATTATGAATAATTGGATATTTCTATCCACATTATTCTTATCCATAACAATTAAATCATATTTAATTATATTGGATAACTTATTCTCATGTACTCAAATAATATGAATCACATTCATATTATCTACATCTTTGATAATCAAATCACATTTAATTATCTAAGATAACTCTCTTTATAATATGAATCAAATTCATATTATTCATGATAATTAAATCACATTTAATTATCCATTTTCTCAATGCTCGGATACATATATCAACAATAGAATTATCCATGAACTCTTTCAAGGATAATGCGCTTTCTCCGCGAATACTTGGAGATAAGGACAGGGCGATTGTATTGTTCCACGTATAGTGACATGGATATTGAGATCACATCTGAAATCCAGATCTCGGGCCTCCCATAGATGCTTGATTAAATCAAGACCGTAAATCTAATCTTCTCATTGAATCTGAATCACATTCAGATCAATGTCCAACATTTGGACTAAGATCAGATTACTTCTCTACTGAGAGGAGTCACTAAAATCCAAACCCGTTTCATCACTCCCTAGGAATGGAAGAGTCATGGTTATACAACCGTTTATGATCACATCACCCTCAGGTATTCCTAACACCTGTACATCCTGCATACTGGAAGACTCAGAATAAACCAGAAGTATTAGATCAACTTTACACTGTCTACTTCAGGGTTTTATCAGTAAGTTTCCCATTCGATCATTGGGAGTCGGTATCGATCATATACTTTCCAAAAGCATATATCATACCTAGGTCTTGATCATATACTTTCCAAAAGTATATATCAAACCAACAAATTCAGTCAAGCTTCCAAAGCGAGACGACCGTGCGCACGGAATTTGATTCTTCCCAATATCTCATGAGTGAGCTCATGTCTTCCGGTTCAGTAGTGAACCTGTATGATCCCTTTGAGAGATCGTATTACTCATATGCCCTTATATGCACACCAGCGCGCCGGTGTATAGACCTTGATTAGGTCATCAACCTATTGGTCTGCCAAATGTACATACTCAGACATATAGTAACACATCTGTCTCCGGTCAGAGGATGTGTGCCTATATCATGACAGCATATGATATAGGACTTTGGTTATCTCGACCTCGTTAAGTCAACTCTTTGACCTAACTAATCTGACACCTCCGAATCTCTATTCCTATGCAGAGGACCTGCATCAAGAAGTCGGTCAGATATCAGCCTAACTGAGAAAGGATTGCCATCTCCTACTCAGGCTGGAGATCATCTCTTAATAATCATTGACGGTGCTGGATGAGTCCTCAATCTAACTCATTAGATATTCATCTAAGCACCAGCCTCTATGATTCAATAATTGAATCAACAGCTGTATGATCATTAAGATGGGCCATGGTACATAACCCTAATTGTACTAAGGGACCTATTATGCAAACTACGTATTCTTTATTTCAGATTTAAGGAGTGAATTGCAATAACATTTATTGCATAATGGCTCGCCGTGGGCTCGCATGTCCAACAATCTCCCACTAGCCCAAAGAGCCATTAATGGGCTAATCATTTAACCCACACTCATGTGACAATCATAGGCTATTTAGAAAATAGCTAGGTAAGCTGATCAGTCACTCCGTTCCTAAGAGACTACGCCAAGTCTTTTTACGGCACTTGCATATCTCCTAGTAACAGTTTTCGCATCCAATGCGAATGTTGCATCTCATGCAATCGATACTCAATTTTGTTGGTTATAGTGTTCTTAACACTATATCTTATTAATTATCATAACCAGTATTCCCATAATCCTTATTAGAATACCTTCATTCCTGGAGATCTCTATCTCCTAAGGTATCTACAGTTAAGACCCTCATAGATCACTATCTACAAGATCTTAAACTTTTGAAGATAAGACTTTGAGATCACTATCTCCAAGTTTTATCATCTTTGAAGATATTATTATTACTGTAATCAAGTGTTTTATCTCCATAGCAGGATTAGTAACAGTTTACTACTCCCACTGCATGGTAGACATCTGGTTCTTGTACACATCTAGAATCTAGAATACATTCAGCTTCTCACAACTGATGCACAAGTGCAAGCAGTTCTAGCATTCACTTCCTCAACTCTTTGAGGTGCTATCCCTCTAGACAGGTCACTACCACATCTTAAGGGAAGGAAGCCTTTCTTGGAATTGTCCAGAAAATGGAATAAGTCCCAAGGTGTACTACTAATGCGACAGTCCCAATATCCTCTTCTCTTTATTTCTAAATGACTTCAGAATTAAGATCTAAGAGGTATCCTTGAGATCATATCTCAAAGTATGGAACAACCAAATTTTAAAACACTTATTATTTATTCTTATATCATTCTAAATGATTAGAATAATATCTACATTTAGCATGATGAACACAATGGCACTCCCACTAAGCTTCACATGGTTCATCAAGATTCTATCTGAAATCATAACATTTATAATTTCATCAAATCTTATGTTCCAACTATAGGAAGCTTATTGGAGTCCAAAGATGGAGTTCTTCAGCTAGCACACCTTGCTTTCCTCAACCATGAAGCCCTGGTGCTTCTTCATATGAATATCCTCAGAGAGGTATTCATAGAGGAATGCAATCTTGACTCACACCATGAAGATGTCATAGATAAGTTGTGTAGCTATAGTTAGCAATATTCTGATGGGTTAAAGCAAGGTCACTGGAGAGCAAGTCTTATCGCAAGCGATGCCTTCTCTTCGGTGTGTAGCTCATGGCTACGAATCGTGCTTTGAAGGTTTCTACCTTCTCATCAGGTTCCCTCTTTCTCTTGAAGATCCATTTACACCTTAATGGGTCTGACCCATATAGGTGGATCCTCGAGGGTCCATATACAACACTTGTATATGAAGTCTACAATAGACTTTTATTGCTAACATCCATCTTTCCATGACATGATCCTCAGGAGCTTCATCACATGAAGTCCGATCATTTTTCAGATTTAACTGACACATGGAATCCATCCTCAAACTTATTTGAAGAGGTATTAATGTTTCATCTTTAGTTGTCTATTTAGTTTCCGATTTCAGGAGCCTCATTATCTTCTCAAGATTAAATGAGTTCTTTTTCTTCATTTTCATCTTGATTCTCAAGAGAGTCATCCTATAAGAATCATATTCTCAAAGATGAGATCTTTTAAGAATCTCAAGGTCATAAAGTAGGTATACAATACCATCCTTTATTTCCCTAATGAAGTAGCACTCTCTAGTGCTAGATTCCAGCTTACATGCATGGAACCTTATTAAGTATATGATGTAGTCTCTACTACATATATACCTTGGAAACTTAAGAGATAATTATGCTAGGATTAATCATTGATTAAATCATATCACACATGATCAATTGTATCTCCCTACAACTCCATTGAGTTAAGGTTCATTAGGAGGATTGAGATAGGAATGATATTCATATCTCCATAAGATATTTCTTGAATTCATCTAATAGGTACAGGCTACCTTGGTTAGATCAAATTCATTTCATCTTCCTTCAAACTTTGGTTCTAAACCAAAATTACGAAATCTTTGAACATTTCAAAGGTTTCTTAGGTGAAGAGAAGAAATCTCATATCATACATAATCATTAACAGATATCACATATCCATAATGTTTACTATGATATAGATGATCTGCATACATCAATATGTATGAGATCCTTAATACCTTGACACCTTACACCTTTCCCAAGGAAGGGTGTATTGGACATTTTACTTTGAATACAATATTCACAAGTATGTGAGATTTGAATCTTTAGACAATCTAAAGTTTCATGTCTTACCAGTCCATTGATTTCATCAACAGACATATGTCCAAAATTTGATGCCAGATCATTGTCAAATGATCTTTATCCTCCTATTGATCTTTTAAAGGTTTAATTTTCAGTATTAGAAATCTTAATGAACCATTCAATAATTTTCTAATTTAATAGAGTCCACTAGATTTTAGATTACTATCTGAAATATTTCCATCATAACTCTTTATGATAGATTTATTACAGAATTCATGTTTATATCCAACAATTTGAAATAAACAATGAGTGTATTCTAATATCTAGGTCATAGAGACATTCTCTAAGACTAAGGGCTCCCACTGAAAATATGAAGTCTATTGATCTCATGGAAATTGTTGCGACACTTGCATCACTTTCAACATGGATGACCAATAAACCTTAAGATCAAATTTCTAATACATATGCAACCAATTGCAAGTGTCGTTAGAAAATTTGAGATACAATTATTAGACTTTATCTTATCAAATAAGTAAGTCAATATCAATGATTATATGTAGATTATACTGATGCTCCATCCGAGTCCTTTTCTGAGGATTCTAGACAGACTTGATAGTCATACTATCAACACATCAACTTATTGCAGTATTGGCATTCATCCAACTCTTTGGATGTCATATGGAAGTCACAGAAGTACAGTCAACTATTTTGATTATACTTCTTGCTTGAGTCCAACCCATGCTTCCACTGCGCTCCCTTTATCTATAAACAACCATTGCTTAAGAATAAGGATCTCTTATGTTAAAATCAAAAATTTCAATATAAGAGTATTTCAACATTTATACAAGCTTCACCCAATTCATACAATATGAATATTATGAAGCTTCATGAATGACTAGAGTATAGATAGTAGAATGATGACACTCATCATCTACATTCATCTAAAACTCTTAAACATAGGTTCAGGTAGGTATTCAAATAATTTGAATACATCATCTCTTACAGAGCTACCATTCTGCATGATGCAGAGAACCACATCATTCATGATTAAATGTCAAGAGCACATATGTATGCCAGAAAATCTTTTAAGATTTTATAAGGATTAATTTGATAATTACGATCATCATCGACATGCCACTTCAAAAGTACATTCGATAAGATCAAGACTTATAGAGACATACAAACCCTAGGGTTTTAGTCCTATTGTCTTATTTAATTATCACTTCTCATTATTATGAGGAAACTTGCATATTGCAACCACATACATTGTGTGTCCAATTGCAAGTACAATATCTGGATCAAGGGTCCAATCCATGATATTCTACTGGTTATTAATGAGTATAACATTGAGTGGGTTTAATGAAGGATTATCTGAAATAAGTATTTTGCATAAGGGTATATATTTATATATATACACATATTATACTTTGATTTAGGAGTTTTTATATCAAAGTTGTCTTGCCATGTCAACAATGAAAGTTCATTCCCTTAATCACTTTCAATGTAAGAGATATACTTACCATTATATCTCAGCAAGATCTGGGATCTCCTCTTTATCTTTGTTACATCCCAATAATATGAGAAACTGCAACTCCAATAAAGAGAAGCGGGAACACATTCCGCCTTGCAAGTCCAACTTGCATTTCCCAATTCGGTCTTTAACACCCGGGCCCACCACCCCTAAGGTGATGTTGACCCGTTGTTAATTGAACCAACCGTCAACAGGAATAGAACTCGCTATGCGCAATCCAATATCGCCCCAATAATATGAGGATCCGATATTGGGGTCACTACGCATACAGCCTTACTCTTTCGAGAAGCAAAGAGTCCGATCCAGATGCGCTTGCATATAGGAGCTGTCACTTCGTACAGGCGTCTCCTATATACAATCCCTGGCGACGGAAACCCTTCGCCTTGACGGGAGACCATGGATGTCACTTATGTGATCCTCCACCTCTTATTCAAATTTAATTAATTACTATGAATCACATTCATATAATTAATTCTTCCAAGGGAATTATTAATTCTAATCATATTAGAGTATTCTCAGTTGGATATAATTAACTTAATCATATTAAATTAATTATCAATCCAATTAATCAATCAAACTTAATTTTATGCTTGAATATACATATATGATATTATTCTCAAAGTACGTATTAATTCGAATTTTAATAATTAGAAAAATACATCATAATCCCTCGGACATTATCCCGGCCCTACCCGCTGTCATGGCCAGTACCGACGGGAGTGGGGCGGACCACATACGTTGCAACCCGCTGACCAGCGATCCCCGACTAGACACCATATCCACCTCGGGAAAGGATAATGCCAAATTGATTATTTTGTACTTGAGATGATCATCGGTTCTTCAACCGAAATTATACCATATAGTAATCAAAACAATTTTGATTTTAAGGAAATTTGCTAGGCAAATTCCCAAGTCCTATTCAAGCAAGAAGTTTGATGATTGTAATTCCAATTAAGGTTTAGATCAAATCTAATCAACTAATTGGTTGGGGCCAAGTCATTAGGCAAATAATCATGTTTCAATATTTCACAAATATTTTTCAAGATTATTTCACGAAATTAACAATTAATTTCACTAATTGACAATCACTTGGTTCTAGATTAGGAAAGCAATTTCAGCAGTGACCCCTACTTACTAAAATTGGCATATCTCAATCATATTAAATCCAAATTAAACAAAGTCAATTTCTAAAGTTTGCTAATTTGATTTAGGACAGAACCTAAGTGATGTTTCACGCATTTCGAGGTAAGTCTAAACAGTAATTAACACTTTAATCACGTTCAGATTCACAGTTCCCGCAACAGTGCATACATGTTCATTAAAACTACCATATCTAGAGCATACGAAATCCGATTTACGCAAACTCAGATCCTATGGTTTCCTTATTTAATGGGAAACAAAAATCAAGTGCTATTTTCGTGTTTAAACAATTTAAACATGGCCGAAAAATTACACTAAACAGATCTGCGAAATCAAATGCGATAAAACTTTCGCGACCTTAGCGAACCCAAGTCGTCCTTGGTTAACGAATCACTATTCGAAACCGTAAACATGGCTCTGATACCACTTGAAGGATATGGTTAGATCCTCAAGCGCATCACGGAAGCGTGAGCGTCGCATCAAATACGACGTGGAGCGACTAGTCGCACTAGTTGCTTGATGCAGCGGAATTAAAAAAAATTTCTCACGACGAAACCACATGATCCAAGAACACTTCTCGGATCGTTTCGTCTAAACCACAAACAAGTAATAGGATTACCTCTTGAAGCGTGGTCGCGATCGAGTCTCTAAACGAAGAGACCTCCTGTCTCAAGTCCGATCCGACGGAGGAGACGCTTGCGAGCGCGGGGATGAACCGCGTGCTTCTCGCAATCCATGTTGACGATCCTAGCGACGGATCTCCTGATCTCGACACACGAGATCCATCGTCTTCTTCGAGCGAGGCGCACCGAAGGAGACGGAGATCCACGAGCAGAAGAACGGGCAGCATAACGACGATGCCGCGGCGATGGAGAACCTCTCCATGGCATCCATGGTGGACGACCATGAGAGGGAGAGAGAGGGCTGACCTCTAGAGAGAAAGAGAGAGAGAGAGAGAGAGAGATGCTTCTCAAGCATTATGTGTGTAAAGAGAGAGCATGGGTATGCCTCTCTATTTATAGGGTTTTGGGATCCATGGATCTCAATCCATGGGACATATAAAATCAATGGGTGAGATTGATTTATGTCAATCCAATGGCTAAGATTGTTGTTGGTAAAACCAACAAATTTAGATCAAAATATATTTGACAAAATCAAATACAAATTAATCCAAAATCAATTCAATAAATAAGGAGAGAATGTGCATGGAGATTTCATCTCCATGCACTTTCCATGTGGACGGCCACACATTCCTTTTGGGAATGATGTGCCGCCCACCCTCTTTCCATGGAGGGAGCAATCTCATGGAAATCCATGAGATTGCATATCTCCTTGAAAATCTCCTCTATTTATTTCCAACAACTTTTGTTGGCTTTTTATTCTTCAAAAATAATTCACAATTATATTTGAGAATATTGCAATCTTGCCATAGAAAAATTGTGAATCAAATTCACAACCCAAAACAACATATAATTTACATTGTCAATTAATTACACAATGTGTATCCAATACACATAATAATTAATCAACACATATAAATTATAATTAACTCTCTCTAATACATTATAAATCACATTTATAATATATTATGAATAATTGGATATTTCTATCCACATTATTCTTATCCATAACAATTAAATCATATTTAATTATATTGGATAACTTATTCTCATGTACTCAAATAATATGAATCACATTCATATTATCTACATCTTTGATAATCAAATCACATTTAATTATCTAAGATAACTCTCTTTATAATATGAATCAAATTCATATTATTCATGATAATTAAATCACATTTAATTATCCATTTTCTCAATGCTCGGATACATATATCAACAATAGAATTATCCATGAACTCTTTCAAGGATAATGCGCTTTCTCCGCGAATACTTGGAGATAAGGACAGGGCGATTGTATTGTTCCACGTATAGTGACATGGATATTGAGATCACATCTGAAATCCAGATCTCGGGCCTCCCATAGATGCTTGATTAAATCAAGACCGTAAATCTAATCTTCTCATTGAATCTGAATCACATTCAGATCAATGTCCAACATTTGGACTAAGATCAGATTACTTCTCTACTGAGAGGAGTCACTAAAATCCAAACCCGTTTCATCACTCCCTAGGAATGGAAGAGTCATGGTTATACAACCGTTTATGATCACATCACCCTCAGGTATTCCTAACACCTGTACATCCTGCATACTGGAAGACTCAGAATAAACCAGAAGTATTAGATCAACTTTACACTGTCTACTTCAGGGTTTTATCAGTAAGTTTCTCATTCGATCATTGGGAGTCGGTATCGATCATATACTTTCCAAAAGCATATATCATACCTAGGTCTTGATCATATACTTTCCAAAAGTATATATCAAACCAACAAATTCAGTCAAGCTTCCAAAGCGAGACGACTGTGCGCACGGAATTTGATTCTTCCCAATATCTCATGAGTGAGCTCATGTCTTCCGGTTCAGTAGTGAACCTGTATGATCCCTTTGAGAGATCGTATTACTCATATGCCCTTATATGCACACCAGCGCGCCGGTGTATAGACCTTGATTAGGTCATCAACCTATTGGTCTGCCAAATGTACATACTCAGACATATAGTAACACATCTGTCTCCGGTCAGAGGATGTGTGCCTATATCATGACAGCATATGATATAGGACTTTGGTTATCTCGACCTCGTTAAGTCAACTCTTTGACCTAACTAATCTGACACCTCCGAATCTCTATTCCTATGCAGAGGACCTGCATCAAGAAGTCGGTCAGATATCAGCCTAACTGAGAAAGGATTGCCATCTCCTACTCAGGCTGGAGATCATCTCTTAATAATCATTTGACGGTGCTTGATGAGTCCTCAATCTAACTCATTAGATATTCATCTAAGCACCAGCCTCTATGATTCAATAATTGAATCAACAGCTGTATGATCATTAAGATGGCCATGGTACATAACCCTAATTGTACTAAGGGACCTATTATGCAAACTACGTATTCTTTATTTCAGATTTAAGGAGTGAATTGCAATAACATTTATTGCATAATGGCTCGCCGTGGGCTCGCATGTCCAACAGTTTCGTGATTTACTTTAAAATAATTAATAAAATATAATTGGTGAAATGAATCATCCTTGCGTTTGTTGTGGTAGTTGTGCAATATTATATTGATGCTAGCTGAAAAGTGATATGACATAAATGAGATATGGCTTCAAGTTGCATACTATCTTTTACTATAAAGATGACTTGGAGTAGATACTACAGGTCAGGTGTACAACCTGTAGGTTTGTCAGAAGAACATATGTATTGGCAGGCCAAACCTAGATGGTACACCGTTGCTTTGGTATGTTGAGCATGTGAAATAAATTATTTGTAACGCGTGGTTCTCGATTGCCATTAGACGTGTTGACTGACTGAAGATGGGGTCATGTTGATGAATCTCATATTCATCATGCTAAATATCACTAATTAAACCCCTGGCTTAAATAATACAATAAAATTAGCTAATAATCCATTCATTTTATCTTGTAATATATTGTGTATAATTAATCTGTAATTATTATATTTAATTACCTTGTAATTATTTTATTATTAAAAACCCATAAAAATTAGGTTAAACAATTGTCTATAATTTTCCTAACCTTTAAAAAGGCTAAAAATGTATAAAAATATCAAAAGCTCAAAATCGGTGTTTTTAACCCCTTAAAAATACCCCCAAAAATACTTTTTGTACAAAGACCCCTTTTGGCTTTTTGTCCAACATAAACTTATAGATCTCATTGAGATCTACAACTTTCATGTTTTGACTTTTTCTAATTTTGCCTCTAACTAATTCTTTTATATTTTTCTTTATTTTTACTTTTTCGAATTTTCTGGTGCATCCATGTGGCGCCCTCTAGGCTGCCCACGTGGTTGCCTTCTCCTCTTGCCACTCGCCTTCTTCTCCAGCCATTGGATCTGATCCTGGTCAGATCACCACCGCCCACTTTCGCTCCAATCACAACCACCCGATCTCCCTTCATCCTACATCTCTCCCGCTCGCCACGTCGCCCTCCTCCCATCACCCTTGGATCGAGGCCCCATCTCTTCATTGTGGCCGCACCTTCGCGCCTCACCCTCAGCCACTCGATCCCTCCTAATCCTACGAACCCCCTCGCTCCACGTCACCAAATCCATTTCCACCATTGGATAATACACTAAGATCCATCCAACCGTTTGTCTCTGCCTAAACCTCAGCCCTTAGATTAGATCTTAAGATCTAATCCTCACCTCTCGCATCCGCCCCCACCCTAGCCATTAGAACAAAAGATCCAACAGTTATGTCTTCATCCCCTACCTCCAGTCACCCCCCTCGTCTGTTACACCTCGCGACAGGCCTTCCCCTTTCCATATTCGCGCCACTCTCTGGTGACCCCCTCGCTCCATAACGGTTCCCCCGTACAGCCTTTCACTCCGTCTCCCTTACGTAACCTATAGGACCCCCTCCTTCACTCCAACAGCCGTTACCACCATCACCATTACACCCTTCGACCACTGAAATGCCTCCACCTCCTCCTATAAAATCAACCTCTCCTCCCACCTTCACCGCTGTCCACCAATTCACGGGCTAAGGCCCAGCCTTCTTCGTCCCTTCGGTGACAACGGAGGATGAAATTGGCAAGGCGTTGATGACCTCCAAGCCCAGGTGTCGACCCATGGTCTTCGACCATGTCGTAGTGCCTCCGGTCCGCTGAGCACCAAGGACATGCTGCCCTTGCCGTGCGACGATCCGAGGACCTAGCCCAAGCCGCTCCGATCATCTTCCTCTTCTCTGATCTCCCGGTACTTCTCCCCCAAGTTTTTTCATTTTTCTCTTAATTATCTCGTCGTACATGACCACCATCATTGTCGTCTAACCCCCTCTGCATCTTCGCCATTCACCAACGATTCTCGCACACCCATTTCCTTCCTCTAGAACCCCCTCGCAATCCTACCCAACTCCTCCATCGTCACGGCGGAGGACTCCCCTGAGCCGCCACCTTCTTCACCTCCGCCCGGCTCCCATCTCACTCCACCTCACTCACACTCACGCGTACTTGCTTCAGCTATTATCTAACACATGCAAGAACCTTGATTGGGCAGAGTTTGCACCGGAGCTCCTACGAGCAGTAAACTTCTCCTCCGATGAGGCTTCGTCAACCTCCAGCTCCGATCATCCCCGGAGCCTCGTCGCACCTCCAGCCTTCTTGCCAAGATGTCGGATATCTTCTCCATCCTTCAGGCGAGCGATCGGTGCATGGAGGAGATACTAGGAGGCCGTCGGATCCCCGCCTTCTCCGGTGGCCCGCGATGGAGCAAGAGAGTACAGGCACCATCCGATCATCTGGATCTGACGGTAGTGATGATGGCACGTGGCATTTCCAAGCCTCGCAATGAACCAAAGGATTGGAGTTCCTGAGCCTTCCACCGAACCTCGTGCCAAGCACCACAGCCACCCACGTGTCTCCAAACCTACGAGCGCCCCGAGCTTGGACCCCTCACGTTCCCAGCACGTCATGGCCTGGGAAAATTGCAGAGAAGGCCCCCAGTCCTTTTGGAAATTGCACTTTGGTCCCCAGGCGTGTGCCCTTCATGTGTGTGCATGGGTATTTTACATGGAGCTCCTCGGTACTTATGGAAATTGTAGATATGCTCGTGCACGCAATGGGAAAATTACATAGGGGCCCATCCGGTTTTTGCAAATTACAAATAGGTCCCTTCGAAACTTATATGGAATTATTTATCATTTTATTTCCCGTATTTTATTTACATTTAAGCCGCTGCATTGTTTTCTTCATAACTTGAGCATCGTATGTCCAAATTACATGATTTTAATGCCGTTTTGTTCCTTGTTTCATCACTACTTAATGGCATATCTAATTTTCTTATCTGATACTGATGAATCCACATTTCATCATCTTTATTCTATCATTTTGGCATCAAAAACCCTAGCAAATGCATGTAAATAGCATTAAAATCATCATCTTAGCATTCATGCATGTACATCTAAATAGTGTATAAAATACTGTAATTAAGGCCAAAATTATAGAATAAATAAAAGAAAAGAAAAAGAATAAAATATTGTAAATATTTTATGGCCCGAAACCCCGAGACCTAGACATCTTGATGAATAGGTCGACCAGGAATAAAGTAGGGGGAGATAAGGGTCAAATACCTATACTTTCTATTCATTCTTTATTCATTTTGGGACCTATTTTTGGTTCCACTTTTTATACATCAAATAAAGAAACTTTGTACATGAAAGTTGTAGATAATTAAATAAAGAAAAATAGAAAATTGATTTCACTGAAAAATAATGTACAGATAAAAAGTTATGGTCTGAATAAAAACCCAAAATCCCAACTTCCCAGACCCGTATCTCACAAATGACAACTCCAAATGCAGAAAACACACATTTAATTGTATATAGAATAAAATAAGCTATTTAATAGCAGTGGTTTCGCATTTTGCGGAGCTACGGTTTGAAAGTTGAGTTTTGGCCCCACCTTGTATAGCTGCACTGATTTTAATATTCAATTTATTATTTATTCATTTTTTTTGTATTTTTATATTTTTATAATCTTGTAAATATTACTTATAACATACTTGTGTATTAAAACTAGAATTAAAGCCTAAATAAAATACAAAATAAAAATAGCTACATAGAATACATAGATACAATACCTATATACATACTTATACCATACATACTTATATTTTATTAAATATACAAAACACATCAATAAATAAAATAAAAATACAATTATGTGTATAAAAGTATGTTATAATTACATAAATTAATAAACATAATTAATAACATTAAAATATACAAAATAAAAATAAAAGAACAAAATATGTAGATATTATACCTATATGGGCTATAATAAGTAACTTCTAAAAATAAATCTCATAAAAACAATTAAAATTCATAATAAAATACTTCATAAATTAATAAACATTTTTTATTTTTTAACCAAAATGAAATTCATCCATTTACTATTTTATTTTCGATTTTTGAAATCATTTTTTGAGGATTTTTCCTGGTTGGTCCACGTGGACCAACCAGGTTGGTCTGACAGTTGACCAAGGTCAACTGTCTGACCTCCTCCTCTAGACTTGTCAGATGCGTTTTTGTCTCATCTTCTCGCCATTTTCTAGGTTCAACCTTGCACCAAATCGTGTCGATGTCTTCTACGTTTTTGCGCCTCGATCAATGGTGAATCACGCCCAGGTGATTCCTTGGGCCGAGGACCATCGATCGAGGCGTTGGACCCTCGTCTTCCACGCCGTTCGTCAACCCTACAAAAGAAGACCCCCGACTTCAATTCGAATTTTAATCCTTCTTCCGCCATTTCCACCCTCAAACCCCTAGCCCTTCGTGTTCCTGGTGACAGCAGGCATTGAATCGAGCTTGGGTTTGAAGCATTTGGCGTCGAATCGAAGAGATTCGTCCCCTCGCCGGAGCTCCGCCGTGCCTCGTAGCTCGTCGTCTCTGGTGAGCCTCTTCCTCTTTTCTTTCCATTTTCTTGTAGATTAAGCGTAGGATAGCGTAGACTAGGAGTAGTTTAGATTCTCTTCGCACTATTCGCTGTGAATCTTCGATCGAACCCACGGCGGAGCTGAGCTCCGCCCATCATCTCCGGTCACTCCACGCCTCGACCCGACCGCCTGTCACCTCCATCCTTCTCCCCTTCACTCCATCGCTCCGCTCCACCCATCATTTCACCTCGATCTCACCCAGATCGAGTCGCCCGATCTCCCCTCTCCGTCTCTCACCGGAGCTACACGCCCGAGCCATCCTCCGCCTCCATCGAATTACCCAAGACCACCTTTTTGTTCGACTGGGTTTTGCGCACCTCATCTTGCAGGTCAGAGCCCAAGAGAAGGCTCTCTCGACCGTCGACGACTCCAGGAACAGCCGCCCAGGTCAACTCCGCCGTCCGAGCACCTCACGTCGTCCTCGCCTCGCCTGAAACCACCATCTGATGCGGAAGGGCCCCAGGATCATTTTGCCCCTGATCCTAGGGCTGGAGCGGCCGTGTGTCGGCCGCAATCGCCGATCAAACCTCGCCGGGGAGGTGTTCTTCGTGAACCTCCCCCTTCTGTTGGATCAGAAGCCATCTCCAGACGCCACGTACGCCGTCCGATCGCCCAGTGCTCCCCGCCGTTGGATCAGCAGCCCAAGATCTAATCTCAGCCATCCAGGACGAAGGGGTACCAGTCGTTCGATGCTCGCCACGTGTCCAAGTGAAGCGCCATCGGCCGCACGATCGCCCCCGTGGGTATTTTGCATTTTCAACCCACGACTTTTTTTATTTACTATTTAGACCTATAAATTTTATTTCCCGTTTAAAAACTTTTGTAATAATTGCACTTAGGTCCTCGCACGTTTCGTTATTTGCACTTTAGTCCGCGCCACGTCACCTCACGTGACTGGGGCGCGTGCTTTTTGGACATTTTGCACTTTTTAACCCGGACTTGTAGGTATTTGCAGGTATACCCCTGTGCGTAGTTATTTAAATATGTTTTTGGGTTAATTGCATGTATGCCCTGCCGGCTTTTGGTAATTACAATTATGCCCCTGTGAATGACAGAACACGTGCCTCGCGCGTGTCTTTTTATGGAATTTGCACCTGAGCCCCTAGATATTTCTATAATTGCATTTATACCCCTGTCAGGCTTAGGATTTTTGTATGCTTGAGCTATTTATTTCATGTCTCATTTAATTGCCAAAAATTCTTAAAAAATAGGTTTAAGCTCCTGTTTGCTTCTACTTTCACGCCATATTTTTAGTTTTTAATTTTATCGTATTTTTATATTTATTAAAAATCAAAAACATGTTGTTTCAGCACTGTCTAGCTTAGAAAATACCAAAAAAATATTAAAAGGCCTTAAAAATTTTCAAAAATATTCTCTGTTGTGTGTTCTGACCTACTTTACTTTCAATCCAAAAAAACTAAAAATTTCAAAAGAAAAACCTTAAAAATTCAAAAATACATAAAAACTTCAAAAAAAAATATAAAATCAGAGATAACTCGGAAAAATATAAACTCAACTCCTGTTTGTTCCATATTTTATTGACTTTATTTGAAAATTAGTTTAGAAAACTTTTGTGACTGTTTGTTATTTTTAATTTGCATTTTACTCCCAGCCAGTACCTATTTCATTGTTTTCTTTCATTTCAGCATTTAAAAATAACAAAAACACTTTGAAAAATACCCAAAAATCACAAAAATAGTAAAAACTCTAAAAATATAAAAAACATTTTATTTATGAATTTTTGGTTATTTTTGCACATTTTTTTATAAATAGTTGATCTTCCCTTTTATCACATTGTTTTTATATTCCAATATTGAAAAAAAAGAAAAAAATATAAATTATAAATTATAAAAATTAGAAAAATTAAAAATCAAAGGACAAAATTTAAAATTAAAAATTAAATAAAAATAAAAATTAAAAACCCACAAAAAAATTAGTTTGGCTAAGTGGTTCATTAGACCTAGGTCTGGATTTTTGTCTATATTCTACACCCTTGCTTCCTGTGTTCGACCCCTACTTGCTTGCCACTGTACTTTGTTAGTAGGGTATAATAAATTTTAATCCTTGCTATTGATTGCTTTATTGATTGTGTGGGTTAATTGTTGACAAACGAAGGGGCTCGAGTAGTGGTTTTTGTTGACCGAAATCCATCTCCTATAATACTACAATTCATTGTTATTAAAGAGGTGATTTTTGCGTTCATCAAATGGCGTCGTTTTTGGGGACATGACTCACCTTTATTCATTTATTGAGTTTGATTTATTTCTGTGTTGAATATTTTTCAAAATTCACATGGCTTCTTTTCATGCAATAATTTTGCATCATTTCTACTGATTAATTTCCTTTCTATTTTCTACCATTTTTCTTTTGTGACAGGGTCCATAAAAGATCAAGGACGCTTGATCTCCATGTAGGTATGGAGTTGGGATCTTCCGCTGAAGATGCCGCAAAAGAATCGACGAAGAACACTCGAACACTTCGGGCCTAATTTCCGGGTGTTTGTTCACCCGGGGGCTCACCGCGGTTTTTTTTCGTGATTTCTGACTGTCATTTTCCGGTTTTGATTTCTTTTTCATTTCTTTTGTGGATTGAGCTCTTAGATCTAGGCATTGTTTGATCGATTAGATTAGGTCCAAACACCTTAACAACAATTGCATGTACCTATAGATCGTGCTTGGACTTAGTTTAATTAAACAGCGAAGTCACTCTTCTTTGATCCGCGTGCCGCGAGCTCTCCCTGTAAAGCGCTTTCTCCTAAACTCAAGTGTGTTGAGCAGAGGAGGGGTGAGCCTAGACCGGACCTTAGGATTGGAGTTGAGTGATTAGCTTGTGGTTCTTCACGCTAGCAGTTACCTATCTTAGGACGATTTCCGCCTTGCATACCGGCATATAGTTAGGTTTATAAATTTCTGCTTTGCATCCCGCATGGTGAGAGCTGGGATTCGCTGTTAGTCCTCTATCTTTGCATCCATCATTTAGGCACAAAGGTGAGATTTCCACCTAGGTGTCGACTTGCATCGGCTTTTCCGACTCTATTCTCCCTTTGTTTTTGGACAAAGTAGGATCAAGAAAATACAAAATCGTTAGGCGCTTGTTTGAATCTACTCAAAAGAAGCGATAATACCAAAAAAATTAAAAAAGGGACTGCTAAGAAAACTTTGACCTAAATAAAATTGGTAATTGGACTCATTGATTGGGGAGAGTAACACCCTCACTTGTTTTCAGGTTGCATGGAAAGGTCTCCTTCCAAGTGAGCAGAGTGCTTCGTAAGGATTAGAGCCCAAAACCCAACTTGTGGCTGCCTTGTGTATCGCCTGGATTTCTGAAGTATTGGCGCTACTATCGTACGTAGGCGAGTAGGGCTTGGTCATCATTGGTGACTCACTATTGTGTGAGTGTCGACCTTGTCCGAAGTACCGAGCATAGGCCACGCCTTCACGGATGTGTCTGTCTCACCGTCTGCGTCCGAGTAGGATCTTGCACGCTCATGGGTGATTCCGTTGCGAGCGAGATCCGAAGTATTGGTTTCGCCTATCGGCTTCCTCCCTTTATTTTTTTGGCTGAGTAGGGATCCAGGAAGGGTTACAAGGACCTTAAAAAGCACAAGTTACAGGTTACACAGGAGGATGACAAGTACGGGAATACTTTTCCGGCAGTACTCTCGCTCCTATAGGCGTAGCGCTCTAAGGACTCGTTGAAAGATAAATTCCTGAATTCAAGATAAAAATTACAAAGATAAAAGCCGAACCTTCACGGCTTCATGTGTTGAGTTGGTGAACTCCCTTGTCTTGTGTTTGGTTGCTAGTTACATTTAGGTCAAGATCAAAAACATCGCGCCTTTGCGCAAAATTTTGTTCCCCTTCTATTTGACCCTTGCTCATTGAGAGCCTTCTACTGCTTTGCAATCCTCTTTATTTGTTGTTTACCCTCATGCTCTTCATCCAACATCTTTTCCTCTTGGTCTTCTCAAGATGTCGTCGCACGGATGGTTTAGTCGGGACCTCGCCGACACCCACATCGATTCCGTGTCGGCAACGCCTTCAATAAAGAGGGGTGATCTCCGAGAAGTTAATTCGGATCTTGCGGATGTCTCCTTGGACTCCCCTATTCTCGCTTCTTTCAACACTTGCCTTTCTCCAATAAATCCGCTATTCGGGATGGACTCGCAACCCGAACTAGCTCTTCCCCTTTCAATCAACCGGGATTACTCTTGTCCCCGAAATAACCCCTTGTGGATGGAGGTCGATTTCATTCAATATCATATGCTCCATTCACAACATTCTGGGATTGACCCTAATACCAGATTCATCTCAACAGCAGGTGCTCAGAAATATACTGATCAGGGTTTACTCCGTCATGCAGATCCTCCACCCGATCAAGAGTCAGAGATTCAAGTGCAGTCTGAGATGGCAGGTGGAAGAGGAAAAGGACCACAGGCCCCACCTGAACCTGAAGTCAATCCTGGGGAAGGACAATACACCACGCAGGGTGAGGTTAACAGTCAGCTACCGGCTTCCATCCAAGCCATTCAGCAGCAGTTGACTAATCAGGCCCTGGCCCAGACCGCCTTCCAGGATATGCTGAACGATCTGAGGAGGAGGGCCGACGCAAGAGACGGTCGACGAGAGGATGATCCGAACTACGATCCCAATTTCCATGAAGTCAGATATGAGTTTTCAGTGGGACCCGAGTATGAAGCAGCAGAAGAAGATCCACCGTAGCCAAAGCCTACACTCAAGGAGACATACAACCCAGGAGCGGGGCGCATCACTGAGTGGATTCAAGTTCCACGTATGCATGCTCACTTCGAGCTGAAGCCACAATTTCTGTTATTGCTTCCCACTTTCCATGGGAACACCACTGAAGAATCGTACATTTTTCTCAAGAAGTTTGGCCGAATCTGTTCCACTGCTCACTACCCCGGAATCCCTCTGGATGTAGTCAAGATGATCGCGTTTCCCTTCAGCCTTCAAGACAAGGCCCTTTATTGGGTTGACCATCTTGGGAAGGTCGTCACGACCTGGGAGGAACTGAAATCTGCATTTCTTCATAAATTCTATCCTCTCGGGCGATTGAATCAGATTTGTGCCCGGATCTCCAGTTTCTGCCAGCCGCCCCACGAGACCATTCATGAAGCGTGGGAGAGATTCAAAGATCTTCAGGAGAAGTGCCCCCACCATGATATTCCAAAGACCAGTCTCGTACAACACTTCTTTGGGGGGCTATCATTTGAGAGCCAAAAGCTTGTAGACGCAGCTTGCGGCGGTTCACATTTCAACAAGGATGAGGACGTGGTATGGAATGTCTTCGAAGAAATGGCTGAAGGAGAAGCAGCCCAATCCTCGTCCAGAGTATACATGAAGCCACCAACCGCCATCAGCAAGCCAGTGAACATGGCTTCTCACACCGAAGACAAGGATGAGAGCTCCAACCTGAGCATCATTGGGAGCCACTTGTCCAAGGTGGATATCATCGAGAAGAGGTCGCAGGACCTCGAAAAATTGGCAGTCATTGAGAAGAGGACCCAAGGTCTGGAAAAGCTCGACCAAATTTCCCAACAGCTGGAGCAACTTGTCCGTGCCTTAAATGCAAACATGTGCAATGCTGTGTCTACTTCTGCCGAGCCGAATGCTGAGAAGAAGGAGCCTGCAATGTAGCAACACCCTCAGCCTACTCCACAGCAGCCCCAACCTGTCCAGCACGTGTACTACGTGCAGGCCCCGGAGCAGCCCCAGCAGCCCCAGACACAGATGATTGTGTATCAACCGGAGCCCTAGCCAGCATATTCCGAGCAGTTCTCTCCACCCCCGCCACTGATTCAGGAGATCAATGGCGTATGGAACAATGAAGCGCAGCTGACCCGTCCTCAGGGACAACCTCAGGGTCAGAACATGGGCAACAGGCCCTATCACCAGTAGCAGCAGGGTGGGAGACCCTTCCAGCCCTCTTACCAGTAGCAGCCTCCATCTCAGGGTAACACCTGGAGGCAGAATTACCAGCACGGTCCTTAGCAGTCCGGATATCGCGGACATGGATATCATCAGCAACCGGCTGCTCACTACAATCAGCAGAATGCACCATATTCCTCCAACCCTCCTCCTCACCAATTTTCACAAGGTTATCAGTCGCAATCTCAGCAGCCATATCAGCATTCTAGACCCCAGCAGGGGGACTCCTCTGAGATTGTGCCGGTTAATCCGGTCCTGGCCTGTTTAGAGCAGTTAATGAAGAACATGGCTGAAATGACCCAGAAGATCGACGAGCTGACGGCAGCTAAGACTGCCATACCAGCCCAGGTCGAAGCCAACCCGAACAACTTCCGACGCAAGGAGCAGGTAGCCGGAAGTGTCCAACCCAAATCAAGTGAATTAGATTGTTTTTTATCTAATGTTGTTACTCTCAGGAGTGGTAGGACACTCCAGCCATTGGCGACGGTGAAGGGAAAGCATCTTGCATCTGACGGGGAATCGTCAGTCCAGCCAACACCAGGGCCAGCCAGCATTTTGGGAGCAGCACCAACATGCAGAAAATCACAAAAAATGAAGAAAATAGAAAAACACAAAAAGATAGCAGCAACCTCGGTGGAGGTCAGCCCGCATTGGAGCCGCCTGCACCTGCCTCACAGCCAGTTCCTGACAGGAGGAGCACCGCACCTGCAGCGAGTCCAACGCCAGCACCTGAAGCTGAGCCTGTCATTTTTGGTCCACAAATTATAGATGAATCCATCCCTTTTTGTCATCTACCTGTACACAACAATATGGACACTATCTTGAATGATATTGGTGAAGATTTTGTAAATATTCCTTTTCCTGAAGCAATGAAAAAGCACAAAAAAATGACAAATTTGAAAAATGCTTTGTCTGATCCTGCTATCATAGAAATCATTCAGAATTTGGTGCTGAATATGCCATTGATGAAAGCTCTTGAGTACATGTCAGCCGTGAAGAAAGGATTGAAAGAGGCATGCACGACCAAGCGCAGGCCAAACCCCCACAATTCCAGAAGCAAAGGTGGCAAGTCCGAAAAGCATATCCTCACAATGTCCACCGTGAACGCCATCAGCAACCTCCCGGATAAAAAGCCAGACATGGGAGCACCTCTTGTATGATGTCAGATGTTCAATCAAGAGTTTGAACGAACACTTCTCGACAGTGGGTCTTCTGTCAATTTGATGCCAGTCTCTGTACTCACGGAGTTCAGGTTAGGACCGCTCAAGCCTACAAAGATGATTCTGCAGTTTGCAGACAAGTCAGTCAAGCGTCCTAGGGGCCTGTTGGAGGACGTGATCGTCACAATTCAGGGAAAGTCATTCCCGGCCGATTTTGTGGTCTTAGATATGGACGTCCCCTCTCTATTGCTCCTTACCCCGATCATACTCGGAAGACCATTTCTGCGGACATCAAACGCAGTAGTAAATTATGGGACGGGAGAAATCACTTTTGGTGCTGGCAATGAAATAATCTGAGTAGAGACCCTGTCTGAGGGAACACCAGCCGAGCAGACATCTACATCATGTGCAAGGGTGATTGAATATGCTGACGACTGCGACTTTCTAGCAGAAATTCAAGACACCAATTTATGTCTGGATGACAACAAGATCCATGAACTCCTCTGTCCTGAGGAGGAAGTGGAGTGCGCAGTCGAATTTCCCCTATCAATCAGGATGAGGAACTCGCTGATGTGCTGCAAGAGACTACCGTGGGAGTGATGTACCTTCGGAACCAAGAGCTGAAGTCTGAAGAATCCTTGAATGAAGAAGAAAATATTGAGGAATTCTATCAGGATTTGAGAGAAGAAACAGATCAGAATATGGCGGACACCGAACAGTTGAATGAATCACCACCTGCACTGATAGCTGAAGTCACCACTGAAGCAGCTCAGACTCCGCCAGAGTTAAAACCTTTGCCCTCCAATATGAAGTATGCCTTCCTTGCGGGAGAAGCTAATATGCACCCGGTAATTATCAATGCCCATCTGACCGAAGACCAAGAATCTCGTCTGATGGAGGTTCTTGAACGCAACCGCAAGGCGATAGGCTGGCGAACTTCTGATCTCCATGGGATCAATCCGTCACTCTGCTCACACCGCATCTTTCTGGAAGAAGATTGCAGGCCCTCTCGAGAACTACAGAGAAGATTAAATCTGAACCTGCGGGAGGTTGTTATGAAAGAGATCCAGAAATGGTGCGATGCGGGATTTATCTATCCCATCTCCGACAGCAAATGGGTGAGCCCGCTGCATGTTGTGCCCAAGAAATCAGGGATCACCATTGTGAAGAATGACAAAGGAGAGGAGATTGCTACCAGAGTACCTACTTCTTGGCGAGTATGCGTGGATTACAGAAGACTTAACCTCGCTACCAAGAAGTACCACTTTCCTCTACCCTTCATCGACCAGATCTTGGAGAGATTGGCCGCGAAGGAATACTTCTGCTTTTTGGATGGATACTCTGGGTATAATCAAGTTGCTATTGCTCCTGAAGATCAAGAGAAGACCACGTTCACCTGTCCTTTTGGCACATATGCCTTCAGACGGATGCCGTTCGGGCTATGCAACGCCCCAGCCACATTTCAGAGGTGTATGCTTGCAGTTTTTGCCGATATGGTGGGTAACTTTCTCGAGGTCTTTATGGACGATTTTTCGGTCTACGAAGATTCCTTTGATCAATGCCTGGATTATTTAGACCGAGTCTTACGGAGGTGCTGCGAAGTCAATCTTGTGCTCTCATGGGAGAAGAGCAACTTCATGGTGACCGAAGGAATTGTGCTGGGTCACGTTGTTTCTAAACGTGGTATGGAGGTTGACCCAGCCAAGGTGGACGTGATTTCCAAACTGGAGCCACCTACAAACATCAAGCAAGTCCGGTCATTCTTGGTCCATGTCGGTTTTTACCGACGGTTCATCAAAGATTTCAGTAAATTGGCCAGACCGTTGACTGAGTTGCTCGGCAAGGACAATGAATTCATTGTAGACGACCGTGTGCTCCTTGCCTTTAATCAGTTGAAAGAGCTCATCACGCAGGCCCCTGTTTTACAGCCACCGATTTGGACTCAGCCTTTCGATATCATGACCGACGCGTCAGATTATGCCATCGGGGCTGTACTAGGACAGAGGAAAGATAATGTACCATTTGCAATTCACTACGCTAGCCGAACGCTCGATGAAGCCCAGAGAAACTACACTGTCACTGAAAAGGAGCTGTTAGCGGTAGTTTTTGCCTTGGAAAAGTTCAGATCATACCTCCTTGGATCCAAAGTAATCATTTACACTGATCATTCGGCCATTCGGTACTTACAGCAGAAGAAGGACGCCAAACCACGTCTCATTCGGTGGATCCTTCTCCTCCAGGAATTTGACTTGGAAATCAAAGATAAACCTGGGGTAAATAATGTAGTGGCTGATCATCTGTCAAGGCTTCCTGAACCAGAGTCTCCTGAACTGAACCTGCAGCCGATCACAGAGACCTTTCCAGATGAGTCAATTCTGTCTGTCGCCTCACTTCCTTGGTATGCGGACATTGTGAACTATCTAGTTGCCAAAAAAATCCCACAAGACTGGCCTAAATTGAAAATAGACAGGTTCTTGTCTAAAATCCATTTCTACCAGTGGGAAGACCCGTATCTGTTTCGTGAGGGAGCAGATTGTATCTGGAGAAGGTGCATTCCTCAGGAGGAAGTTCCAAGTGTCCTTGCTTTATGTCATGATCAAGATTCTGGAGGACATCATTCAGGCAAACGGACGGCAGCAAAAGTTCTTCAAAGTGGCCTCTGTTGGCCTTCATTATTCAAAGATGCAGATGAGTATGTCAAATGTTGCACTGACTGCCAGAAGATGGGTGGAACCATAGGAATGAGAGATACGATGCCTCTGAAATACATTCAGATCTCGGATGTCTTTGACGCATGGGGCATCGACTTTATGGGCCCGTTTCCTAACAGTCAGGGTTATGAGTATATTCTACTTGCTGTCGATTATGTCAGTCGATGGGTGGAGGTTATTCCCGCCCGAGCCGCCGACAGTAGGACTGTCTGTCGATTCCTGAGAGATCACATCATAGTACGATTCGGGATTCCCAAGATTCTCATATCTGACGGGGGTAGCCATTTCATAAACAGAGAGGTGAAGAAGCTGACCCAAGAATTCTGCATTGAGCATCGTGTTGCTTCACCCTACCACCCACAGTCCAATGGCTTAGCTGAATGTTCAAAAAGGGAGATCAAGACAATCTTACAGAAGCTTGTGCGTCCGGATCGCAAGAACTGGTCTCAGCTGCTTGATTCCGTTCTTTGGGCTTATAGAACAGCGTACAAGTCACCCTTGGGAATGTCCCCCTACCGCCTTGTATATGGCAAGCCATATCATCTACCCGTTGAACTTATTCACAAATCTTTATGGGCCATTAACATCTGTAATTTGGACTCCAAGCAAGCAGGAAAAAACAGAAAACTGGATCTGAACAGATTACTGGAATTCAGAGATTATGCATATGACAACAGCCTGATGTACAAGGATAAGGTCAAAACATGGCATGCCAAGCATATCCGTCGCAAGTCCTTTGATCCAGGTCAGAAGGTGTGGTTGTTCGATGCGAAATTAAAGATCTTTCCAGGCAAATTGAAGAGCAAATGGACTGGGCTGTTTTTGGTTAGGCAGGTGCGTGACAACGGAAGTGTATTGATATCCAATCTGTCAGCTGACGCACAACCATTTGTAGTCAATGGACAGCTTCTGAAGCCATACCTTGAACATGATACATTCATGGCTGTCGTTGACTCAGTTCAAGTAATCTATGAGGATGAGCTGAATATCTCCAAAGAGGCAGGGAAAAGCGAAGCACAACAAAACATTTTTGAATGATTTTTCATCTTTTTCCTTTTCTTCTTTTCTTCTTTTCAATCTCTTTTATCCTCTTCTACCGAATTGATGCCATCTCTTTCATCATTGCTATACTTAGGATGTACTCTATCCTAAGTATAGGGGGGATGCACATCCCGAGTTGCTCACATCCACTTTCATCCCTTCTCTTCTTTTCTTCTTTTCTTCTTTTCCTTTTCTATCTTCTTTTTGTATCAAAAAGGTACCGCCCTTGAAGACAGTTTTCCATACTTTGGACGTACTTTGTCCTAAGTATAGGGGGGTGTGCACCCCGAGTTTTTCATTTATCTTGATCCTCTCCATTGTCTCCTCTTCTTGTCTATACTTAGGGATATCTTACCCTAAGTATAGGGGGAGACAAACCGAGTACGATCTGTTCATTCCCACCCTTGACCCTCCCTGCTTTGTGTACAGTCTTCTATACTTAGGATTATTTGATCCTAAGTATAGGGGGGACGGTCAACTTCTCATTCGTTCATTCATCTATGTATTCCTTTATTCTTTAGATTTTCCTATACTCAGTACGAGTTATGTCTTCTCTTTTCTCTCTGATCTATGAGGACATAACTCAAGCTAAGTATAGGGGGTCGTATATACTGCGTATATACTTTAGCCATAACTTGTACTTTCGTATTTCCCTAATAATATGGCTAATAATTCTTTAAAATTCATTAAAAATCCTTAAATAAAAAGGTGTTTTATTCCTCAAATTCTTTTTGTATTTACTGATTAATAAATCGTGTGAAAATGTTTTTTGCAAAATGTTTGAAAAATAGTTTGAAATCCTTGTGAACATCTATTGAAAGCTATTTTGAAAATATTTTGTTACATGTTTTCAACATGTGTAAAATTGCGTGTTTTGTAAAATTTATTTTCTTTGTGTGAAATAAAATGTTTGAAAAATGACTTGCAAATGGTTTGAAAAATGGTTGCAAAAATACTTTGAAAAATCTATCCATACTGTTTGAAAACCTTTGCAAAATGATTTTCAAATGTGTGTACATGTTTGTAAAAAGTTTGTAAAAATTATTTTGGACTATAGTTTTCAAAAATTGTGTGAAAAGCTTGTGTCAAATAAGTTTGAGGAATATACACATCACACCAAAATCCACTATATAGATATGTATAAAACTGACCACTTACCATTGTAAATTCTTAAAATCCACTTCTTGTAAATGAAAGAAGCACTCCCGTGTACATATTTTCACCTAGTTTTTAGCCAAATCTTTTTATTTTCAAAAGCCCAAAAACATTTGCAAAAATTAAAATCCAAAAACATTTGAAAAATCTTTTTGAAAAATAAAAAAATGCATCTGCATATGCATGCATCATCTTTTCAAAAATCCATAAAAAGTTCAAAATCTTTGAAAAATTACATCACAAAAATATTTTCTGCATTGCATTGCATGGCATGAGCATTTTTCGGACTGAGTTTGATAGTTGAACAAGTCTAAGTAAAATCCGGAGATTGGAGATTGATTGGACCTTCAAATCTACCTAAAAACAGGAACCTTATAGGAACTGGGTTTGAGGTACTTCAGGTCTAGTTGACTTAATTCTTTGAGGATCACGAGGCTTGGTTCAATGGATTCTTGACTGCCTAAGTAGAGTATTTTGGAGCACATGCACGACTCTTGTTGATAATGACCTAACTTGGACACATGTACCTTTCACATGGCTCTACTCAGTTGGAGTGGTGAGAGGATTGGAATTGCCGGTATGAGACGCACACAAGTGGAAACACTTATCCTCCTCTAGGGAGGGAGGTGCACCCCAACCCATCCAATGATTAGGAAGTCTAATGACAGGAGGTTGTGGGTTGCGATAAAGCTTCAAAAGAGGGATAATCTACTGGCTCAAGAGGAAAAACTTCTTATGTAAATGCTGCTGTATATAGTATTTCAAAAAAAAAAGGGTTCAGGCATGTACAAAAACAAAAAGCCTGCAAAGTATGTGAATATGTTGTAAAGTCAATAAGCAAGCTTGAGTTCCAAAGTCAAATATGTGAGCCTGCAACAGGATGACTTGACTACACTGGTCTTGCATCCCAGGATAGGTAGCTACACTGGCTACCGTCCATTCTTCTCTTCACCCCCTCCTCTTGAGCTGGTTGCCACTTGAACTTAGAAGGGAATACCCCGCTCCTCAAGGATGGAGTTGTTGGATTGGGGAATCATTGGGTTGCCGTACTGGAGAAGTCAGTCTCTTTGTCATTCTAGCTGGGGAGAGCCACCATCACTTACACTGTACGAGTCAGATTCATAGTCGTAAGAGTTTGCGTATGAGTTGAAGTATTTCTGACCTGGCTATTGAGGAGACTTGGACAGAGTTTTGGGATTCTCAAGGATTGTTGAATTTCAAACACGGTTCTCACTAAGGTTCCGCCCACACTAAAATTCCAAAGGTCCGACTTAAGCTCCAAACTTTGATTTTGTGAAGATAAGTTTTGATAATCAAATAAAACCCAAGTTCTTCTTTTTCTTTTCTTTCTTTTCTGTTTGCACTTATTGTATAAGTGTTTGCTAGGGACTAGCAAAGGTAAAGTATAGGGGGATGATGAATCCACATTTCATCATCTTTATTCTATCATTTTGGCATCAAAAACCCTAGCAAATGCCTGTAAATAGCATTAAAATCATCATCTTAGCATTCATGCATGTGCATCTAAATAGTGTATAAAATACTGTAATTAAGGCCAAAATTATAGAATAAATAAAAGAAAAGAAAAATAATAAAATATTGTAAATATTTTATGGCCCAAAACCCCGAGACCTAGACATCTTGATGAATAGGTCGACCAGGAATAAAGTAGGGGGAGATAAGGGTCAAATACCTATACTTTCTATTCATTATTTATTCATTTTGGGACCTATTTTTGGTTCCACTTTTTATACATCAAATAAAGAAACTTTGTACATGAAAGTTGTAGATAATTAAATAAAGAAAAATTCAAAATTGATTTCACTGAAAATAATGTACAGATAAAAAGTAATGGTCTGAATAAAAACCCAAAATCCCAACTTCCCAGACCCGTATCTCACAAATGACAACTCCAAATGCAGAAAACTCACCTTTAATTGTATATAGAATAAAATAAGCTATTTAATAGCGGTGGTTTCACATTTGGCGGAGCTACGGTTTGAAAGTTGAGTTTTGGCCCCACCTTGTATAGCTGCACTGATTTTAATATTCAATTTATTATTTATTCATTTTTTTTGTATTTTTATATTTTTATAATCTTGTAAATATTACTTATAACATACTTGTGTATTAAAACTAGAATTAAAGCCTAAATAAAATACAAAATAAAAATAGCTACATAGAATACATAGATACAATACCTATATACATACCTATACCATACATACTTATATTTTATTAAATATACAAAACACATCAATAAAATAAAATAAAAATACAATTATGTGTAAAAAAGTATGTTATAATTACATAAATTAATAAACATAATTAATAACATTAAAATATACAAAATAAAAATAAAAGAACAAAATATGTAGATATTATACCTATATGGGCTATAATAAGTAACTTCTAAAATAAATCTCATAAAAATAATTAAAATTCATAATAAAATACTTCATAAATTAATAAACATTTTTTATTTTTTAACCAAAATGAAATTCGTCCATTTACTATTTTATTTCGATTTTTGAAATCATTTTTTGAGGATTTTTCCTGGTTGGTCCACGTGGACCAACCAGGTTGGTCTGACAGTTGACCTCGGTCAACTGTCTGACCTCCTCCTCTAGACTTGTCAAATGCATTTTTATCTCATCTTCTCGCCATTTTCTAGGTTCAACCTTGCACCAAATCGTGTCGATGTCTTCTGCGTTTTTGCGCCTCGATCAATGGTGAATCACGCCCAGGTGATTCCTTGGGCCGAGGACCATCGATCGAGGCACTGGACCCTCGTCTTCCACGCCGTTCGTCAACCCTACAAAAGAAGACCCCCGACTTCAATTCGAATTTTAATCCTTCTTCCGCCATTTCCACCCTCAAACCCCTAACCCTTCGTGTTCCTGGTGACAGCAGGCATTGAATCGAGCTTGGGTTTGAAGCATTTGGCGTCGAATAGAAGAGATTCGTCCCCTCGCCGGAGCTCCGCCGTGCCTCGTAGCCCGTCGTCTCTGGTGAGCCTCTTCCTCTTTTCTTTCCATTTTCTTGTAGCTTAAGCGTAGGATAGCGTAGACTAGGAGTAGTTTAGATTCTCTTCACACTATTCGCTGTGAATCTTCGATCGAACCCACGGCAGAGCTGAGCTCCGCCCATCATTTCCGGTCACTCCACGCCTCGACCCGACCGCCTGTCACCTCCATCCTTCTCCCCTTCACTCCGTCGCTCCGCTCCACCCATCATTTCACCTCGATCTCGCCCAGATCGAGTCGCCCGAGCTCCCCTCTCCGCCGCTCGCCGGAGCTACACGCCCGAGCCATCCTCCGCCTCCATCGAACCACCCGAGACCACCTTTTTGTTCGCCTGGGTTTTGCGCACCTCATCTTGCAGGTCAGAGCCCAAGAGAAGGCTCCCTCGACCGTCGACGACTCCAGGAACAGCCGCCCAGGTCAACTCCACCGTCCGAGCACCTCACGTCGTCCTCGCCTCGCCTGAGACCACCAGCTGACGCGGAAGGGCCCCAGGATCATTTTGCCCCTGATCCTAGGGCCGGAGCGGCCGTGTGTCGGTTGCAATCGCCGATCAAACCTTGCCGGGGAGGTGTTCTTCGTGAACCTCCCCCTGCCGTTGGATCAGAAGCCATCTCCAGACGCCACGTACGCCGTCCGATCGCCCAGTGCTCCCCGCCGTTGGATCAGCAGCCCAAGATCTAATCTCAGCCATCCAGGACGAAGGGGTACCAGCCGCTCGATGCTCGCCACGTGTCTAAGTGAAGCGCCATCGGCCGCACGATCGGCCCCGTGGGTATTTTGCATTTTCAACCCACGACTTTTTGTATTTACTATTTAGACCTATAACTTTTATTTCCCTTTTAAAAACTTTTGTAATAATTGCACTTAGGTCATCGCACGTTTCGTTATTTGCACTTTACTCCGCGCCACGTCACCTCACGTGACTGGGGCGCATGCTTTTTGGACATTTTGCGCTTTTTAACCCGGACTTGCAGGTATTTGCAGTTATACCCCTGTGCGTAGTTATTTAAATTTGTTTTTGGGTTAATTGCATGTATGCCCTGCCGGCTTTTGGTAATTACAATTATGCCCCTGTGAATGACAGAACACATGCCTCGCGCGTGTCTTTTTGTGGAATTTGCACCTGAGCCCCTGGATGTTTCTATAATTGCATTTATACCCCTGCTAGGCTTAGGATTTTTGTATGCTTGAGCTATTTATTTCACACCTCATTTAATTGCCAAAAATTCTCAAAAAATAGTTTTAAGCTTCTGTTTACTTCTACTTTCACGCCATATTTTTAGTTTTTAATTTTATCATATTTTTTATATTTATTAAAAATCAAAAACATGTTATTTCAGCACTATCTAGCTTAGAAAATACCAAAAAAATATTAAAAGGCCTTAAAAAATTCCAAAAATATTCTCTGTTGTGTGTTCTGACCTACTTTACTTTCAGTCCAAAAACCACTAAAAATTTCAAAAGAAAAACCTTAAAAATTCAAAAATACATAAAAACTTCAAAAAAATATATAAAATCAGAGAAAACTCAGAAAATATAAACTCAACTCCTGTTTATTCCATATTTTATTAACTTTATTTGAAAATTAGTTTGGAAAATTTTCGTGACTGTTTGTTATTTTTAATTTGCATTTTACTCCCAGCCAGTACCTATTTCACTGTTTTCTTTCATTTCAGCATTTAAAAATAACAAAAACACTTTGAAAAATACCCAAAAATCACAAAACAGTAAAAAACTCTAAAAGTATCAAAAACATTTTATTTCTGAATTTTTGGTTATTTTTGCACATTTTTTTATAAATAGTTGATCTTCCCTTTTATCACATTGTTTTTATATTCCAATATTGAAAAAAAAGAAAAAAAATATAAAATATAAATTATAAAAATTAGAAAATTAAAAATCAAAGGACAAAATTAAAAATTAAAAATTAAATAAAAATTAAAAATTTAAAACCCACAAAAAAATTAGTTTGGCTAAGTGGTTCATTAAACCTAGATCTGGATTTTTGTCTATATTCTACACCCTTGCTTCCTGTGTTCGACCCCTGCTTGCTTGCCACTGTACTTTGTTAGTAGGGTATAATAAATTTTAATCCTTGCTATTGATTGCTTTATTAATTGTGTGGGTTAATTGTTGACAAACGAAGGGGCTCGAGTAGTCGCATCAGCGACAGTAAGTCTGTGTTGTCAGACCACTATTTAGCAGCTCTTGCTTTTTCGCTTTTCAGATACCATTTTAAATGAAGATCATTTTTAATTTTAGATGATGTCTTCCTCTACATGTGTTTGCCTTGAATTGATGACTGCTCATATTGTTATGCTCAACTCGACTTTGATTTCAATTCATATTCTGTTGCTCAGCTTAAGTGATCCTTTTTGGGTAATGTTTGTAATAATCATGTGTATACATAACCCTTGCATTTAATCATTCATTTGTCTCATGCATCATCTCTGAAATTGCATCAAAAAATCAACTAAAAATACATGCATCATTCTTCTTACCCTTTAGCGTGAAGGCCTTAGACTTGAGAAATTATTCACATAAGCTCTTAGTTGACCAAAATTTGATAGATAAAATAGAGTAGCTCGTGTCCTTATGTTCGACCTTGGTAGACTTGCCAAGTATAAATTTTCCACGATATTCAAACGGTTGTGGTTTTTGTTGACCGAAATCCGTCTCCTATAATACTACAATTCATTGTTATTAAAGAGGTGATTTTTGCGTTCATCAAATGGCGTCGTTGTCGGGGACATGACTCACCTTTATTCATTTATTGAGTTTTGATTTATTTCTGTGTTGAATATTTTTCAAAATTCACATGTCTTCTTTTCATGCAATAATTTTGCATCATTTCTACTGATTAATTTCCTTTCTATTTTCTACCATTTTTCTTTTGTGACATGGTCCATAAAGATCGAGGACGCTTGATCTCCATGTAGGTGTGGAGTTGGGAGCTTCCGCTGAAGATGCCGCAAAAGAATCGACGAAGAATCTTAGAAATTTTTATCAGCTCGCATATTGTAAAAAAATGTTGCATGTGCATTTTCTCGCATGTTGTAAGAAAAAGAAAAAGGAAAAAAAAGTAGATCACTAGATGATCTACCCCCCCCACCACCACACACACACACACTTGCACATATACACCCCCATCTCCTCTTCTCTTTATATTTCACAATCACTCTCTCTCACCCCTCTCGCACCTTAATCTGTACACATTGCACCCCCCCTTCTTTCTCATCTTCCTCTTAATTTTCTGTAAAAACAAACCCCTCCTCCCCTTTTTATCTAAGTGTAAATGCTTCTCCCAACAGATATCCCCTCCCCCCTAACTCAGATTCTTTACTTAGGCTACTTTTAGCCTAAGTATAGAGGGGACTCGACTCATTCACCCCTCCCTCTCCGAGTCTTCTTGTACTTAGGTCAATTTTTGACCTAAGTATAGGGGGACCCTCCGCCTCAGTTCCTCTATATCATCCTATATTTAACTGATCCATGGCTTCATATCTCTTGTGCTATGAGTACATAGCAAAAATTAAGTATAGGGGGTATACCATATATTATTATATATCTACTTTAGCCATAGCTCGTATTTCTAAACCTTTTGAAAAATCTTTTTTTGGCTTGGTTTAAGTAAACCTGTGAAATGAGTTTTGTAAAAATCATGTAAAAATATTTTATTAAAAATTGAGGGATTAACTTGTTGTAAATAACCTTTTTTCAAAAAAAACTCCATAAAAATTTGAAAATTAAAACCTTTCTTTGAATGAGACTTTGACTACTAGGCTTAGTAGCTACTTTCAGTGAGGAAACTTCAGTCTTCCTTAGCAGAGTGGGTGGTTTAGAGGACATTGTATAGCTCTGTCCTTAAGGAAAATGGATCTCTCTATCGGCCCGTACTTACACCCATACTGGCTGAGAGTCAATACTTCTATTCATATGAGTCTGTACCTGTCATTGTCTCTCAAAAGAATTAAAAAAATGAAAAAAATAATAAATAAAATAAAATCCATAAAAATCTGTAAAAGCCAAAAATCACACAAAAAAATAACTAACTAAATAGTTGGTGTATTCCTGATACACTCACATTCACTCAAGGCTTGAGGATTTTGAGGACACTTGATTTATGTGATCCTGAAAGTCTGAGTTAACATGCCTTAATCATTAGGGTTTTAAAAACTTAAATATCCATACTTCCCTAGTTTGAAAGATTTAAGCGCTATATTGCACTCTTCATCTCTGCCTTCAAAAAGAATATGATCAACACAATCACTTTTCACAACTGCATGATTGATGAGATGAGTTGACTTATCACTTGAGAAACTAGGACTAGAGATTTGAGTTTAGATCCGATCTAATGATATTCGAGGATGAGATAAAGTTAATGAAGGCTTCAAGAAACCTGAGTGTCAGCAAAACCCTAGCCAGTATGTGAACAAGTTCATATGCTATCTCTTTGATATTTACCTATGTGCCAGGGTGTGATGAAACTTAATTTCAATTGTTGATCAGTGTGCGCCAACTCTTGGTAAAAGCAGTGGAGCTAGCCAACAAATGAAAAGAAAAGAAAGAAATGAAAAGAAAAGTTCCATCCTCCGAAGTCAAATTACAAAAGAGCTTCCACCAAAGGCGAGTGCTCCCAACCATTTTCAAAATGTCCACTTGGACTAAGCGCTAATTAGGACTAAGGAGTTGGGCTGACACCATAAAAGGGCTCTGCATCATAAGCGATATAAGTCTGGATATCGAAAGTATCTTAGATACTCAAAAGAGACACACCCCGGTGTACTCCTAGAAAAATAAGTACAGACGACTCCAAATTCTCTTGACGGACACATTGATCAACAAGCTAAAAATCTGCATGTATTGAGTAAAAAGGCACTCGAGAGGCCCCTTGTTCCAATGTGAGGGAGAGAAAAATAGACACAATCAAATACCCTCCATCATCTGACCGTTCATCTACATTTCAAGTCTGACGAGCTAATGAGATGGTTGACTGAAGCAAGAATAGACTTATTCCCTAGTGTTGAGGATGAGGTCTAGAGGAGAGTCTTTGGGACTGTAACTTCGAGTGATGTCTCGACTCGACTCTCATGAAATGCAGTACACTAAATTTCATATCCTTATATAATATGCATAAAAGAGAGTCTGATAATTATATAAGTTGGTTTCCTTTTTGGTAAAGCATGGATAAGCCCATAATTTTAGGATTACTTAAATTGAGGGTCTTCGAAAGATTGAGCCTTGAAATCTTCACTTGCACTGTCAAGAATTAATCCGACTCCTTCATTCTTTAGATGCTTGAGGACGAGCATAGTTTAAGTATAGGGGTATGATGAATCTCGTATTCATCATGCTAAAAGTCACTAATTAAACCCCTGGCTTAAATAATCCAATAAAATTCACTAATAATTCATTCAATTTATCCTGTAATATATTGTGTATAATTAACCTGTAATTATTATCTTTAATTACCTTGTAATTATTTTATTATTAAAAACCCATAAAAATATGTTAAACAACTGTCTATAATTTTCCTAACCTTTAAAAAGACTAAAAATGTATAAAATATCAAAAGCTCAAAATCGGTGCTTTTAACCCCTTAAAAATACCTTAAAAATACTTTTTGTACGAATGACCCCTTTTGATTTTTTGTCCAACATGAAACTTATAGATCTCATCGAGATCTACAACTTTCATGTTTTCACTTTTTTTCCTAATTTTGCCTCTAACTAATTCTTTTATATTTTTCTTTATTTTCACTTTTTCGAATTTCCTGGTGAAGCCATGTGGCGCCCTCTGGGCCGCCCACATGGCTGCCTTCTCCTCTTGCCACCCGCCTTCTTCTCCAGGCATTGGATCTGATCCTGGTCAGATCACCGCCGCCCATTTCCACTCCAATCACAACCACCCAATCTCCCTTCATCCTACACCTCTCCACTCGCCACGTCACCCTCCTCCCATCACCCTTGGATCGAGACCCCATCTCTTCATCATGGCCACACCTTCGTGCCTCACCCTCAGCCACTCGATCCCTCCTAATCCTATGGACCCCCTCGCTCCATGCCACCAAATCCATTTCCTCCATTGGATAACACACTAAGATCTATCCAACCATTCGTCTCTGCCTAAACCCCAACCCTTAGATTAGATCCTAAGATCTCATCCTCACCTCTCGCATCTGCCCTCACCTTAGCTGTTGGATCAAAAGATCCAACGGCTATGTCTTCATCCCCAACCTCTAGTCAACCCCCCCCCCCCCCCCCCCCCCGTCCATTACACCTCGTGACAGGCCTTCCCCCTTTCCATTTTCATGCCACTCTCCGGTGACCCGTCGCTCCATAACGGTTCCCCCGCGCAGCCCTTCACTCCGTCTCCCTTGCATAACCTATAGGACCCCCTCCTTCACTCCACCTGTTGTTACCACCATCACCATTACACCCTTCGACCAACTAAAACGCCTCCACCTCCTCATATAAAATCAACCTCTCCTCCCACCCTCACCGTCGTCCACCAATTCACGGGCTAAGGCCCAGCCTTCTTCGTCCCTCCAGTGACAACGAAGGGCGAAATTGGTAAGGTGTTGATGACCTCCAAGCCTAAGTGTCGACCCATGGTCTTTGACCATGTCGCGGCGCCTCCGACCTGCTGAGCACCAACGATAGGCTACCCTTGTCATGCGACGACCCGAGGACCACCCAGGTCATCAGCCCAAGCCGCTTCGATCATCTTCCTCTTCTTCGATATCCAGGTACTTCTCCCCCCTTGTCTTTCTTCATTTTTCTCTTAATTGTCTCGCCGTACATGACCATCATCATTGCCATCTAAGCCCCTCTGCATCTCCGCCATTCACCAAACATTCTCGCACACCCATTTCCTTCCTCTAGAACCCCCTCATGATCCTACCCAACTCCTTCGTCGTCACGTCGGAGGACTCCCCTGAGCTGCCACCTTCTTCACCTCCGCCCGACTCCCATCTCACTCCACCTCACTTGCACTCATGCGCACTTGCTTCAGCTATTATCTAACAAATGCAGTTGCTTGATTGATCGGTGTTTGCACCAGAGCGCCTACGAGCAGTTCTCCTCCGGCGAGGCTTCGTCAACCTCCAGCTCCGATCATCCTCGGAGCCTCGCCGCACCTCCAACCTTCTCGTCAAGACGTTAGATCTCTTCTCCAGCCTTCAGGTGAGCGATCGACGCATGGAGGAGATACTAGGAGGCCGTTGGGTCCCTGCCTTCTTTGGTGGCCCTCAACAGAGCAAGAGAGTACAGGTACCGTCCGATTATCTGGATCGGACGGTCGTGATGACGACACGTGGCATTTCCAAGCCTCGTAATGAACCAGAGGCTCGGAGTTCCCGAGCCTTCCATCGAACCTCGTGCCAAGCACCAAAGCCACCCACGTGTCTCCAAACCCGCGAGTGTCCCGAGCCTGGACCCCTCACGTGCCTAGCACGTGAGGGTCTAGGAAAATTGCAGAGAAGACCCCAGTCCTTTTGAAAATTGTACTTAGGTCCCCAAGCGCATGCCCCTCACGTGTGCGCCTGGGTATTTTACATGGAGCCCCTCGGTACTTATGGAAATTACATATATGCCCCTACGCACAATGGGAAAATTACATAGGGGCCCAGCTGATTTTTACAAATTGCAAATAGTTCCATCTAGGGACCTATTTGTAATTATTTATCATTATTTCCCGTATTTTAATTATATTTATGCCCCTGCATTGTTTTCTTCATAACTTGAGCATCGTATGTCCAAATTGCATGATTTTAGTGTCATTTTGTTCCTTATTTCATCATCTACTTCATGGTATAGCATATTTAATCTGACATCATTTTAAATGAAGAGCATTTTTAATGTTAGATGATGTCTTGCTCTACATGTATTTGCCTTGAATTGATGACTGCTCATATTGTTATATTCAATTCGACTCTGATTTCAATTCATAATCTGTTGCTCAGCTTAAGTGGTCTTTTTAAGGGCATGTTTAAAATAATCATGTGCATACATAATCCTTGCATTTATTCATTCATTTGTCTCATGCATCATATCTAAAATTGCATCGAAAAATCAACTAAAAATACATGCATCATTTTGCTTACCCTTTAGCGTGAAGGCCTTAGAATTGAGAAATTATTCACATAAGCTCTTAATTGACCACAATTAGATAGATAAAATAGAGTAGCTCGTGTCCCTGTGTTCGACCTTGGTAGACTTACCAATATAAATTTTCCACAACATTCAAACGATTGTGGTTTTTGCTGACCGAAATTCGTCTCCTATAATACTACAATTCATTATTATTAAAGATGTGATTTCCGCGTTCATCACATGTCATGTGGAGGCACGTGTGGTTTGATAGTGTCTGGACCACGGTAACATGTATTTAAAGTTGACATTATATGTGATTATAGGTTAGCATGTGGTTTTAAGCTACCGAGTCTTCGAGGACGGTGTGTTTCCTTGTTTGCCGATCTAAGGGTTTGGAAGCTTGGATAATAAAACAAAAAGGAAATTGTTAGGGTGGTATCGGAGGATTGATTGAAGTAACGTGCATCGACATAAGCTCACTAGATCCACACAATCTCTAATCTCAGAGTGTCCACAGCTTCGAGATTCGTGGAGGGGAGAGGACATATCCCTGATGTGGATTAGAATGGATAGAAACTAAAAAAATGGAATAAAGAAACACTTGTATAATATGATTTATTGAACCTTTCAAATAACATGTTTGGTCTATGTTTCTTTTCTTCATTATTGAGCACTAGCTCATTCTTTCTTATGTTTTCTGAAAACCTAACATGCATCGAAGAGTCATCACATGGACAATAGCCATCCAGCCAACCACAATAGCATTACTCTATAAAGGTAGTTAGTAATCTTTTTTGTGCAATTCTTTCCAGCTGATGTACATGTAAATGATATAGTGGGATAATGTACCCTGTAAACTTTATTTTGTGAATGGTAAAGTGTTGAAATACTTCCTTCTTAGTATTTTTAGTTGTAGTCTATTTTTGAGTGTTAGTTGTGATTATTGAATAAATTATTGCTGAGTAATCATATCTGAATATGAGAAGATCCGACGATCCAGAATTGTGATCGTGACAAGTCCTCCCACTACCTTTGAGCTTCGTCCATATTAGGATTTTTCATTAGCATCCTTGTATTTGAATTCTTATAACTCTCATCCTTGCACCTTTTAAATGAAATCTATTTTGTTTGATTGTTGAACTAAAGATTTGTCTAATATTAAACAATTATGTGCATTCACGGTGAATTATTGAATGAAATGCACTTTTTGGCTTGATAAATCCATATTAATTCACAGGAATATCTTCTTGTGATGAAACTTGGCATGTATATATGTTTGCTTAATGTTGATCTGATTGCATACTAAAAATCATTGAGAGACTTCAACATTTGAGGTCCATATAACCAATTCTTGAATTTACTTGCTTAACTTGTTTTAAGAACATTTTACATCCTTTTTCAAAACTGCAAATAGCTATGGTTAGTCATTTTTTGTCACCGCCTCTATGATTTTTTATTGAATTTTTTCATTAATGTTTATTATTTTCTAAAAATCAGACGTTTCTATGCTCATGTCTTCCTTTATCCTTAGTTAATTAATTTTGTTGCCAAAAATTATGAAAGAAAATGCAATGGTTCTCTTTTTCATCTAGTTTAATATATCTAAAAACCAATACAAATATATTTTACAGCCTAAAATTTAAAAACATTGAAAAATTAACAAACATCCTTAAAATTCATATAAATCCAAAATAAAAAATGCATTTTTAAATCCTCGTTCGACCTGCATTTCATGAAAAATACCTACCTTATTTTAGCCCCATTTTTGTGCATCAAACTTATCTTTAAATTTCTCTTATCTTCCCTTAAAAAATATTTTCAGAATTTATTTTTGTTTTCTTTTTATATTACTTTAAAGATACCCACATAATCTAAAAAGTATAAAGAACAAAACAATATTTCATCTTTATTTTTTGTATATTATTCTCATTTCTTTTGATATATTAAAGCCATATTTTCCCTTCTTCTTTTCTTTAACCGTATCTTAAATATTTTTCCTTTTCCCTTTATTCCATGTTCTCTAACTTCAAACTTTGAAAAATTAAGAAGAAAGTAAAAATTAAAAATCAAATAAAATTATTAGAAATATTATTCTCTTATTATATTTTTTATTTAAAATCCATAAAATAATTTTAAATTTCTGAGTCCTCATAAAATCAAAATTACATTAAAAACATGTAAAAATTTAAATGGACTCGCAACTTTTTGTGAGAGCTTGACTTGAGTGAGTTTGTCTTCTTTCTTATGTTCGACCCTAATGTGCACTTATCTAAGTAATCATAAGTATTGAACTAATTTGTTTGATTAACCGTTCTATACGAGTGTACTCCAATTTGATAGCATACCATCTAAGATGGTTGTAAAAACATATGGTCATGATGTTATTGCTTCGTTAGTAGCCTACAAATTGGAAGGTCGGGATATTTATAAAAACAAATTTTCCATTTATTTGTTTTCATATTATCGAGCATTATTATCCTAACCAGATAATGTGCCAGTTTGATGACCAAGGAATACCAAGGGTGTGTGATATATACAATGTTCTACATATCATATGTTTGAGGGAAAATGTTGGCACCAATCGATGATATACACACGACTCCACATTACGTAATGGACGATAAGAAGCTAAGGAATGCATCCATTGATCCAATTAAATGGTGGTCATGTGACTAGCGATTACATGGATTGGTATGTAGACATCACAAACAATTTGTTGGGAGAATAAGGGCAACACTGACAAATAATATGAGTGTCATATCGTATCAATTTCACTTTTTGATGAAAATCGAAATGATACGTTTAAGAGAGTTTTTTCTCATAATTGACGTAGGCGTAGAGGAAGCTTATCATCCAAGTAGGTAATTTTTCTGGCCTTATAAGAATGTAAAATGATTGCTATATAAGCAAAGAAACAAATGGAGCAACCATCCGTAATCAAAATTTCCAGATGTTGCCCCATACGATATGGTTGTGCATGAGGATGAGATAGACATAAATGCCACATCATCCGTAGATGCGCCTCAATATGTGGTAGTGATTGGAAATGATCTTCACGAACGAAGCGGTCACCTTCATCTCTCTCTCTCTCTCTCTCTCCCTCCAGAGTGAGGGGAACTCCCTAATAGCGGATATCTCCAGTTGATTGCCTGATGGTGGATTAAATAGGAACAATCAAGAAGAGAGGATACGGATATTGGTTATAGGATTGGACATGGTTCGATCAGGAGATGTTAGATATTATGGGTTGGTTTAGAGTTGTAGGGTGTAAGGGGTAGTGATGAAGATGAATGGACAAGATGTGTTTTTTATGCTGGGTTCTGTTTGGGTTTGGTAACAAAGAGGATAGAGGGGGAAACGGATCCTCTGCTGTAGGGAGGATTGTAGCAGAGGTGCTGTAATCCTCTCTAGGCTATTTTTGTGATTTTGATTTCAAAATCTAACCTTATAGAATTTATTTTAGTTTAATTCTCTAGCTATCTTCTAAATTTCATCCAAATCCGAGCTTATTTGATATTTTATCTTAATGATCAAACATTCGGATCTTTTTTAAATCGAATTTAAGTTGCTTAGATTGTGATCAAATGTTTGGCCATTAAGATAAAATAGCAAATTAGCTCGGATTTGGATGAAATTTGGAGGATCGGTAGATAATTAAATTAAAATTCAATCTGTAATATTAGATTTTGAAATCAAAATCATAAAAATAACCTAGAGAGGATTACAACACCTCTGCTGCAATCCTCCCTACAACAGAGGATCTGCTCTCTCTCTCTCCCTCTCTCTCTCTCTCTCTCTCTCTCTCTCTCACAGAAGTGAGGAGAACTCCCTAATGGCGGATACCTCAAGTTGATTGCATGATGGTGGGTTAAATAGGAACAATCAAGAAGAGATGATACAGATATTGGTTATAGGATTGGACATGGTTCGATCAGGAGATATTATATATTATGGTTTGGTTTAGAGTTGTAGGGTGTAAGGGGGCAGTGATGAAGATGAATGGACAAGATGTGTTTTTTTATGCTGGGTTCTGTTTGGGTTTGGTAACAGAGAGGATAGAGGGAGACTAGGTGGTGGTTTCACGGGAAAGATGATGGGTTGTTGGGTTCCTGTTTTGTTAGGATCAGGAGAGGGGGAGGGATAGAGGAGGATAAAAGGGATTAGATTATGGGTTTTGGTTGTATTTGAAAGAGAAAGGGCGTGTCAATGGAAGACAGGTTTTGATTGGACGAATAGGCATAGTGCACGGGCAGACTGTGTTAAGTGAGGGTTTGACCAAGTAGGTAATGCGGCACTGGAGCCTGGAGGGACAAATGGGATGCAGACACGTGCACATCTGTTGACTTTGACGATAACAAATCAAAGAAAAAATGCATTAAAATATGTAATGGACTAAAATGAGAAAATGATCAAAGTGAAACATGTGACCCTAAATGTAATCTACAATGTTCAAGAAGGATTCAAGTGCAAATGGACTCGTATGTGCAAGTTTCGATTTTTTATTGATACTTTATGAATATTAAATATCAACTTTTCCACGTGTAATAACCTTTATTTGGTTTTCATTGGATGAATATGCATGAAAAATAAACGTGACGCAAAATGATGAATTATGCATGAATATGATTATTATGTATTAAGAATGTGTTAGAATAATTTAGTGAAGTCAATTATGTACATGTGAATTAGGTCAAATACACAAGTCAGATCCTCTTTTTTTTCACAACCTTTCTGGTATTTTTAGATTTTTATGATATTAGTTAGAAAATGAGATGAAATAGAGAAATGAAAAAAACGAGTGAAAAAGAGTGTATTACATGCATGAAATGATGCAATGAAGTTAGCTGGGTTTGTACAGTGCATGTTTTAGTCTCAAAACTCAACTTTTGCAAACGAACTCCAATTCCTTTGAATTTCATCTTGTTTAGTAGATATTTTCATGCTGAATATTTCAAAGGTGAGAGATTAGACATTGTATGAGGAAGTTACGCAACTTTATGGCTTTCTGTATAGGAATTAGGCTTTAGGGTTTTATGTAATTTTTTAGGTTAGTTTTTTTGTATTTTTCATGGGATGAGGTTAGTAATATTTACACAATGGAATTGGCTCTACATCAATTGGATTTAGAATGAGTCTCGCTGGGTTGAATTGAATAGAGCAAAGTATGTTTCCGCGTTGAGCAAGCTATCAATCAGAGTCAGCAGTTCTTTTTGTTCAAGATGCTCAAACTCCTTGTTTCTTTATCGTGTAGGTGTACGATAAAGACAATTGGGAAAGGCAATACAGTCAAACGAGAATTATTCTTATAGCGAGTATAAGAGGCATCAGGTGACTTTCATTAAGAAAGGGATGACAGTCTCGGACATAAATCATTCAAAGAAGGACATGGCCTGAACAGAATGAGCATCAGAGCTAGAAGTGCTTTTTTTTATAAGGAAACTAGTAAAAATATCAGAAATTTTTGCAAATATGATTGTCTATTTCAGCTCAGTTTTCTCATTATTTTATGTAAAATTTTCTTCGATTCTCATGAAGAGTTAATTTCCTCACATTAATCCACTTTTTATTGCATGAGATGATTTGATAACTTTAATAATTAAGTAGATTTAAATGTGTGCTGTTCAAGAATTTAGGGTAAATTTCAAGAATAAAAGAGGTGAATCGGGTATTCATCAACGATTCAATTTATACATCATATAGTTATTTATGAACAAGAATTACATATACATGCAAAATCCCACAAGCATCAGGCTAGAAACGAATGCAAAAGAGTGGATGTTGCACGTGCTACCTTGACTCCGCCTCCACTGTCAGACTCGATGATGTAATAGATGCTAGATATTCACAGTAATCTCAAATTAGTCAAATGCCATTTGAATGTCCATAGATATACTAACGTTTCCGGAGGATGGAAATGCATGTAGTATAAATGTAGATATTTTTCTATTTCACATGTATTGCTTTAAAAAAACTCTTAGTTAACATATTTGATTCTCTTTGTTGAATGGAATGAGCTCACTGAATGGTGGTTCTTTTGTTTCAAGCAATTGTTGCTGTTGTTACATTATATGACATTGCAATCGTTAGATGTTGTTTCAGTAAACTTGTGATCATATAGTTCCTGCAATGGGTACCTTAATTGTTAGCTGCAATTGCAAATTATCACAAAATACTCACAATTAATTATGTTGAAAAATATTCATACATAATGTTTGTGGTTGGCGGAATACTTCTACATTAAAACAATGTTATTTTGGTGAGCAGATGAGATATATTCATTCTTATAGATGCCAAAATAGTAATATGTAGAAACAACAAGTATGACTGATTTTTTGTCGCGGGTTTACTTCCATATTGAATTTTAAAAATGCATTATACATACTACAACTTTGAACTGTGATATCAATATCACAAGGCAAAATTGAGATACAACAAAGATTTTTTCTTCGATCACTTTCCAATATTACTAAGGCTTCGTTTGGTTGCATGGTTGGGTAAGGTTAGGTTGGGGTACACCGATGTACCCCTCCTTCAACCCTCACAATCCTCCTCACAGTTTACTATTCACAGGGTTACCTCAACCCAACCCAACCCAGCAACCAAACAAATTTTCACATGTAAAAATGATAATAGTCAATCCTTAATAATATTTAAAATGTAATAAACACAAAATAAGAGAAATCTGAGATCGAATATGCATTAGTCAAGTAACTTGAACAAAGCCTAACATAGCACACTCAAACTTTCCGATCCGATATGCTCATCCAAATGGTCACATTTTACCAAAAAGCCCGAGCTTGAAGTCTCACGTTAGCGGTAGGATTGCAACGGAAGGCAACAACAGGGCCATCCGCCGCCCTCTCCGCCCCCACGATCCGATCGCGCCCATGACGATTAGGGTTTTGGGAATCGCCCTCGCGCTTCTCCTCTTTTCCTCCTCTCTCTCCTACGCTATCTACGAAGATCAAGTGGGCGTCACTGACTGGTATGTAAACCCTTCCGATTCCCGTTTCTCCAAACCGACTTAATGCGGATCGTGTTCATGATTGCGGCGATGTCGACAGCAGTATAGCTGTCGATTTTTTTTCTGGAATTTGGGATGATCTTTGGATACTTGTTTGGCTCTGATTAGTATGAAGCGCCGGCGGATTTGGAAGATCTATAATTTGCTATTTCCCATCAGCGATCTGCGTTTTGATTGTGGGCGTTACTGGTTTTGATTCGTCTCTCGTGTGGGATATAAGTTTTGCTAACCTTGTCTCGTGTTGTTACGTAATGTAATATTGTGAAATGCGTGTTGCATTCTATGTATGCATTTCGAAAGCCAGTTGCATAATAATTTTACTTCTTAATTATTGTCAAAGAACATACTGTAAAAACGATAATTTAAGGTTAGCCTGCACTAAATAGGCTTAAAGTGGCCCAACCCTCGTTGGCTTGTTGGATCCTGCTTAGTGGAAGGCTCGAGCTTATGCGCCGAGCTGCCTGTTTTTGTCTTGAGAAAATTTCTAACTGGGCTCTGTTTATGAAGCCGAGACAAGTATTGTTTCCTCTCACATTGTGAGAATATAGAGTTTGCTAACAACTGAAGTCTAAAGTTGGTTGGTTGAGGACTTCTTCCATTTCACGTGCTAAGTAAATCATTAGATTATAGTGTGATTGAGATTCATAACTGAGCATGAGGCTGGAAATGCTTTCAAGGAATGGACCATTTTAAAGAAAGCATGAGTGAAAGAGGTGCATTTCACACAAAAGTGACAGTGGGAGTTATATCGTAAATCATAAATGGATAAAGTTGACTTTTTATCAACATTAGTTTATTGCATTTTAAGTTCTGATTTGGCTAGGACACCATGAACATATGCATCATGGATTGAAATATCCCGATGTATCATCGATACATCCATGATATATGTATCATGGATTGAAAGTCCTTCACATCCTTACCCACACAGATGTATCTACCTAGCACCTTTGTAATCGATTTGATCACTCATGTGTTATGGAAATGCGCATTGAGACTTGGTAAGACATGAGCATGAGTGGTTTGTAGATTTGGTCTATAACAGGGAGACCATCTTGTTATATAAACTCATGTGACCATCACTTGCGGTCTCCCCTGGCATAAATCTGACAAGGTCCCTCTTCTCTGCAAACCTAGTCAAGATATGCTTTACATCAAGTGCTCTAAGGAACATTTTCCCGGTGTGCTTAAACCTTTCTGTTAGATGTCTTCTGAAATCCAAAAGATATGCCGTCACATTATAGAATCGTGCCGTCAAACCTATAAAAATGGTTTTTTTACTTAAACTTAACTACTCAACCTCCACTCCTAGGAATTCAATTTAAGGTAGGAAATATTGATATCGATTGTCATATCGGTCTGTCCGGAAAATGATATGTATCGGGATAAATCGTTGGTATATCGATGATATCGGTGGAAATGTCGGAAATGGTTCAAAAAAGCTATTTTTACTGTTTTCAGAAATTAAGATCATCCAAGATATTAAAACAACAAATAACCTACAAACACACGCTTATACCACACATATCGATCATTTATACCCCATATATCGCACATATCAGTCATATCAGACATCTCACTATTAATGATGATTGCTGACTTATAGATGTTGGAAATGAATTTAATCCAAGTTCGTATAACATTAAATAACCTATAAATGTACACTTAGATGGCACATATAGATCATCTATGACCCTTATACCGCACATATCAGTCATATCGAAGATATCGTTGTTAATGTTGATTGATGATTAATAAACATTGGAATTTGAATCAAGGTAGCTAAGTTAAGCACACTTAGAACACATGTTTTGTTCATGTAAGATAATGAATTGCATTGAGATGAGTCATTTGATTAAAAAGGGTACATAATGATTAATGGGCCAATGTTCCTTTGGTATAAGGATTTATCTTTTCACAAAAATAAATGAAAAAATGTAAATTAATGTGATATTTTAAAAGAGATTACCTAGTCATGAGGGGTTTAGAACTAAGAGTTTCATGGAGGGCAAGGTAGGAAATATTGATATCGTATCAGTCCTTCCAGTCGAAAATGGCGTAAAAAGCAATTTTTTCACGAATTAAAACCATCCTAGTTATTAAAACAATAAATAACATACAAATACATATTTATATGCAAGAATGAGCTCTATTTAGTACACTAATACACATTATATCGCACAAATCGTTGGCTGTTAATGCTGACAGCTGACAACTGAGCTAACTGCTGACTGCTGAGATGTATTCTAGACATGTGATTCTAACTCGATCAACATTAGACTTGTTTTCATCTCTATTGTCAAAGAGGGAGAAGTCAACCAATTAAAGAACCGTCGTATACACTCCCCTGTAGCACTATACCCTACCAGACGAGGGTCTCGTTGCCGGATCAACGAGCCTGGGGGGGTTAAGGGGGAGCAGGTGCACTCCCCCTACGGGGATGGGGGCAACGTCCCCTACCCGAAACAAAGTATATAATTCACGATATGTTTTAATACTAGGAGTAGCAAAATAAGTATTGAAAATCAAGCTTACAAGGGTATAGTGTTCAGAAAATCGGCCGAGTGTACCGTACATTCGGCCGCATACTCTTACTCAGAAGCATTGGCTCTCCGAGTATGACCAAATCGGCCTCTAGGCGGGTCAAGCCGCATACTCGGCCGAGTATACCTTTTATGCAGCCGAGTATGCGACTGCTTTTCAAATAAACATTTTCTGAAACTCTAACCTAAACTCGGACACCCGACTAAACGCTCTTTCAATTGATGCTTTTGCTCATTTGACTCTATATTACTTTTTATCCTAATAGTTTTGTTCCTTGTACCTTCAATTCTTTATTATTATAATCAAGAGATCTAATATTTAGATGATATTAACATTATATTAATACATTATATTTTTAATAATAAAAAATACCAAACCGCATAAAATCGCATATTCTCTATGCAGTAATCTGTTCGACTGAATACCGCATACGGCCTTCCTGAACATTGCAAGGGTAATATCATTTATATATATGTATATATATATATAGATATCGATGAAATATAGGCGATGTCGGTGGATATCAAGGAAAATTATACTGAAACCAATCAATTTCGAGCGATGTGGCTCGATATCAGCGATATATCGTGTACATATCAACGATATTCGGTAAATTAATATCTGGGTTGATATCGGTATGAGCTCTCCACCGATGTCGATATATCACCGATATATCACGATGGTCTACCATGATTCAATTACATGCAAACCATCAACTAGAGTTGCTTCTCTCACTTGAATAAGATCTCCAGATGATGGGTCTTCATGAAGACCCTTCATAGTTGCCGGAAGGGATATCTTTGTTTCTCTTTTTTTTTATGTCGAAACAAAGTTCCTTTTCACAACATTCTTTTAATTCATCATTTGTCCAAAAATCATGGTAATAGTAATGGACATTTAGAATCATTCTCCATCAATTTGGCCACCAACATTCCTTCGTCGACTCTATTATCTCTGCCTTGTCAATCATAACAATCACTGTTGTAAAAGTCCGCGGACTGGCCCGACTAGTCTAGTCGGTGGGATGACCGACCGAGTATTGTCTAATTTCGACTAGGCCAACTAGTTGATCGATTTTTACTTGGAGATACCATATTTTTTATTTTTTTCCTTTAAAAGCAAACTTATTCCAATACGCTCAATGTTTTATTTAAATTCAATTACTTCTTTTCTTTCAATATGATAATATAAAAAATGTACAAATCTATGTAAATATATAAGAATATACATATAAAAATGATTTATATATTTAAAATAATTAAAAAAAATTCAAAGACAATTAAAACCCGACTAAATCTGATTAGTCGCATGACTATCAATTAATCCTTAGTCAGTGACCCAATCGACTGAGTACCGACTATTGATTTTTGCAACCTTGATAACAATTGAGGTAATCCGTCGAACACATCGAGTGTATCTCCCGAGCAAATGTAAATCCAACCAAAAAAGCGAACCCGCTATTCATCGAATCACAACCACACTCAAGGGTTAAAGTGCCTATGCCACAATTGTTCTCCCTCTATAGGAACATATATGAAAGCCCTAACAGAACAAAGCTTCTAACCGACTTTCTCTGCCAAGTTCAATACCATGCCATGGACACCGCTACCAGCACTTCGTTGGGCACCTCGAAGTGCAGCTTCAAAGATAGCGGTGATGGTGTCCCTTACTATCTTCACTTCAATAGCCAAAGAAGTCCTCAGTGCCTTGAATCTCCAACAAATAGAGTCCTCCCTACACAACAATGCCACCAGTAAGCTTAATGGTGAGGGGTGGATCACCAAGCCTAAGAAAGAAGCACACTCCCTTCAACTCGAAGAAAAGTCGCCCTTATGGGAGATTCTTTCCAGATTCTGAGGAAATTAGGTGAAAAGGGCCCGATCGACGATATCATTCTTGTAGGAAACTTGATTTCGGTAAGAGATGGACGTTTAGGGAGTCGCCCCCTAGTTTCCTTCGGAATAGCCCGAGGGGACATGTAGGTTGGGACGGGCAGAGCATATTATGATGGCTATTTATGCTATGTAGATTACATTTTTAGCTTATTCGTATGCATAAATACACATAGTTGCTTGTTTAGTTGATTTGCAAATGCTTTTATTTATTTATAATAATAGAATATTTTCGTTTTTCATATATTACGCATGATTTTAATACGTTAATAGTATTTGACGTGAATAACCTACATTAGCGATTAATCCCTTAAAAAACTAACAATTAGGCATTTTCTTTTCTTTTTTAGTTTAGAAACGGCAAACTTCATACTTTCTATGTTCCCTTACGTGTCCATAAACATGCTCAATTGCGTTAGTTTGTTGGATATGGCATGGTTTATGTCATTGGATTGGGATGAATATAGCTCCCTAGAATTTCTAGATTACAACGTAGAGTTGAAAAGGGGGAAACGATCGTGACAACTCCAGAGGCTGGTTGAGGGTGGAGCATCGATGGAGGTTCCCGACAGTCCCATGTCGTCGGGAGGGAGAGTCGGATGTTCCTTTTCGTGGAAGATGCCTCCGATGGGGAGGGTGGGGACATCACGCGGCGGGATGTAGGGACCCCGTGCGGTGTTTTGGGTGCTGCGACAGCGGCCATAGGAAGCCTCGATGTCCAAGGAGGGGGCCCCGACCCGCAGAGAGGGAGGGAAGAGCTCAGATGGAGCAAGGGCGGATCGTATCCTGGTGGGGGTTTGCCAGAGGGAGGGGAGGAGTTTGGAGGATGCTATGGAGGACATCAGAGGTGCGATTCCTTGGGGATGTGGTCCTCTTGGACGAGCTCTCCTCGTATGTGCTCAGGATCTATCACTGGAGGAGGAAGAGAGACTATTACGCCATTCGCGTGCAACAACGGGGCTGGTTCACCCCTCTCTTGAGGGATGGAGGTTGCGATTTCAGGAGGCAGGAGAGGACCTTCTCGGTCAAAGGGGGGGGTCCCATACGTGGGGCAGAGTTTGATGATAATCAAGGAGGTGCTTCATCCGATGATGAAGGTCACAGGGATCGTTGCAGACGGGATGAGGTGTGGCGAACCAGCGTGGATGCTGGTTAAGGGCCCGACTGGGAGAGGGCATCGCCGACATTCTTCGAGGCACGCTTCTTTGGGGCATCCTTCGACCTGGAGGTGCGTGAAGAGCTGGAGCACGGCGACACGGGGACGGGGGAAGGCAAACCGATGCGGGAGGTGAAGGAGAAGGGGAAAGGCACTTTCGACGATTCCAAAATGAGCATGCCTCTTTCAGAACCTGGAAAGGTGTGCGTCACAAGAAAGGGCACGAAATCCGAGGCATGCATATCTGGGGGGATGGCCTCGTACAGAGACATGGTTTCAGGTCGCGCGGATCCGGGGATTCGGGCCGAAGGAGAGGAGCTCCACTTTGGAACCATCATCGGTTCGGGCGGATCCATGAGAGAGGGATCTACATCTTCAACGAAAGGTGATCCAATCTCTATTCGGGTTGCAGGCTACTCTGGCGGCCTAGACCCATTGGTGGAATTTCTTTTTGGGTTCCACAATCTGATTCTACAGGGGGGCGACACACTGAAGGCAACATGGGCGATCTAGAGGAGCGAGACCCCCTCGAGTTGGATGTGGAGTGTTTGTGGTTGGGGCTGGAGTGTAGGGGGCGGCTCGATGGACGACGGGTGGTAAAGACTGGAGACTCGAAGGGAGGGGCGATGCTCATGGGGGGAGAGCCGGGGTGCGGAACTCGGAGACGGGAGGGAGGCGGCGAGGACGTCTGGGCCTCTGTCGAACCGACAAGAGGCGCATGAAGGCCTGTGCGGGGAGATGCAAAGAGAGGCGGAGGGGCCAGGTCGATATGGAATGCGATATGTCAGGAGCTACCTACGGGAGAAAAAGAGAGTTATACGGTTGGGTATCTACAGGAGGTTCGAGTGTGCGCCACGCGCGACCGTCTCTTAAGATGATGCTGCAGTGGGGGGTTGGGGGGAATGGGAGGTACTGCAGGAGCATGAGATAAATTCCTTAGTAGTGTAGTTGAAGAACATAATTACTCGAATATGGTCCCAAAAATGTTAATTCTCTGATTAATGTTGTGAAATCGCATGGAATCTATGCGATATACATGTTGCATATATAAAATGCGACACTTGTACAATAGTAAATCAAAGTTGACATTTTTGACATTTAATAATAATGAAAAACGCACGGAATCTATGCGATATAGGTAAAAATATGAAAATCGCATTTTCTCTATGCGTTATGGGTTTTTTTACCGTTAATAATATATAAAAGTAGCATGTCTTATATGCGATATACATAACGCATAGATTCCATGCGATTTCACTACATTACTCAGGGAATTAATATTTTTGGGACCATATTCGAGGAATTATGTTATTCAACTGCACTACTAAGGAATTTACCTCACATGAGCAGGGTAGGGTAGCGGGGCTGCTCGAGGGTAGGCTTGCTGGAAAAGAGGCTGGGAATAAGGATGAGGAAGTGCCTGGTGGGGCAGTAAATGAAGCGAGGACGTATCTAGGCAGGGAGGTTTTGGCATGCGTCGGAGTAGTCCCACCGAAAGGGAGCTTCCACAGTTATTAATGAATGTGATTTCATGGAATGTGAGGGGCTTGGGGCGGGGGGTGAAGAGGTTGGCAATGAAGAATTGCTTATGGAGAACATGACAGACATGGTTATGCTGCAAGAAACTAAGATCGCACATGACATGGAGGGAGTTTGGAGGGAGGTTGGGGGAACTATGTTGGGTGAGCTTAAGATGATTGACTCGGTGGGGGCTCGGCATTCGCTCTCTGTTTGCCTTCGACGTAAGGTCAATGGGACGAGGTTCGTGGTCACTAATGTTTATGGGTCCAATGGTGGGGGCAGTCCTACAGTGTTTGTGGATGAGCTCGTCGAGCTGTTCCTGGCTAGAGCTGGGTTTCCTGATGTGGTGTGGATCATTAGGGTGACTTCAATGTGACATTGCGCCCGGAGGACAGGCCAGGAGAGAGAGATGGCGGTTCAACGTAATTATGGGAGATGGTAGACGAGCTGGGGCTCCAGGTGATGGATGCAGCTGGGTGCTCGTACACATGGAGGAGCTTGAGGTCGCACTCACACATAGACAAATTTATGGCGTCCACGGAGGCGATTCAACATTTTCTTATAGCTGGGGCCAGAGCATTGCCCCTGGCTCATTCGGATCACACGCTGATACTGTTGTACTCAGGGGAGGGGGTTAGCCCTCGTTCGTCCTTCAGGTTTGAAAAGGCATGGTTAATGGAGGAAGGATTTGGTGAGTCGGCGGCGGAGGTGTGGGCCACGTGTCGACCGTCGAGGTCGGCGACGACCAGATTTACGTGCAAGCTGTTCGAGCTCAGCAGATTCATGATGGATTTTCACAAGGTCAATCAGATCAAGCGTAGGAGAGAAGATCAGGGGCATTGAGTGGGGTGGCTAGGCTGGACGCCATATAGGATGACAGAGAATTGCAGGAGGAGGAGATAGAGGAAAGAAGAGAGCTCCTGGAGGTGATTCTTTACGAGGGTAAGGAGGAGGTGGCATGGAGGCAACGGTCTAGGCAACAGTGGGTACGTGAAGGGGACACGAACACACGTTTTTTTCCATGTTGTGGCAAGTTGAAGGAGGCGAAGGAACTACATCCATTCTCTCGAGGTTGGGGGCCAGACTTTTGAAGGAGATGATCGAGTTGGGATGGTGCTTCGAGCACATTTCCAAGAGTTCGGGAGAAGGAGATCACGGGTAGATTGGGGATGGCGAGGGAAGGGGGTGACTCAGCTACTCGACGGGGAGGCGAACTTGTTAATGGAGGCTTTCTCTGAGGAGGCAAGGAGAGCGCTTTTCTAGTTGAACGTGCATGGGGTACCGGGCCCTGCCGGATTCTCGGTTTGCTTCTACAGGGAGTTTTGGGAGGTGGTGAAGGGCGACGACTTGGAGGTGATATCTGAGTTCAGGGAGGGCAAAGGGGTTCAAGAAGCTCAATAAGGCGCTCATTGTCTTGCTGCCGAAGAAGGAGGTGCCAACCAGGATGGAAGACTTCAGGCCGATCGCACTGTCTAATGTCATATACCTCATCATCTCCAAGATCCTCGCGAACCGGCTGAGGAGAGTACGGCACCAAATCATTTCGCCAGAACAGATGGCGTTTATCCTATGGAGGTAGATGGCTGACGGATTGGTGATGGCTTCTAAGATGGTAACCGATTGGAAAAGAAACACAAATAAAGGGGTGCTTTGAAAGATCGATTTTTTGAAGGCATATGACTGCATGGATTGACGATTCTTGTCGGCGTCACTGAAGAAAATGGGGTTCTCGGACACGTGGATTGCGTGGATCAAGCGGTACATAACTACGAGCTCTCACGCGTTTCTGGTGAACTGAAGATCGAAAGGGGGTTTCTTCCAACCTCAGCGGGGGATCAGGCAGGGTTGTCCTTTAGCGCCGCTGCTATTCGTCATTGTTGCTGATGCTCTGATGGTTATGATGAGGCTAGCATGGGATGGGGGTGGTGCTCGGGTTACATAAGGGCGGACGTATCTGTTCAATTGCTGCAATATATACACACACACACACACACACGACACGGTGATGTTTTTTGGGGCGGAGGATGAGAAGATTCGAAGAGTATCTTGCACAATGGAGATCTTTGGGGAGTTGTCGGGCCTAAAGGGTGAATAGGAGAAAATTAGCAGTGGTTCCGTTTGGACTTTCCGAGGAAGAGGGGCAACGTGCCTCGGAGGCTCTGGGGTGCCTGTCGGCAACATTGCCTATCACGTATCTGGGTTTGCCGTTGGTAGCTGGGAGCTACAAGATGAGGGACTGGAAGGGGCTATTGGAGAGGATGGAGGGGAAGTTGGCGAGGTGGAAGGCGATGACCTTGTCTAGGGGAGGGAAGTTGATTCTTCTTAAGCATGTTCTGTCTGCTATTCCTGTCTTTTTTTGCTCTACGAGGTCGTTGCCGATGGGGGTGCGACAGAAGATGGAGGCGTTGATGAGGAGGTTCTTTTGGTTGGATGGGAGGCAATGTAGGAAAGGCATGAACTTGGTGGATTGGAGGAGTGTCACCAAGCCAAAGGAAAACAACGACCTAGGGATCTTATGGATGGAGGAGATGAACAATGCATTCATGGCCAAATGGGTGGTCCAGTTATGGGGAAACTCGGAGGACTTGGTATGCAGATTGTTGAGGAAAATTTAGGAGATCTCTGTCTCTGGAGATTGAAGCTGGTCGCCTTCCGTCCTCGTTATGGAGTGGCATCATGCAGATGGCTCCAGAGCTGACATCTAGGTTGAGGCTAATCCTCGGGAACGATGATGGTTTTCGTTTCTGGCAGGATAACTGGATGGGGAATGACACGATGGGGATGAGGTACCCAAGGTTGCTGCAGTTGGTGGTGGACAAGGAGGTTTCGGTTCATCGTGTGTGGGATCTGGATCTTGGGCCCAACTATTGCTTTGGAACTTTTGGACCTAAGGGTCAATGACTTTATGTAGATGCACTCTGAGCTTGAACTGTTAGAGGGTTCAGGGGAAGGAAGAGATCATTTAGCATGAGGGGATGGCAAGTTCTCGGTCAAGAAGGTGTGTCGGTATTTGGTGGAGGGTGCACAGAATGAGGAAGATGAGGAAGAGTTGGCCACAGACATGCGCATGATTTGGAAATGTAGGGTCCCGATTCGTATCAAGTTTTTTCTATGGTTGCTTCGCCAAGGCAAAATTTGCACCAAGGAGCGAAGGGGGCGGATGTTGGAGGTGGGAGACGACACATGCGACAGGTGTGGAAGGGTGGTGGAAGATCTGGATCACTTGTTTTTTTCATGTGTCTGTTCGGCTCGGGTTTGAGATGTGGCAGGGATTCAGTAGCCCGTTGGGCAGAGTAGCTAGGGTTTTTGGAGGGAATTGAGATTGGTGGATGGCTCGGGACGAGAACACTCAATCATTATTTTCACGTTTTTGTGGGCAATTTGGTGTGCTAAAAATGATGTATTTAAACGGAATACTTTTTACTCTGAGAATGTGGCCGAGCATTGTCGAGCGCTATGTAAATCTTGGGCCATGTAATTTGTCTTTTTTTGTAACTTTTATGACTTTATTTATATATAGAATATACGTATACTGCGGTGGTTCCCAATTAGGGAGACCACCCATTTTACTTCTCAAAAATGTAGAGTTGAAGAGAAACCGTATAGTTATCGACGAGTATAGTGATCGTCATTAACATCATGAGCCAATATTATTTAATTGAAGGATGTGCTTGTGTAGCGATCACCATAAGATTAGAAGCTAGAGTAGCAAGACCTGTCATCTTGACGAGTATGTGCTCCTTAGTATACACAAGGTGAGAGGTGTAAGGACATTCAGTGATGATACAAACTGTGGAAGTTCGGGCAAAAGCCAAGCCCCAGTGATAACTGCGGAGTGGGAGGGCGGAACTATTGTAGTAGTAGATAATAGTAGCCCTAAAGTGAGAGGCAGAAGTAGCCATCCTCCATTTTTGGAGAGCTCAAAGAATTTACGGATTTTATAACTAAGATTTTTAATTAATATTGCCTACAGGAAGTAAGTTTCTAAATTCTAACACATCTTATGCCATTCAGTATCTGCGTTACATAGTATGCTAATTAGGTAAAGGTATTATCGACCCACCTTATGTTCCATGAGGAGAATTAAGTGTGCTAACTAAGAAATAGAAACAAATTGCCAGAGAAAGAAGACAACATATGTAAAAAACGTATAATTTGCAGAATTAACTCTGCAAATATAAATTTTGTGATCTGGATAGAAAACTGTTAATAATCTTAGTACTTTTGTGCATAGTGAGAATTTATAGCAAGTTATAGTAAATGCACAATCATATTTTGTGACTTGTGGATCTTCAATCAGCATTATCAAGCAGGATGGCTCCCAAATATAATATGCTAGTGATTATCTTCGTTTCATCAGACAAAAGAGGCAAACGTATCAAACACCGAGAGAGTCATGCCCCATATTACCAACTGCTTATTATGAATCAAGTAGCAACTTTCATTCGATGGAATGTTGCTTTGTCACAGATCACAAATCACGGGAGAATCGATACTTGGCTATAGCTGTTACTTGAAAGATGTTGCATACTTGTTCATTTAGTCGAGTACACATTTCTTCCTCATAGACCACTTATTTATGCCTATAAACTAAAATATAATACAACTAAATAAGAACGCACGAACTAATCATTAAACTATTCGGGGGAATTCAAGATCTAACCCATATTACGTGGGAATAGTTAATTACTTTCGAGAAATCCTACGACCAGGACGCTCACTGGGGCTTATCATCGAACATTTCATATGCAAAACTTGAAGACGTTGCAATACGGTAAAGGAGAAGAAAACCAACCTTGACCCACTTGCCTTTGAGCTCTGCCATGAGTGGAAATCGAAGATTTGCTCTCGTTCTGCGGCTTCTCTTTCGCTATCCGGATTGGTCTCTCGCATCTCGAGCTCAACTCAGATGGCTCTCTTTATAGCTCGAGGATTACGTTTGACTTGCTTTTAAACATGTACCCCTCGCACTCAACATATCTACAACTGGCTTTCAGCGTAGCCCTCCGTAATTTAAGAATGATCGATGGGCATTTGGGTCAGAATCTGCCAATTATACGGATGAGTAGACGACCAATGACGACAAGAGACTCTGTTCAAAAAAATCTGAGAGATCTGTTTGATACCGAGAATAAAAAAACAAGGGATAAGTTTTTTTAATTATCTCTAAAAGCTATCAATCAACGTAAGCAGGGAGCATATTAGGTGCAAAGTGGATCGTCTGATGTGGTTGCCCACTGCAGGAGAAAAGAACGAATACAGATATAAATATACTAGAAAATGGACCCGCACTTCGTTGCGGATTTTATCATACCGATATAAATTCATAGACTTTTTTGTTATTTATGAAGTTAAACATTTATAAAAAAAATTAAGTCTTAATTGAAGAATGCTTTTTAATGTAGTTTATTATTTTGAAATTTCAAGATAAGTTTTCCTTGGTGTATATAAAATATATGGGCATACCCGAAAATGCAAATGAAATATATTATTATATCTCAACAATCTAAATTTTATAAAAAAATACATTAATTTACATAGAGAGACACATTTTAGTATGTAAAAAAATGCCGAGTAAAAAATATTTCATCTTGCTATATGATATTTTAAAATAAAAAACCATGTTAATAGTTATACTAAGAGAAAGAGAGATACTATCAAATTAGTACTAATGCGTTGAGTTGAAATTCTATGAGTTATTATAGCATAACTTCCTTAGAATAATAAATATAATATAAATTGAATTTTTTTCATTAGCACTATTATTTGCTTAAGATATTATTTGACCCTAGTGATTGAATTTTATTGTTACGATAATGTCTTAGAAATAATTAACTTTACATATTGTATGTTTTAGTTCAATATGAGTTTTATATGGTGCTATAAATATTTAATACTATTGAATTTTTAATATATTCAAATTATTAAATGAAAATAGAGGAATATAAGTAATCTAAAACATCTTGAATTTTGCAGGAACGTGAAAATTGTTTTTAAAAGAGAGACAATGTGTATCATGAAATTTAAATTTTAAAAAAGTAAAGAATAAAGATAACTCTAATAGTCATTTATTCATGAGAGAGATACAATGGAAGAGAATATGAGATGTGCGTGTTGAGGGAGAGGGAGGAGAGAGATAATGAGGTAGATTTAATGGAGGAGAGTGATGGGAGGAGATCATATGCTAGTATGCAAAATTGTTTAGTGAAAGAGGAAAACACATGAGAGAGAGAAATTCGGAGAGAGGGAAAGGAGAGAAAGAGGGAGAAGTGGCGTTAGGAGTTATGCGAAATTGTAAGAGAAGTCCCCACAGGGATCCAAGTCTCTATATCGATTATTATGTTGTGAGTTTATTATATGTTTGACTTCTAATTAATATAAATAAATAACTTCAAGTGTTTAAAATGTATTTTACCGATGATCGATATGTTGCTTTTTAAAATAAATAATCACGTAAGTCAGATTCAAATGGTGTAACTTAGTCATAACTTATGTATATATAATAATCTATACTGAATAGGTCTATTAAGATTGACATAATTTGCATTTTTTTCAACTTTAATTAACTATAATAATCTGTCTGTATTAGATGGGATAACATTGTAGATTCCGGATCATTAAAATTGAATTAAAATATAATTTACATTGCAGCGATTGCAAATTTTAAGCCTTGAAGTTTGATTTTAATATCCAAATACTTCCAGTAGCATATTAACATGATTGAAATATGTTGAAATAATGTTATATGAAAAGAAATACCACTCCCATATTAATTTGAAATATGGGTTAAAGAAAAGGACATGAATGACGGAGAGAGTAGGGGTGGAAAATAGCAAAGAGATAATGGAGAAGAGAGAGACGACTTTATATAGAGAGAGAGAGGGAAGAGAGAGACATGATGAAGAGTTGTGGGCAGGGTTTAAAAAATCGGACCGGACCGGTCGGTCGGACCGGTTGGTACGGGAATCGGCCCCGACCCGGTCGATTCGGTCGGTTTTAGGTAATTAATTTTTTAAAAAAAAGAAATTAAAAAATCGGGTCAGACCGGTGGTCGGACCGGGTTGACCCGGATTGACTCGGATTTGATGGTTTAGTATATTTTTAAAAAATAAAGGTTTAAATAATGAAATAATAGAGTTTTTATCACCTGTACCCTTCTTAAATTCTACAATTTCAGTTACATCCATCTATTTTTTGGAATATAAGTTGTGCCACTACTTTCTTGGGGTAATTTTCTAAAAGTAACTATAAATAAATTATTACAATATTATATTCATATATAATGCTAGAAAATGTGATTACCTTTTGTAGAATTTTATTCGAAACAGACAATCATGTTTTCATGTTGAAAGATTTGACATTTTAAATGATTATTTCATTGATATATAAATACATATTTACATATATCTATCTGGTTTAATCGGTTCAAAAAACCGGTTCGATCGGTCGGACCAGTAAATTAAGCCCGATCCAGTTTTTTCCGAGTCAATATGAATGATGACGTCACCGGTCCGACTGATTTGGACGACGGTCCGACCCGATTGGACTAAACGGGAGACTAACCGGTTCAATGTCCGATCCAGTTTTTAAAACCTTGGTTGTGGGAGAAAGAAAGGGGAGAGAGATTGGTTGGAGAAAATAGAGAAGATAGAAGTAACGAAATGGAGAGAGAATATTGTGAATAAAGCACGAGAGGGGGTGGGGGATGGAGAGCGTGAATGGGAGAAATAGATAATTCAGGGAGAGAGAAAGAGGTGGTGAGAGAGAATTGATTTGGCAGGAGATGAGAGTGGCACAGTTGAGAGAGTGGTGCCGGTTTAAATAAATTGATAGTCGATGAGAGAGTGAGCAGCAGGAGAGCAAAAAGAGCGAGAGACAGGAGTCCGATAGAGTTCCACGTGTCAGAAGTAGGGATAGAGTTGGGTAACCCAACTTTAGTATAGTTAATAGATGTTAGGAATCTACATGTGAAAGAAATGAATACAATAAGATGGATATGCAAGTAAATAAATAAACATGATACATGTGAAATTGGAAAAAAAATTGATGCTTCCCCAATATAATATATAAAGTGATTCAAGCATTTTAGAGAAGGCGATTACATGCCCTCATCTGAAGTTGCCAATTTTTTCTTCATGGCAATGCACAGTTATGTAAGAGTTGTAGAAATCTCATTAGTGGGGGCTCAAGGAAGGGGATGCAAATGCCAAATTCTACATGAAATCTAGTGGTAGGAGGAGGCAATTATATTCACTTGATGTTGGTGGATTGCTGCAAGGCCCAGAGCGACCATGAGGTTGGTATGGTTTTGGTGGAACATTTTTCGGTTATTGAGTAAAAATTTCCTTCAGCTGATTTGAGGTGGTTGGGACCAGCACATCTCGCCTTCGACATGAGTAGGCGAAGGGTCTCCTCGATTTTTGAGGTTGACGAGCATCAAACGATAATCCTTGAGTTGAAGTTGATGGCTCCCTTGGCTTGAATGGGTTACCAGTTTTTTTCTATCGAGAATTCTAGGAGGTTGTGCGAGGGGATGTAATTAAACTGATTCGAGTTTTCAATTGGTAATTCTGGGTTTGATTATGTGAACAAGGCCATTCTTTTCTTTTTTACTTAGGAAGAATGTTTCAAAGAGGGTGAATGGCTTCATGCCATTGTGTTGACCAATGTTGTTTATCTCATTGTGTTGAAGATGCATCCAATAGATTGCCTTTGATTTTGGATGACAATATTTCCTTGGTGCAGATGGCTTTATACAAATGGACAACCTGGTGATGGCTATTGAAATGGTAGTCGATTGGAAGTAACTTTATGTTAAGAGCATGCTTTGGAAGGTTGATTTTTTCTAGTCTTATGATTTCATGGATTGGTGGTTTTTCAAGGCATCTTTTATGAATGGAGGTTTCTCACACTTATGGATTGATTTGAAGAGATGCGTCACTATTCCATCTGTTGGAAAAGAAAAGAGCCCACCCATGTGTTTAGTACCACATGGGGGAGCGGTCACTGTTGGGTCTGTCCGTGGGGCTATATAAGGAGCCCCACACCCCCTGTACTCATTGAGAAAGTGCAATGCATAACACGCCCCGTTGAGGGCTTCTCCCGTGGTTTCCTCCCGCTCCTCACAGAGTAGGGTTCCACGTTAAAATCTTTGTTCTTATTGTTCTATCTTTATTTCCGATTCCGCTTCCGCATTCTATTTTTCTACATGGTATCAGAGCGGGTTCGATTTTCGAGGAGTTGAGTTAGAAGGGTTTTTTTTTGTATTCGAGATTCGAGAGTTTTTTTTTCTGGAATCTAACTCAGTAAGAGATTTAAGATTTTTTTTCCCGTGAAGATCTGTTCTCTATTCCTTCACGCATAGAGATTTAAGATTTTTTTTCCCGTGAAGATCTGTTCTCTATTCCTTCACGCATATCAATCAGGCACAACTCCAGAAGCAACAGAGACGCATCCCATCGAAAAAAAGAAGTCACGCGCGATTCTCCAATCACTGCAACCGGAATCGACCCCACCACATCTTCTTCACGACGCAGCCGCGACTCCCCGAGCGTGCCCTAGCCCTCTGTTGGCGGCAACGGCGCTTCTCCACGATCTCCTCTCGCGCCGCTGCGCGAGAACTCGTCCAGGCGGACCTCAGCTCCTCTCTGCACAGCTGCATCTCACTAGCGGCGCACCGCTGTTCCCCTCCAGAAATCCGAGAAGTGTTCCCTCTCCAAGGCGGCGGTGACAGAATATCCCGCCGTAGCTCCTCCCATCCCGCCTCCCCTTTGGCGGTGCCTCTATCGCGCGCTGGCGATGCGATGCCGTGCCCAGTCGAAGCCTTTCTTCAGATCGCCCCTCCTCTGTGTGGGATTCGTGCACCTCCAGCAAGGGGCATTTGGCGATAAGAGAAAGGGGTTTCCGTGCGAAACCCTAAATAAAAGAGGCTCGACTATTCTGTTGGGCTCAAATTGAGCCCTAATTATTAAAAAAAATATAAGGGAGGAGGAAGTGCAGAGAGGCCCGGAAAAGAAGAGTGTTTAAAAAAAAAGGTGAGACACAAAGGAGCATGCTACTCCTTGTTAAAAAAAAAGATAAGAAGGAGATGGCAGCCGTACAAAAAAAAAGAGAAAGGTTGTGAAAAAAAATCCTCTGCTATTGTAAAGGCTCAAATGAGCCGTGCTTTATTCAAAAAGAGAGAGGTGTGAGGCCTAGTTGAAAAAAAAGAAAAAAGAGAGAGAGAAAAAAAGGAAAAAAAAGAAAAGCCGTAAAAAAATTCATCGGCTTTAAAAAAAAAGAAATGAAAAAAATGAAATGAAGTGCACAAAAAAAAATGCATGTTATTCCTTTTACGAAAAATTGTAAAAGGAGAAGATGAAGAAAAGGCGCGTACAAGAAAAAGCCGTACGCATAAAAAAATGTGATTCATGTTTGCTTCTCCCAACTTGTCTTTATTTTCATTATTCTCACAAGTTTGGGAGAAAGGGGGAGTAAAAGCCATATGCATCCTACATCATTGACTGACAGACCAAACACTCCGGATTTCACATAATAGCAAGCCATCTTCATTGTGCATCGATCTTCGTCGTGGTGTCTCTATCCTCGACATCGACTCCGCACTGGTTTTCTTTTCTTCAAGACACGACGGAGACAAAGTCCGGTGACCCGCAGACACGACTGAGACAGAGATCCGGTGACCATGCAGGCACGACAGAGACAGTCCGGTACCTTCCAGGCACGACAGAGATACGTTCTGGTGACCTGATATACCCGTCAGCAAACGGGTTTGTCTACCAGTTGTGGATACATACATTTATTGTGGTGATTTCAAGTGAAGATGTAATGACGTATATTTTTCTTTATTGTTGCAAGTTGCAGCTGTCCCAGCTACCAACTTGAGGGGGAGTGTTGGAAAAGAAAAGAGCCCACCCATGTGTTTAGTACCACATGGGGGAGCGGTCACTGTTGGGTCTGTCCGTGGGGCTATATAAGGAGCCCCACACCCCCTGTACTCATTGAGAAAGTGCAATGCATAACACGCCCCGTTGAGGGCTTCTCCCGTGGTTTCATCCCGCTCCTCACAGAGTAGGGTTCCACGTTAAAATCTTTGTTCTTATTGTTCTATCTTTATTTCCGATTCCGCTTCCGCATTCTATTTTTCTACACCATCGTTTGCGGTTCTTTTTGGATGTGCATCCAATAGATTGCCTTTGATTTTGGATGACAATATTTCCGTGGTGCAAATGGCTTTATACAAATGGACAACCTTGTGATGTCTATTGATATGGTAGTCAATTGGAAGCGACTTTATGTTAAGGGCATGCTTTGGAAGGTTGATTTTTTCTAGGCTTATGATTGCATGGATTGGTGTTTTTTCAAGACAGCTTTTATGAATGGAGGTTTCTCAGACTCATGGATTGATTGGAAGTGATGTGTCACTATTGCATCGTTTGCGGTTCTTTTTAATGGTCACCTTGAGGAGGGCTTCTTCTAGCCACAAAGGGGTGTTCGACAAGGATGTTCTTTAACCCCTCTTCTCTTCATTGTTGTTGCTGGCATGGCCTCAAATTTCAACGAAATTCGGTCGAATTTCTGTCGAATATCGATATCCAGTCGAAATCAAAATTCGATCGAAATGATCGAAATGACCGAAATATGGGGGTCCTAGTACAAAAAATGATCGAAATGGCCGAAATTTCGGTCGAAATTCCATCGAAATTCTGTTTTGGTCGGTACCGAAATGGTGACCGAAACTGACATTTTAAGGCCTTGGTTGCTGGTGCCTTGGCTATTATGATGGGTTAGGCTATTCAGTGGCGTACTAGTGCATGCTATACACTTAATGATATATTGATGCATGTGCTTCAGTATGCTGATATACTTATTTTCCATTGTCCCACTTAAGGTTGTCGTTTACTTGGGGAAGCTTGCGTCAAGTGGAGTGACTTCTCCTGATTGAGAAGCTGGATCACAAGCTCTCTTGATGGAAAGCCTCTTGTTTTTTTTTTTGGTGGGCTCCTAATGCTCTTGAAGGCAGTTTTGTCCACCATTCTCGAGTTCCTCTATATTGCTTCTGGTATGGATTTATCGAGTTGAGGCTGTGACGAGGTGATTTTTTTGGAGTTACTCAGGGAGGGAGACCCGTGGCATGCCCCTTGTGGCATGTGAGTCTGTGATGCAACCTTTGTGACATGGCCCCTCTATCGACGTAGGTGTCGAGGATTTATGTATGATGAGGATTTGTTGTAGACTAGTAAGAAGTATCCATTTAACTTTCCTTGCAGTTCTATAGCTTGCCGCACTTGTACTCCTCTCTCTTTCCTTCTGGTGGGGCTTCTATGACGTTCTTCCCGAGTTGATTTCCTAGTCGCAGCATGTTTTAATGGATGGCACCTCCTTCCGATTTTGGCTTGATGATTGGTCTGGGAACAATTCCTCTGCTTCTCGAGAATTTTTACTTTGGCCTCTGATCATGAGATGACTGTTTCGGATGCCTCGGCTGGTAGGCCCATGGTTCCCCACTTTCAGGTCTGGTTTTTTGGATCAACGTATACATGGAATTTCTGAAATAAACCGAAGATCTCTCGCCTCTGTTGAGGGCCTCTTGCTATTTAGGAACCATTGGTGCTGGTAGGATGGTGATTTCATGGCCAATAAGGCTTATGCGATTCTGTCTATCCCTTTTGTGTTTGATTTGCATCGTGACTGTAAGCTGATTTGGTACCCAAAAGAGCTCCGGAGAGTAATGATCTTTCGGTGGCTGTTTGGGCATGGGAAACTGATGCCGAAGATCTTCAAAGCGAAATTTGCCCATGATGCTAATGTGATGTGCTCTTTTTTTAATAGTTTTCCTGAAGGCATTGAACACTGGTTCCTCTTTCATGATCAGGCTAGAGATATTTGACGTGAGGTCTCCATTTATTGGTGGGATGTGTCATCATGGGATGGTTTCTGGTGGGATGTGTCATCATCTGATGGTTTCTGGACTGGTCTGGCTGGTGCTCCTTTCAGATTGTATGGTGATCAAATGAAGCCTGTAGTGTTTGTATGGGCTATTTGCTCGGCTTGTAATGTGGTCTTTTTTCGTGAGGAGAGATTCTATGTTAATGTTGTACATCATGCCAATGGCACTTCTTGAGCCCTGGTTTCTGTAATTTGGTCTTCTGATCTCTGTTTATATATAGTAGGTGTGGGCGTCATTCTGGATTCAAATTCTTTTCTTCATATAAGAGATTTTTTTAATAGTTTGTGAAAAATGATATGCTATAAGAACCAAGCTTTCAGCCGTAGTACTTACCGACTTGTTCCCTTTTCTGGTTTAAAGGCACCAAGCGTACATTGGTAAGGTAAAGAGTGCCATCTTTCACACTCAAAAGGCTGGGAGAAGGCGTGTGGTGGTATCTACTGAAGAGAATGTTATTGCATCTCTTGATCTTCGCACCGGAGCTATATGTACGTTCCTTTATATTTTATTCTCTTCAAAAAATACATTGTTTCTTTAGCTATGAGAAGACATGCATCGTTGATATCTTTATTCGTCCATTTATTCGTAAAGTTTGCTTTCTCACATTTTATTGACATTTCTCTGTTTCTTATGCAGTTTGGAGACATGCCCTTGGTAACGATGAAATCATCAATGATATGGATATTGCCCTTGGAAAATGTATGCTGTATTTTTTCTAACCTTTTTCATTCTCTACTTAATCTCTAGATGTGACATTCTGTTCCTTGAATTGTAATTTTTTTGTTGCCACATCTCATGGTAATATGGTATTGATTGGATGTGTCAAGCCTTTCGAATTAAAGGTCCATCATGCAACTTTTGTGTTTCAGAAGCATGGCTAGTTTAGACCACTGGCATTGATGTGGGCAATTTTTGGTTACATAGTAATTATGGTTTAGGGTTTGCTAAACTTTTTTCCCGATGTAAATTCTTCCCCACACTGAACTCCATGGTGTTGAACAATTACAATTTCATATAGTTCCATTCAGTTTGCCCTTTACAAGATCACTGTTGCATTCTCTTGTATAGTGTATGCAGTATGAATACATTTAAATTACTTATATTATGAATAAATTTAAAATTCTTATATTACCTCTATTTCTTCCAGATGTCATCACGATTTCAAAAGAAGGGGGCAATATAAGGGCATGGAATCTGCCAGATGGACAGATGGTCTGGGAATCGATTCTTCATGTTTCAGTTCCCACGAAGACTTCATTATTAGTTCCGGTATACCTTTTCCCCCCTAAATATGCGCCATTTGTGGCATGCATGTGAGACATTAAACTATACCACTTCTATAAATTATGCCCCTTGAAAGAAATCCAAATCTCATGTGACTTCTCATTAATCCTACATCCAATATTACAAATTGTAGTTTTAGGACTGGTTATTGATATCGCCTAGCTCCCTTTTTATTTATCTGATTGGTTTGATTTATCTTATTTTCATCTAGACTGAGATTTGCCATTCAAAAGTTGTTCACATTTTATTAAGAATTATTAGTTGCACCTTCCAGAAAAGAGGTTTTAAGTAGATTTCTATGTCTTGTTGAATTACACATGCATCCCTGTATTGTATTGTCATTACATGTATTCATGCCAACAAAGCTCACACCTGTATTCCTTCTCTTTTCCATGGCTAACAATGTAATCCTTAATTTTTATATTTTATATAAAAAGTGTTTTTTTTGTCTTTATCCTTTTATATTTATCGCTCTTCTCTGCGATGATCTTTCCCACCTCCAAACTTCGTCAACACCAGGCATCATGCCAACACTAGATTTGCATGGTGGGTTGTTGGTCATTGCATATGAGCTTAACAATGTTTGTCTTCCTCAACATCGACAAGCCAAATATTTTCATCAATCAACAATCACTCTCTCATCTTCCTTGTCTTAGTTCATTTGCACATGGCATTTTGGACATTTTTTCTCTCGAAAATTCAATTAATTGGACATGCAGTCCTTGCATGCATATGTATAAATGCGTGCATCTATTGGATCGAAGACTGTTCGGAGGCCTTGATGGTGGTCAGGAGGAAGTGGGAAGGTCATGCATAGGAGGAACCTGTTGCGTCATCGTCCACATGCCACTCTTACAAGGAGGGTTGTGGCTCGACCTTCGGGAAAGACTTGACCTGTGGTGCTTTTGCCGCGGCGGGTTACGGCATCTTCGACGTGCTTTTTGTGACATGGTTGCATGCTTGCAATATAGTAGCACAAGCCAATGACTGTTGAGTTAAATGTCGATCAAAGGTTTCCAAGACTATGGTGGTAGCTGTGTATGGGTCGTTGACAAATCAAGCCACCTTTGAAATGGTGCATAACTATGCTGCTGGTTTATCTTGAGATGCTTTTGATGAAACATCGTCTGTTGGCTCCAGCTTCTTTCTCGTCGGAGGTATTCAACTTGCGAGTGTGGATTCTCTACTAAGTGCTCCTTTAGGATGGTAACATGATTTTTCGTCGACGTGGTGTTGTTCCTTGATTTTAGTACTGCATGCTTTGGCAGCAAAAGCTTATAAGGTGTTGGTTGGATGTCATTCCTCTACAGTGTTGAGATTTGATGTCACTAGAGGATTTGGTGTTGGTTGCGGGTTGGTTGTTTGATGTAGTCAATGACGAGCTTGAGTGTTGATCTGGATTGAAAACCATGGAGAGAAAAATGGGGGGTGAGAAAAAGAGATTTTTTATCACACTATAAGCTCTATTATATAGAGAGGGAGTGAGATTACAAAAATAAAATGAAACCTACCTCTAATGAACATGAATTAACAAATAAAAGAACTCATGGAATATTTAATTGAATATTGTCTTCCACAATTAGAGATCCCAATGGATCTCAGTTTAGTTTTAAAGAAAATAAAAATTCTGATGGATATCAACATTAAATAGAAAACTACTGATAGAACTCTAGTTTTGACCGAATTCCCACTTTGTGCATGCAACAACACCCCAATTCAAAATAAAAAACAACATTCCGCTTAGAAAAAATTCTCCCAATTAGTTTGTTTGTTTTCAGATGTGCCTCTAGAAGGCTTGATTCAGATGCAACCGAATATGTAGTGGAAAAACTGGTATGGCATACATGGTAAGGATAGTGTTGGTGTTGAAGCCCTTTGTAAGTTGTTCAGTTACATCTCATCCAATTGAAGAATAAAGAATAGGCGTTGATTGTATGGGATGTAAGATTTTTTTTGATGCAAAAGAGGAACACACAAAGCTGTTTGGCCCAAATGGATTAATTACGAGAGAATGAACTAGGTTACAAGAGCCATGACTCGAGGACCGTCTCAGCAGAATGATTCACACTTTCTGCATAAAAGCATTTCGATTAGAAGATAATTCCATCTCACGACAAATAGATTGCTCAGATTACTGTAGTTGGTAATAGCAGTACCCTGTTTAAGCGGAATCAGATACTATAGAGATAATCCCAGAAGTTCACGAATCTCGGAATATACCCAATCGACATCCAAATCCAACTAGGTCTCCTTTGCCTTTTCACATTGAAAGTGGTCAATCGTCTCCATCTCTCTACCCGCTGAAGTAGTGCATGGATCACCTCTCTTTGGTCATGATTCTTCCACGTCGCAATAACCAAAGAAAGATTTTGACGCGTACTGGGATTTTCAGATCTCAGATAAATTTACAGTCTTGAATCAAATCTTAAGGATTGATCCTCGTTGACCGTCGTTAGCTTTCTACGCTCTCCGCTCCATGAAATATTCATTTCTCCACATCCAATGGTCTCTGCAATCCGCGGGGCCTTCCAAATCGCTAACTGCCTCTAAGAGTTGCATGAGATCCTACAAGCATTGATCAAATGAATTCAAATGGAAGGTTGATGACCATGTACCATGTAAATTACCATGATTTTCTACTTATGCAAACAAACTAAGGATGCGAACTGCTAATGTCCCTCCATCTGTCCAGTCGTTAGCACGGAAGGCAAAAGAGAATCCGTCTCCAAGAACTAGATGGAAAAGCATAGGTAATTGAGGCATGACAACACAAATTCCCTTCCAGAAAGCGAGGCTAAAAATTGTGGATGGTGGACTAAAATGTTTCAGCTTCTGTTGAGCCTCAATCCTGAGAGAGCACTAAAAGTGTCAATCACCGTGGCCTTTCCCATCACCTCCTCCTTTACTCCCTTAATGAAGAGGATATTGTCATCCATGTCTTGTAAAATGGGAATAGAGATGTCTCCCATGGAACATCCTGCGGAGATTCCTTCATTCACCCCTCGCTCATCACTTAATGCAAGAACATCATCTGCCAAAACAAACAACATGGGTGCAAATTGAAATGGGCATCCTTGTTGAACTCTTCATTGCGACGAGAAGAAATCTCCCTCAAAGTGCCTTTTCAACATTACAAAGTAAGATGCAACAGTGACACATCTTTTCATCCATGAAATCCAAATGTCTGAGAAGCCATGTCTAGCTAGGACTGACCACATGAACCATTGAACCCCAACAGTCCACACTGTCATATGCTTCAGAGAAGTATACTTTCCAGAGTAGACCATTTGTCTTCCATTTTCTCCAGTCAGCAATAATTTTTATGGAATTTGCAAGACTGTCCCCTATATGTCTCCTTGGAATGGATGCGGACTACACCGGAGAGATAAATTCGTCTAACACATCATTGAGCATATTTGCTAAAATAAACCTTGAAAACCATGAGGTAAATGACGTTCGATAGAGCAATATGGCGAAAGACTTCTACTCATCTCGACACTTCCTTTTTTGTTTGTAAAAATATGAGCGCTTTGCTGTTCTTGTCAAAACCCGTGCTGGAATGGGCAAACTCCTCCGCTACTGCCATTAGACGTCCCTCACTACATCCCATCATAACTTGCTGTAAAAGAAGTCGGATATGCCATCTGGCCCTGGGGCCCGTCAATGTTTAGATCCCACATTGCCACCTTCACCTCATCGCGCTCAAAAGACCTCGTGAGTTGGGTTCCCTGAGAACTAGAGATGTAGAGGGTCCCCCACCTATCCATCTCCATGGCCTATTCCCTTATTTGCTAGAGATTTTGCAGAAGTAATCGCCATTGCTCTTCTCATCTCCTGTTCTCCCTTCGTACGTGTGTCGTCCACCACCACATCATGTAACATGTTACATCTGCACCTCCCACTGACAACTGCTTGAATTGTGTTTGCGTCCCCCTCCTTGATCCATTTCTATATGGATCTCTGCTTCAACTCTGTCCCTGTTTCTTATCCTCTTCTAGGACAACCTTCCGAGACTGCCCTTTTCTCTAGTTCCATAGTAGACAAGTCTATGTCATCTTCCACTTTGTCCGACTTCCCCGTCTCAGACTCAATAGTGGCATGCTGATTTCTCAGTAGCTCCCCCTATTCTTTTTTATAACTACAAGTTGACCGTGCAATCCTATCAATCTTTGGAACACCAAAGCGATCGTCGAACCTGTATAATCAACTGATGCCCACTGCTCCACAATTAGATCTCTGAAGCTATCTTCCAGAAACAATGGTCTCTCTCTTGAATCCCGTATCATCGCGCAATGATCTCAAAGTGTGACTAGATCTCATACGTAGACAGGATGATGCACTTGCCATAGGGAAGCCTTACTCATGAAATGATCCAGCTTGGATTGAGACCATCAGTTTTGTCAGGTTTATTCATCGCATCAATAATCTCTAGTTGTAGACCACCTACTAGTTCCACAAAGTCGTTTGATTTTGGATCCCGCCCTCCTCGAAGATGAGGGTGATCGGATGCGAAAGTATCGCATTAAATTCACCCCTGATTAACCAAGCTTGAGCTAGGAAACGTTCTATGATGTCACAGAGCCTAACCGAAATTGAAGCTACTACCAATGATGAGGTCGTTGGTCCATATACACATGTGAACCCCTCAGGATCCGGGTACCCGTTTACGACAAAATTCGCAATAATTCATTCACATTGATCGCAGAAGTTGTAGAAAAGCAGGGAAAATTTTTCGCGCAATTATGACATTCATTCTCAACACATGACCACAAGTAAAAGAGATAATGGCACCAAAATTTTCTTTTCATTAATATTCATATCAAGTTACAATATGTACAAGGATCTTCCATTACAACATATATCCCAAAGTGTGATACAAAAGAGATAGCATTTACATCATCATCTGAACAAAAACTGAGACAAGTAATTCATACCGTCTAGTGTATACTTTGTCTGCAGGAAGCATGTATAGCTACTGAGCGGCTACTGAACTGCAGGTTGTTTGCCTGCCAAACACGTTAGGAAAGAAGAGGCGTCAGCCATTGCTGGTACCTCCCTAAAATTTATAAAAATAACTTGACATTTAATATGTACAAAAGCAGGCAAGTAGAAAGGTGGTACCAGTAAAATCTACATCTACTTGCGTAAGTAGAAAGGGTTTGTTTGTAATGCGTTTCAAATGATTTCCCCAGAACCCGGCATTTCCCATATGTAACATATTTATGTAGCAGTTGCGTAATCATGTGTGTATGAATGTGAATGCATATATCAATTTCTTTAGAGATCATGTTGGTGAGTGAAAAATAGAAAAGTTGAGATTGTAGAGATCTATTAATTTATTTAAATTCTTGGGTAGAGAGAATGGTCTTTTGATCATAACTTCTCAAATTCTCAACTTCAATGCTTCAGATATAGCTCCAGATGTTGTAGATGTAGATATGGACGATCTAGATATAGAATCGCCAAGTCTGTTTGGCGAAGTAACACAAGCGGTGAAGAAGCCTACAAATGGCTCTTCCGTCTCGCCCTCTATTTGGAAGCGCGGTCCAATAGAGGGATAGGTCTATTCCCCAACTACGCCACTGAGACGGGTGAGAGAGACTCCCTAGAAAAGTCGCTCTAGAAAACTGCCCGACTAGTACGGGCGGACGAGCTCGTACGTAAAACTGAAAACCAAGGATCCCCCGCCTGGGTATCCTAATAGACAGGGTCAACGGAACTGGTCTAAAGTCAGGATCCCAACGAGGCGTAAAAACACTGCGAGCTCGCGTAAAACCGTGTAAAAGACTGGGATCCTAGACCCGCGCACTTGGCGGCCGCTGCCCAAACTGGGCTTCCTATTCTCCGCCCAGTTGAAGGTCACCGCACCCTCGCACGGTCAGGTGCAGAGGTCACCATGACCGGCACAATTAATTGATATCCTGATCCACCATCATACATGTTTGATTTCTCAATCCATCCTTAATCTTCTATGTGATCAATTTTAGAGATCTGGTTATCTTGTCAATAATTCCAATTGTAATGATTTAAGGTTAGCAGATCTCATATAAAAGATTGTCTTATGAAAATGATTAGACCTTGGATCATTTAATGTTAAGTATACAGTGACTATATTTGCAATTAAGAGAAAACATATCAGAAATTAAGCAGGGATAGAGCTCTAGTATTGGTTAATATGAGTTCCTATTACCAGATGGTCTCCTTATGATGGACTGATTGTCTGAACTACTCATGTTCATGTCTTATCGAGTCTAAATGTGTAATTCCATAAATCGAAGTGATTAAGAAAAATCATTTGAATCTTTCAATGTGTTTCCCTTATATATCTTCCTCAGTTGAGGTGGTGGCGTTAACTTTTTGAAACACATTATGATGAAGATAAAGTACAATAACATGTTGGCAGATCATGAGCAACTCAATATATAACATGGATCTCATAGATAATCTTGTAGAGATCGAAGTACTCACCGATCATGATTAACAGCTAATTGATGCACCATGATCTATTGCAACCATATTTATTATTTACAAGAATAACATGTGTTTCTAGTATTCTGTGCTCCAGGGAATGTAGCAAAATTGTTACAAAGATGGTATAGGAACTCAGCCTAATTGATTCCAGATTTTAATAGGGAATAATAATGTGGGCATACATTGATATCCCACGGTAGATTGAGGACCATTATGTTCACATGGATGTTACGAGATAGAAGAATGGCTTATGTGTCTGAAACAACTCTAAGGAAATGTGAGATAACCAATTAAAGATATATGAGATGCATGAATTTACACAACTTCATAGGTGCTAAGTTAATGAGTTTTATAATAAAGTTGTGTGAGGAGTTTGCAGAACATTAATATATATATATACATTTTTATATATATACCAGTTGATTTCATGCTTTTACCCTGACCGAACATGTATTCTATAAGAAAGGACTTTCATCTTATTGATTTCAAGATCTTTTATGCTATTGTTCCAAGATAAAATTATAGAAAATAGATGTAGAATTTGTATGTTGACTTGATACACAATCTGCTCAACGAATCAACTTGTGTGAGAATCTCAAGTATTTTAACTAACATTTTAATATTGGTATTGGTTTGTACTATGGATAATGAGTAAGCTAAATGCTTATATAGTTTAACCTTACTTATAGCTTTCACAAAGAAATACGTGTGGAGTTGTCTAATGAATATATCTATATATACATATATGCTAAGAAAATAGTTTAAGAGCAAAATTAAAAATTGAGATTCTTGATGAAATAGATTCAAGATAGAATTGGCCTTTTTCCAATGGAAAACTGCAGATCCTTTGAAATGCAATATTAATGGCACAAAAGTGACGTGTATTGTTGAATGGAATATATGTACAATCTTGCAGTATATTGCTTGCTAACTGCAACTGATAGATCAATTTCAAAAGTGTATATATATTTATATTTTAACTAACAGATCCTGACAGTTACAGAAAATTAACTTTAATTTAAATTTTTTTTTACTAACAGTTTACATTAGTTTACATTTACAGAAAAATTAATTTAATTTCCTTAAAACTATTTAATGGAGACTTTACATCAGAAATTTCATGACATTTTTTTTTAGTAAAAGAAAGGATTATGGCACATCCATGGCAGCAAGGAGAGTGGGAGAAGGGATTGTACTTTGTATATCTAATGTTTTAGAGACTAAACTCAGCATGCAGTAGTGACTTTTCAGATTATCAAGAGTTCTAGGAGATAAAATCAGCAGCTCTTCCAACTATTGTTGAGGTGGAAGTAGCAAGCAACTAACATATATAAAAGAAAATTAGTATGATGATATTCTATATTTTACTGCAAGCTTGAAACCAATTCTTTCGGATATTAATTTATTCATACAAAGAATCTAGAGTACTCGAAAGATGAGCAGAAGTAGGGATTATTTAGAGAATCTCCAGATTGGAGGATTGCAATTAAGAAATATGCCCAGATTCAGATTGTGAGCAAATGAACAAGGAAGAAACAAAAATATAAGAGGCAATCACAATCAGAATAAAGTGGTTGTTTAATAGAAAGATTAGATATCAAAGGAACACCAAAATCTTGTGAATACTTCATGCATGGCAGCAATAAGGATGGAGAAGGAGGTACCTTGAATTTTGCTCCAATCTTTGGAGCAAATCATATGCAGCAATTGGTCAGGAGCAGCTTGGATATTTGCTGATCAGCAGCAAACAGAAGGGCTCTTGCAGCCGTAACAGGTGTGCCTGGAGTAGCACCTCCCCATTGGGGAGGAAACAGGAATTGGGAGAAAGTTTGGGGAATACAGTGTGGGGGATTCCTCGTTGGAATTTAAAGGAATGGGGGTCCTTAGGTTGGGTGTTTATATACTAAGAATGAGGGCTTTATGTGCTGCCAAATGGAAAGAAGTAAAGTGCCACATGGGGAATATAGCACAGGTGGAGAGATATAGTAATTGCAGTTATTTTATGTTATTTTGGAAATTTCTATATTTTATATTATATATATTTTTTTACCGTAGCACCATCTGTGTAGCAGACTGTGACAGTAAAAATTACGTATAATTATATATATTATTATTATTATTTTAACCCACCTTTTTACTTGTTATACAAAAGTTTACCGTATTCGCACATAGAGTGTCTGATTTTGATGCGCAATATCTCTTTTTGATCGTCTCTGAACACCGATCAAAATGAGTATAATATTGATATATTTTTGAGCGGGTTTAGATACCCGAAATTTCGGATACGGTTTTGTTTCGGCATTAAATTTTACGGTTTTAAAATATCAAACGGCCTCCGATTGACGAACGGTTGATTCCGTTGGTCTTGTATCATCGATTCAGATCTAATGACAGTTTCAGTTCGTTTTATAGTTTCCGAATTTGCGTCGCGGCTTTTCACGGCGCGCGTTACGGTGTGACCGATTTTCGGTCAATTTCGCCCGAACAACTTTTGATTCATGATCAATTGGTCGTTTTAGGTTGTTTAGTATTGACCGACAATGTTTTTGGGTTCATTAGATCCAAAATCGGACGAGTTCGGGTTTGTTAGAGTATGGATGTTACAATTATAAAAACCTCAAAGGAAGTCTCGTCCTCGAGACTCGAGTTAAGGTTATTAGGTATCTTGTTGGAATTTTATATGTCCAAAAAAACCTCAAAGGGTTTTGAACCTATAAAAACCCCAAAGAGAAAACAAGCCATATATTTATCATGTATCTAATTACAAAAGCTTGTTTTGATGATTACATCAGAAAAGCTGCGGGTATCGTGCCCGCATGTCGGCTTCGGTCTCCCACGTCGCTTCCTCGACGCCATGTCGGTGCCACAAAACCTTGACCAATGAAATCTCCTTGTTGCGAAGCTTCTTCTCAGCGCGGTCAAGTATCTGGACTGGCTTCTCCTCATAAGTCAGATCCGGCTCTACATCGAGATTCTCGTAACTGATAATGTGTCGAGGGTCGTGGACATACTTCCTCAGATTGGATATGTGGAAAACATCATGAATAGCTGAAAGATGTGGAGGAAGGGCTATTCGGTATGCCACTTTTCCCACTCTAGCCAGAATCTCAAAAGGTCCAACATATCGCGGCGCCAACTTGCCACGAACATCGAATCTCTGCACTCCCTTCATGGGAGATACTCGCAAAAATACCCAATCTCCAACCTATAATCGATAGGAGTGTCTTTAATATGAGATTAATTTGGACATATATATATGTCATAGATGAAGAAGAAATAATTAGATTACCTGGAACTCTAAGTCTCTCCTCCGACGATCCGCATAGCTCTTCTGGCGGCTCTGTGCCGTCAGAAGCTTCCGTCTCATAAGATCAACAGCTCTCGCAGTCTCCTCCAAGAGATCCACGGAATATAAAGCATGATCACCTACCTCACGCCAACTGAGAGGTGTGAGGCATCTCCGCCCGTATAGGGCCTCGAATGGTGCCATGCCAATACTGGAGTGATAGCTGTTGTTGTACGTGAATTCCACCAAAGGCAAATGGTCCTTCCAGGACCCTTTCCACTCCAAAGTGCATGCGCGAAGTAGATCCTCAAGCGTCTGAATGGTGCGCTCACTCTGTCCATCTGTCTGTGGATGGTATGCAGAACTCATTTTCAGCTCGGTCTGTAGTGCTGACATGAACTGATGCCAATAGTGAGATGTAAATCTCGAATCCCTGTCAGACACCACTTCTCGTGGTATACCATGCAGCCTGATAATGTCCTGCACATAGAGCTTGGCCAACCTGGATGGAGTGTAAGTCGTGTGGACAGGTATGAAATGGGCTGACTTGGTCAACCTATCAACAACGACCCAAATGGAATCATGGCCTCCTGGCGTTTTCGGTAGACCTGTGACAAAATCCATAGAAATGCTCTCCCACTTCCACTCGGGAATGGGGAGAGACTGCAGTAATCCTGGTGGTCTCCTGTGCTCAGTCTTGACCATCTGACAGGTCATGCATCTGCTAACATGTAGCGCCACATCGCGCTTCATCCCATCCCACCAGAAATGTCGACGCAGGTCACGGTACATCTTTGTGCTACCTGGATGGATAGATAACTGTGAACTGTGTGCCTCGTCCAAAATGTCTCTGCGAAGCTGCTCGTCATTGGGTACAACGATCCGTCCTGCCTTTCATAAAATAGACTCCATCACAACAAAGTCGTCAAATTCGTCCTTGACGGCGCGCATGTATCTATCATGAATCCAAGGATCGGTCTTCTGGCCTTCTACAATACGATCCCAAAGACTGCTGTATCGTGGAGGCACGGCGGTAGAAATGGATGCGCTCTCCTGAGGATGCCAATCTGTCAAAGCTGCAAGCGTATCCCACGTGTATAGCCAGTTCGCCGTACCATCAGCATGCGCTCTCCTGCTAAGTGCATCAGCCACCACGTTTCCCTTACCGGGATGGTAAGAGATCGTGCAATCATAATCCTTCAGCAATTCGAGCCATCTACGCTGCCTCATGTTCAGCTCCTTCTGATCAAAGATGTACTTCAGACTCTTGTGGTCTGTGAAAATCTCGAAGTTCACCCCATATAGATAGTGGCGGCAGATCTTCAAAGCGAAGACAACTGCCGCCAACTCCAAGTCATGTGTGGGGTAATTCCGCTCGTGCGGTCTCAACTGCCGTGATGCATAAGCAATCACCTGTCCTCTCTGCATCAACACTGCTCCCAGACCTTCCCTAGATGCATCTGTGTAAACTGCATAGTCCTGAGTGCCTGAAGGAAGAGCAAGAATAGGCGCTGTAGACAATTTCTCCTTCAGTGTCTGGAAGGCCTGCTCACATGAATCGTTCCAAATGAATGGAACTCCCTTCTGTGTCAATCGTGTCAATGGACGGACGATTCGTGAAAATCCGCTGACGAAGCGTCTGTAATAACCTGCTAGTCCGAGAAAGCTCCGAATCTGAGTAACTGTCTTGGGCTGCTCCCAAGACATAACTGCATCTATCTTCGCAGGGTCAACTGCAATGCCTGCTCCAGAAATGATATGCCCGAGAAATGAGACCTGGGTTAACCAGAACTCACACTTGCTCAACTTGGCATATAGTTTGTGCTCCCGCAGTGTATCTAAGACAATCCGTAGATCATTCGCATGATCCCATTCATTCCGCGAATAGATGAGCACATCATCGATGAACACCACTACAAACTTGTCCAAGTATGGACGGAAGATACGGTTCATCATATCCATGAAAGCCGCAGGTGCATTGGTGAGCCCAAACGGCATCACCACAAACTCGTAGTGTCCATAGCGAGTCCTGAAGGCTGTCTTCGGAATATCCGACTCGCGAATCCTCAGCTGATGGTAGCCTGAGCGAAGATCGATCTTCGAAAAAAACCGAAGATCCCTGGAGCTGGTCGAACAAATCATCGATGCGCGGCAAAGGATAACGGTTTTTCACCGTTCTCTTGTTCAGCTGCCTGTAATCGATGCATAGTCTCATGGATCCATCCTTCTTCTTGACAAATAGAATCGGAGCACCCCAAGGTGAAGTGCTCGGCCTCACAAATCCCAAATCTAGCAACTCCTGCAACTGCACCTTCAGCTCCCTCAACGGACTGGTGCTGGTCCTGTCGTATTCCATCCTGGGATGGATGGTACATGAAATCTGACAGGTCCTCAAATCTCATCTCTATGTCTGTCTGCCTGTCAGCAGTCTCGGTCCGCTGGGCCAATATCTGCTCCTGCTGGCCTCTCATAGCAGCCTGCTGCTGCTGAAGATCAGTAAGTGCGCTCAGTATGCGTGCCAGCTGATCAGTAGTATCCTGACCTGGTCGAGATGCCATGGCTCTGCATGAGAACCATAATTAGTCATAAAAATGTCCTAGACTGATATTTATCATAAATGTTTTTCTCTTCTTGGGATATAATATGAAAATTAATGAACTTGGTGACATCTGTGGTTATTAAATATGAATGTCATATTTCCCTTCTCGAACTCACGACAAGTCGGAAGACTGTCGCTATTCGAGAACTTAATGCGATCGGAATTGAAATACTGCGAATGTGCGTATCGGGGTACCACTGCTCTGATACCAAACTGTGAACCCCTCAGGATCCGGGTACCCGTTTACGACAAAATTCACAATAATTCATTCACATTGATCGCAGAAGTTGTAGAAAAGTAGGGAAAATTTTTCGCGCAACTATGACATTCATTCTCAACACATGACCACAAGTAAAAGAGACAATGGCACCAAAATTTTCTTTTCATTAATATTCATATCAAGTTACAATATGTACAAGGATCTTCCATTACAACATATATCCCAAAGTGTGATACAAAAGAGATAGCATTTACATCATCATCTGAACAAAAACTGAGACAAGTAATTCATACCGTCTAGTGTATACTTTGTCTCCAGGAAGCATGTATAGCTACTGAGCGGCTACTGAACTGCAGATTGTTTGCCTGCCAAACACGTTAGGAAAGAAGAGGCGTCAGCCATTGCTGGTACCTCCCTAAAATTTATAAAAATAACTTGACATTTAATATGTACAAAAGCAGACAAGTAGAAAGGTGGTACCAGTAAAATCTACATCTACTTGCGTAAGTAGAAAGGGTTTGTTTGTAATGCGTTTCAAATGATTTCCCCAGAACCTGGCATTTCCCATATGTAACATATTTATATAGCAGTTGCGTAATCATGTGTGTATGAATGTGAATGCATATATCAATTTCTTTAGAGATCATGTTGGTGAGTGAAAAATGGAAAAGTTGAGATTGTAGAGATCTATTAATTTATTTAAATTCTTGGGTAGAGAGAATGGTCTTTTGATCATAACTTCTCAAATTCTCAACTTCAATGTTTCAGATATAGCTCCAGATGTTGTAGATGTAGATATGGACGATCTAGATATAGAATCGCCAAGTCTGTTTGGCGAAGTAACTCAAGCGGTGAAGAAGCCTACAAATGGCTCTTCCGTCTCGCCCTCTATTTGGAAGCGCGGTCCAATAGAGGGATAGGTCTATTCCCCAACTACGCCACTGAGACGGGTGAGAGAGACTCCCTAGAAAAGTCGCTCTAGAAAACTGCCCGACTAGTACGGGCGGACGAGCTCGTACGTAAAACTGAAAACCAAGGATCCCCCGCCTGGGTATCCTAATAGACAGGGTCAACGGAACTGGTCTAAAGTCAGGATCCCAACGAGGCGTAAAAACACTGCGAGCTTGCGTAAAACCGTGTAAAAGACTGGGATCCTAGACCCGCGCACTTGGCGGCCGCTGCCCAAACTGGGCTTCCTATTCTCCCGCCCAGTTGAAGGTCACCGCACCCTCGTACGGTCAGGTGCAAAGGTCACCTTGACCAGCACAATTAATTGATATCCTGATCCACCATCATACATGTTTGATTTCTCAATCCATCCTTAATCTTCTATGTGATCAATTTTAGAGATCTGGTTATCTTGTCAATAATTCCAATTGTAATGATTTAAGGTTAGCAGATATCATATAAAAGATTGTCTTATGAAAATGATTAGACCTTGGATCATTTAATGTTAAGTATACAGTGACTATATTTGCAATTAAGAGAAAACATATCAGAAATTAAGCAGGGATAGAGCTCTAGTATTGGTTAATATGAGTTCCTATTACCAGATGGTCTCCTTATGATGGACTGATTGTCTGAACTACTCATGTTCATGTCTTATCGAGTCTAAATGTGTAATTCCATAAATCGAAGTGATTAAGAAAAATCATTTGAATCTTTCAATGTGTTTCCCTTATATATCTTCCTCAGTTGAGGTGGTGGCGTTAACTTTTTGAAACACATTATGATGAAGATAAAGTACAATAACATGTTGGCAGATCATGAGCAACTCAATATATAACATGGATCTCATAGATAATCTTGTAGAGATCGAAGTACTCACCGATCGTGATTAACAGCTAATTGATGCACCATGATCTATTGCAACCATATTTATTATTTACAAGAATAACATGTGTTTCTAGTATTCTGTGCTCCAGGGAATGTAGCAAAATTGTTACAAAGATGGTATAGGAACTCAGCCTAATTGATTCCAGATTTTAATAGGGAATAATAATGTGGGCATACATTGATATCCCACGGTAGATTGAGGACCATTATGTTCACATGGATGTTACGAGATAGAAGAATGGCTTATGTGTCTGAAACAACTCTAAGGAAATGTGAGATAACCAATTAAAGATATATGAGATGCATGAATTTACACAACTTCATAGGTGCTAAGTTAATGAGTTTTATAATAAAGTTGTGTGAGGAGTTTGCAGAACATTAATATATATATATACATTTTTATATATATACCAGTTGATTTCATGCTTTTACCCTGACCGAACATGTATTCTATAAGAAAGGACTTTCATCTTATTGATTTCAAGATCTTTTATGCTATTGTTCCAAGATAAAATTATAGAAAATAGATGTAGAATTTGTATGTTGACTTGATACACAATCTGCTCAACGAATCAACTTGTGTGAGAATCTCAAGTATTTTAACTAACATTTTAATATTGGTATTGGTTTGTACTATGGATAATGAGTAAGCTAAATGCTTATATAGTTTAACCTTACTTATAGCTTTCACAAAGAAATACGTGTGGAGTTGTCTAATGAATATATCTATATATACATATATGCTAAGAAAATAGTTTAAGAGCAAAATTAAAAATTGAGATTCTTGATGAAATAGATTCAAGATAGAATTGGCCTTTTTCCAATGGAAAACTGCAGATCCTTTGAAATGCAATATTAATGGCACAAAAGTGACGTGTATTGTTGAATGGAATATATGTACAATCTTGCAGTATATTGCTTGCTAACTGCAACTGATAGATCAATTTCAAAAGTGTATATATATTTATATATATATATATTTTAACTAACAGATCCTGACAGTTACAGAAAATTAACTTTAATTTAAATTTTTTTTACTAACAGTTTACATTAGTTTACAGTTACAGAAAAATTAATTTAATTTCCTTAAAACTATTTAATGGAGACTTTACATCAGAAATTTCATGACATTTTTTTTAGTAAAAGAAAGGATTATGGCACATCCATGGCAGCAAGGAGAGTGGGAGAAGGGATTGTACTTTGTATATCTAATGTTTTAGAGACTAAAATCAACATGCAGTAGTGACTTTTCAGATTATCAAGAGTTCTAGGAGATAAAATCAGCAGCTCTTCCAACTATTGTTGAGGTGGCAGTAGCAAGCAACTAACATATATAAAAGAAAATTAGTATAATGATATTCTATATTTTACTGCAAGCTTGAAACCAATTCCTTCGGATATTAATTTATTCATACAAAGAATCTAGAGTACTCGAAAGATGAGCAGAAGTAGGGATTATTTAGAGAATCTCCAGATTGGAGGATTGCAATTAAGAAATATGCCCAGATTCAGATTGTGAGCAAATGAACAAGGAAGAAACAAAAATATAAGAGGCAATCACAATCAGAATAAAGTGGTTGTTTAATAGAAAGATTAGATATCAAAGGAACACCAAAATCTTGTGAATACTTCATGCATGGCAGCAATAAGGATGGAGAAGGAGGTACCTTGAATTTTGCTCCAATCTTTGGAGCAAATCATATGCAGCAATTGGTCAGGAGCAGCTTGGATATTTGCCGATCAACAACAAATAGAAGGGCTCTTGCAGCCGTAACAGGTGTGCCTGGAGTAGCACCTCCCCATTGGGGAGGAAACAGTAATTGGGAGAAAGTTTGGGGAATACAGTGTGGGATTCCTCGTTGGAATTTAAAGGAATGGAGGTCCTTAGGTTGGGTGTTTATATACTAAGAATGAGGGCTTTATGTGCTGCCAAATGGAAAGAAGAAAAGTGCCACATGGGGAATATAGCACAGGTGGAGAGATATAGTAATTGCAGTTATTTTATATTATTTTGGAAATTTCTATATTTTATATTATATATATTTTTACCGTAGCACCATCTGTGTAGCAGACTGTGACAGTAAAAATTACGTATAATTATATATATTATTATTATTATTTTAACCCACCTTTTTACTTGTTATACAAAAGTTTACCGTATTCGCACATAGAGTATCTGATTTTGATGCGCAATATCTCTTTTTGATCGTCTCTGAACACCGATCAAAATGAGTATAATATTGATATATTTTTGAGCGGGTTTAGATACCCGAAATTTCGGATACGGTTTTGTTTCGGCATTAAATTTTACGGTTTTAAAATATCAAACGACCTCCGATTGACGAACGGTTGATTCCGTTGGTCTTGTATCGTCGATTCAGATCTAATGACAGTTTCAGTTCGTTTTATAGTTTCCGAATTTGCGTCGCGGCTTTTCACGGCGCGCGTTACGGTGTGACCGATTTTCGGTCAATTTCGCCCGAACGACTTTTGATTCATGATCAATTGGTCGTTTTAGGTTGTTTAGTATTGACCGACAATGTTTTTGGGTTCATTAGATCCAAAATCGGACGAGTTTGGGTTTGTTAGAGTATGGATGTTACAACACATGACACAACTAAAAGGAAATCTGTTTGTGGTGACTGCAACACTACTGTTTGCAGAAATCTACATGCAGAATTCGAAGGGAGAGAGTAAATCTTGCTCTTCCAGGCAATCGAATTTCTTCCCGCACTGCCTAATGTGCTTATTGCTTTGAAATCAGATAGAGTAACTACGACAACTAAGCTCCACAACAAGTCCGACCAGTCGTGTAACTTTGTTTCTTGTCGCAGAATTAATTTTTCAAAGCACATGCTCAACAATGAGCCTATGGACCGTCACTTCTCCGGTTCTCCAAATCCCATGGTATTCCACAAAATAACTTTCATAAGGAAACTTTATATAGGATGATAATTGCAATTGAAAATGTAGCAATATCCTTTGCACTATACCCTTTATATAGGATTTTTTTGACACATGCAATCTAATCCCAATAGGAAGCTTGATGTACTATTTTATTTCTTGTTATTCTCTTATTTTTTTGTACAATAGGATGTAATAGCAATGACGAACTTAAACTTTAGCGAAATCTTAATCCAATATGTTCAATTAACTCCAAATAACCCCCGATTGAACTAAGCTAACTTCATTAATGACCAAAATTAGATATCACTAATTGATCTTTATATATTTGTTAATATAGATATAAGATGTGCTAAAATAAATTGAAATAATCCAGTGAATACTAATTTGATCAAATTCAAATTTAGGATTGCATCAAGGTGGTTGTATGTGGGGAGGAGAAATAAATAAATGAATTGATGAAGGCCGATATGGAGTTGAGAGGAAACAATAATCGGAACATGCACATAAAAAAGATTTTATAAGTCCAGATTATTATTTTTAAGATCATTATATGGTTTAACCGTCACAAACTACAAAATAACGAAGAAAGAGGCAAATAAAGCTGTAAGTGAAGCTAAGTCAAAGGCTTATGAAGTTTTGTACCAAAATCGTAACTCTAAGGAGGGCCACATGGATATATTCAAATTGATCAAAACAAGAGAAAGAAAGACCAAATATCTTTCTCAAGTGAGATTCATTAAGGACGAGGAAGGATACGTTCTTGTTACTTAGAAGGATATAAAGATTAGATGGAAGCAATATTTCCATAAGCTTTTCGTTCGGGAAGGATATAGAGAGATCACTTTGGGAGATCTAGCTAGTAGTGAAAATTACTTGAATCGTGTAAGTTATAGACGAATGTAAAGAGGAAATAGTGGAAGTTTTGAAGGTTATGAAACATGGGATTAAAAAAACTTGGGAAATGTGTAGGATTTGATGACTTTCCTATAGAAGTATGGAGAGTTATAGGTGAATGTGGTTTGACTGGGCTCACAAATTTATTCTACATTATTTGGAGAAGCAAAAAAATGATCGAAGAATGGAGGAGAAGCATTGTGGTGCCTCTTTATAAGAATGAATGAGACATTCAAAATTGTTCGAATTACAGAGGTATCAAACTGATGAGTCATACTATGAAAATTTGGGAACATATGATCAAAAGAAGGTTGAAGTAAGTTCCCAGAGCAAACGAAAGCCAATTCGGATTCATGCCTGGTCGCTCAACTATTGAAATTATCCACTTGAGGAGAACAATGTATATTTAGCGTTCAAAGGAAGAACCTCCATATGATTTTTATTGAATTGGAGAAAGCTTATGATTTTGTCCCACATGAGATACTGTGGAGAGTTTTAGAGAAGAGATAAGTACCTGCCCTATACATGATGGGGCTTCATCTTGTGTAGGGATCCAATATGGAAAGATCGCCTATTTTGACATCTGCGTTGGTCTGTATCAAGGTTTATCTTTAGGTCAATTCTTTTTTACTTTGATTATGGATGAGTTGACTAGTCACATTTAAGATGGGATACCTTAGTGTATGTTATTCGTTGATGATATTGTGTTGGTTGATGAGACTAGAAAAGGAGTAAATGAGAAGTTTGAGGTTTGAAGACACGCTGTAAAGATTAAAAGATTTCATATAAGTAGGGTAAGACTGAATATATAGAGTGCACATTTGATGGAAGCAATGATGAGAGCGGCTGAAGCTTGGGTGGCGGGGGTCTGGGAGGAGGCGGCTGAAGCTTGGGTGTGCACCACGGACTTGGCGTCCATCTGTGACTCAATGGTGGCGAACAAAAGTAGGGAGCGGAGGGAGCTTTTGCGGCCCTTGGCAAGATTATGGGCAATTTGGCTAGGCAGAAATGAAGCTATCTTTGCGGGGCAACGTTTTTACAAAGAAAACGTCCTTTTACACTGTACACGTTTACTTGATGATTGAGTGTTGGTTTAGCTTCCTGTTTGGTATCGCGGGTGATACCTTGTAAACATCCTTTTAACTTTGCTTTTTTAATTTAATATGAGCGAACACCACTGAGTGTATCCCCTTTTTTTTTTGGACTTCAAAAAAAAGCAATGATGAGAGAATCGATGTGAAGATTGGTAACGATAACATTAAGAAGAAAGATTCTTTTAGATACTTGGGATCTGTTTTGCAACATGATGATGAAATCAATGGATATGTTACTCATAGAATAAATGCATGTTATCTAAAGTGGAGAGGAGCCTATACTAATCTTTGTGATAAGAAAATTCCTTTGAAAATCAAAAAAAAGTTCTACAATGCAATCGTGAGACATGGTATGCTTTATGGATTTGAATGTTGGCTTGTAAACTATAGACATGTGCATAGAATGTCAGTAATAGAAATGAAAATATTAAGGTGGATGTGTGGTCATGCACGTAAAGATCAGATTCGGAATGATGTCATCATAAGGAAAGTTGGTGTAGCTCCGATAGAGGATAATATGGGAGAAAACCGCTTTAGATGGTTTGTCCATTTGCAAAGGAGATCGACTGATTCACCAGTTACAAGATGCGAGTTTTGAGATGTTGAGATGGTTAAGAGAGGGCGAGGAGGGCCCAAGAGGGGTTGGAATGAGACTATTCGAAGGGATCTTAGTTTTTGTATCTAGCCCGATAATGGCCCTATTTAATGTGGGAAAGTTTTGTTGTTGGTGTTGTTATTTTTGTTGTTATATCCGGTTGAAATCAAATGAGGGGACACCGTTAACAAATCTAGTTTCTTTAAGAAAAAGGATGACAAGCCAGAACTTATTTAAATCACACTTATAGGAGTCATGACTTTTAAACGCTGTGTGAGCTAAAATGATTTGTAATATGTTTGTGTAAACTGAGAAACGTAAGGTTCACATATAATAAACATTGTCATGATTACCTTGGACATCTTAGCAGACATGTGAAGCGAGATCCCAGGGGTTGCCTAATAGAGGTCAAGGCGAGGCATTTTTAGATCATTCGTTGGATGTCCTCTTGTCGCCAGCCACCTAGTCACTAGCTTGATTCACAAGATTTCCCGGTCTTTTATACAAGTGCAGTACAGTCAACGGGCATACCTCTATAAATGCCCCATAAATCTTTGGTATTACATGTGTGCTCCACAGTACTTAAAAATGATTTATATGTCACCATAGGTCCTTTTTCATTTACCATTTATTCGTCTTCCTGTCACTAACAATTTTAATTATAATGACATTATTATTATTATTTATTTTTTTAAAGGGATTTTTACCCAGCAGACCCTGTAATCTTTTGCAATTACCGCTACGACCTCTGAAACATCCTAATTCCTCCCTCGACCCCGAAAACTTGTTAACCCTTACCCTACAGACCCTGTGGTTAACACCTGGTCATTTATCCGTTTAAAGTAACCGGATTCCGTTATGTTTTCTTATGTTTTACCCATTTTGTTTATGAAATTTACATAGAATGCCATTCCATCATCCCCCGCACCCCCGTCCAGGTCCCCTGTTCAAGGGCCTGCCCCCCACCACCGCGCGACGCCCCTCTGATGTGCTCCCGGCCCCCCTGCCGCTGATGGAGCTCCCAGCCCCCTGCTTCCGCTGATGGAGTCCCCCCCCTCCCCCCGCCCCCCGCGGATGACCTGGAACACTCCCCCTGTGCCGGCCGATGGTGCTTGATCTTGCAAGTGCTCCTGTTAGTTTTAACCACCCTTCTCGTCTCTGCCGATCTCCGAGTTGGGTTCTACAACAGCACATGCCCCAACGCTGAATCCATCATACGAGCGGTTGTGCAAAAACGATTCAACTCCGATCGCTCCATCACCGCCGCCCTCCTCCGCATGCATTTCCATGATTGCTTTGTTCGGGTACGTACATGTTGCATGGATTCATGATGCTGCATGTTTGGCACGACCAAATAGTTTACCAACTATATATCATTTGATCAGGGCTGCGATGCATCCATACTGATCGACTCGACAAGGCAACAACAGTCGGAGAAAGCGGCCGGACCCAACCTCACTGTCCGCGGCTTCGACCTAATAAACGAAGCCAAGACGGTCGTGGAAGCGCAATGCCCGTCCACCGTCTCCTGCGCAGACGTCATCACCGTCGCGACACGAGACGCCGTCGTCCTCGCAGGTGGCCCCAACTATGACATCCCCACCGGAAGGCGCGACGACCTCGTCTCACGCGCCGCTGACGTGTCTCTCCCCGGCCCGTCCTCCTCCGTCTCCTAGGCATTCCAGAGCTTCTCGGCTAAAGGGCTCACGATGGAGGATATGGTGACCCTTCTCGGCGCCCACACCGTAGGCGTCGCGCATTGCAGCTTTTTCCGCAACAGGCTCGTCAACTTCGAGGGTACCGGGAAGCCGGACCCGACGATGGATCCCGCTCTCAGGACCAAGCTCGTGGGGATCTGTGGAGCGTCTAGGAGTGATCCCACGGTGTTCCTGGATCAGAACACGTCGGCTGTGGTGGACAATCAGTTCTATAGGCAGATAGTGGGGAAGAAGGGGGTGCTGCAGATAGACCAACAGTTGGCTTTGGATAGGCTGAGCTCTGGGTTCGTGAACGGGTTCGTCAGGGATGGGGGTCTCTTCCAGAGGAAGTTCACCGCTGCGATGGTGAAGATGGGGAGCATCGATGTCCTCGTGGGGACTGCGGGGGAGATCAGGAAGAGTTGCAACGTCTTCAACTCTCCACCTACGTATCCCCCCACCACCCCCGCCGATGACCTACAACACCGCCCCCCCCCCCCCCCCCCCCCGCGCGCCGCACGATGCTGCCCCCCTCCCTGCTCCCGGACCCCCCCATGCCGCTGCTAACCACCCCGTCGCTGATGGAGCTCCCAGCCCCCTGCTTCTCGCGTCCGATGCTGCTCCCAGCCCCCTCCCTTTCTCTGGCGGATGGAGCCCCCTTGCTTCCCCCATCGGGGATTTTTTTGTATTCTTTTTAATTATGTTGATTAATCCTAACCGTCGGATGATAAATTGGTTAAGTTAACTCAAGACTAACCCAAGTAACTGACTCAAATATAGTTAAAATTGATGGTAGGGTTCGTGGGGTAAGACGGAGCAAGTTTTCGGGGTCGAGGGAGGAATTAGGATGTTTCAGAAGTCGTAGCGGTAATTGCAAAAGATTACAGGGTCTGCCGGGTAAAAATCCCTTTTTTAAATTCCTGCAACCTCTATCATATTGTACTTTTTCCTGTATCTAATGGACATTTTTATTACTTTTGTTATTTCAAAACTCCTACAACCTCTATCATATTGTTCTTTTTTTCTCCATTCCTCAACTTTACCCTTTCATCATCCATTTGTCAATCTCCCCTCATACTTCGGCCATCCATCCTACTCGGGAGGTGCTCCTTCTCCGATAACTCTTGCTCAGCCCGGCTCCCATCCACCCCACCTCCAGCCCGCCACCTCCCTGGTCTGCAGAGAAAGCTTATTCTCAGTCTGTCAGGTCCTCGGCTAATCACTCAGCATATGTCACAACCTCCCGTCATCACTGTTGGACATGCGAGCTCACGATGAGCCATTATGCAATAAATGTTATTGCGAATATCATTCCCTGATCTGAAATGAAGAATAACTAATTTGCATAATAGGTCCCTTAGTACAATTAGGGTTATGTACCATGGCCATCTTAATGATCATACATCTGTTGATTCAATTATTGAATCATAGAGGCTGATGCTTGGATGAATATCTAAAGAGTTAGATTGATGACTCATCAAGTACCGTCAAATGATTCTTAAGAGATGATCTCCAACCTGAGTAGGAATGGCAATCCTTTCTCACTTGGCTGATATCTGACCGACCTCTTGATGCAGGTCCTGTGTATGGGAATAGAGATTCGGAGGTGCCATATTAGTTAGGTCAAAGAGTTGACTTAACGAGATCGAGATAACCAAAGTCTTATGTCGTATGCTGTCACGATATAGGCACGCATCCTCTGACCAGAGACAGATGTGTTACTATATGTCTGAGTATGTACATTTGGCAGACCAATAGGTTGATGACCTAATCAAGGTCTATACACCGACGCGCTGGTATGCATATAAGGGCATATGAGTAATACGATCTCTCAAAGGGATCATACAGGTTCATCACTGAACCGGAAGACATGAGCTCACTCATGAGATACTGGGAAGAATCAAATTCCGTGCATGGTCGTCTCGCTTTGGAAGCTTGACTGAATTTGTAGGTTTGATATATACTTTTGGAAAAGTATATAATCAACACATGGGTATGATATATGCTTTTGGAAAGCATATGATCGATACCAACTCCCAATGATCGAATGAGAAATTTGATGATAAAACTCTAAAGTAGACATAAAATTGATCTTATACTTCGGGTTTATTTTGGGTCTTCCAGTATGCAGGATGTACATGTATTGGGAATACCTGAGGGTGATGTGATTATAAATGATTGTATAACCATGACGCTTCCATTCCGAGGGAGTGATGAAACATGTCTGGATTTTAGTGACTCCTCTCATAGAGAAGTGATCTGATCTTAGTTCAAATGTTGGACATTAATCTGAATGTGATTCAGATGTAATGAGAAGATTAAGATTTGCGGTCTTGATTTAATCAAGCATCTATGGGAGGTCCGCAAGATCTGGATTTGAGATGTGATCTCAGTATCCAAGTCACTATACGTGGAACAATACAATCGCCCTGTCCTTATCTCCAAGTATCCGCGGAGAAAGCGCATTATCCTTGAAAGAGTTCATGGGATAATTTCATTGTTGATATATGTATCCGAGCATCGAGAAAAATGGATAATTAGATGTGATTTAATTATCATGAATAATATGAATTCGATTCATATTATTAGGAGAATTATCTAAGATAATTAAATGTGATTTAATTATCAAAGATGTGAATAATGTGAATGTGATTCATGTTATTTGGGCACATGAGAAAAGAGATCCAAGATGATTAAATGTGATTTAATTATCATGGATATGAATAATGTGGATAGCACTATCCATGTTAATCATGTATATTATAAATGTAATTTATAATATATTAGAGAGAGCTATTTGTGATTTATATTTGCTAAGTAATTATTGATGTGAATTGGATTCACATTGAATGATTAACTGAAAATATAATTACATTTTGTTTTGGGTTGTGAATGAGATTCACATAATTTCAATGGCTTGATTGAAGTTTTTCACAAGATATTTGTGAATTATTTTTGTGAAAAATATTTACAACAATTGTTGTTGTAAATCTTAGAGATATCATGAGATAATGAGATCTCATGAGATGATGGTAGCCATCCTCCTATTTTTAGGGGATTGGTTTAGTCTTCTCATTATCTCTTCTCTAGTCAAATGTGATTTAAATTGGAATTAATTATGTTGATTTATCAATATGAATTAATTCAAATTAGATCAGTTGTTGTTGTATTTTTACAACAACATCTTAGCCATTAAAAGAAACACAAATCAATCTCAACCATTGATTGTGTGTTGTCCATGGATTGAGATCCATGGACTCCCAAAACCCTATATAAGAAGAGACACCCCTTGCTCTTCGATATATGTTTTCGACAACAACGAATGCTCTCTTCTCTCTCTCTACACGTCATGTACCTCTCTCCCTTTCTCTCTTGTGGCCGTCCACCATGGAGCCATTGAGAGACTCGCCTTCGCCGTAGCATCGTCGATATGCTGCCGGAGTATTTGCTCATGGATCTCCCTCTCCTTCGATGCGCCTCGCTCGTGAAGAAGACGTCGGATCTCGTGTGACGAGATCATGAGATCCGCTGCTTGGATCATCAACATGGATTGCGAGGAGCACGCGTCTCATCAACGCGCTCGCAAGCGTCTCCTCCGTCGGATCGGACTTGAGACAGGAGGTCTCTTTGTTTAGAGACTTAATCGCAACCAAGCTTCAAGAGATAAACCTTATACCTAATTATGGTTTAGATGAAACGATCCGAGAAAGGTTCTTGGATCATGTAGTTTCATCATTTAAAAAATTTTAAATTCTGCTGCCCGGAGCAACTAGTGCGAGTAGTCGCTGCCGATCGCATTTAATGCGATCCACACGCTTCCGTGATACGCTTGATGATCTTCCCATATCCTTCAATTACCACCTATATCTTCCTACCTGAAAGCCTCAATCTTCCTTGGTGGATGTGAAATTCCCTGCAGATTTGACTTTTTAGCCAGCTAGGCCCTGCAGATTGATTCGCACACCAAAGAAGCAGTGATTAGGTTATGGTATAGAATTTATGGTTAAATAAAAATTTTGCAATCAACTATCAAAGTTAACTAGATATACTGTTCCATATGAAATTTATGAAGCCACAATAGCTGGAAAATTTTGATTATTTCACCCCTGTTTGGTTGCAGGGCTACCCATGGTTACCTTTCTGATTTATTCTAGGGGGTTACTTTAAGGTAAATCTGCAATTAAACATGCTAATTTCTCTTAGTATTTTTAAATCTCTTTTCGAGGAACCATGAAGGGATTGTGTTCAAACAGTTAAGTTACATGTGTTCAAATGACTTGCTTGGTAGATTTTAATATTCGAAAAGCAACTTGGTTGGTAAATTTTATGGATTCAAGGTTGAGACATCGTAAGTTGGGGAGACTTAGGTAGCAGTTTAGCAGAATATTAATGATTTTGGCTATGGTTTTGCAATTGAAATGATGCACGGACAATCAATCATAAACCAAAATGGGGAGATCCTTTGCTTGATAAAACAAGCTTAGCAATCAGGTGGAACCGTGGAATCATCTCAGGCTCTTAACTATGAAGCAATATGCAGAGAGATTGATTGATTATCTTGATTATAGTATTGCATTTAGAGGTTAGAGGAAAGTCATTTATATGCATAATTTGAAATGCAAGATGTAAAGAACCGTTCAGTGTGGAGATAAAGGTTGGAAATTACCTTAACATTTCTAATGGTTGTTGGCCAACTAATTTTAATGTTTGGTCGACCAATCGCTCGATCACTTTGAACTTTTCTTCAAGGTGGTTGTTCATATGATAATGTTAGTCAATAAATTTTATGTACTGGTAAAGGTTACACTAACTTCTTATGGAGCAAATTTCGATCAATCTATTTATTGTAGTGGCTGACTAAAGCAAGCTTGCAATGTTTAGTCGACTAGTCAGTCCGACTATGCGGTTTCGTGGGGTGACTAGATATAATAACTCAATTTGATCACTATTCGGCCTAACCGAATAGTCGGTCTGATTAATTAAAACATGATTTTTTAGTTTTTTTGAAGTAAATTAGAAGATGCACAATTTTTAATTAATGAAATCAATTGGTACCCTATCTCTTTAGGTAATGGCCAAATCTATATGATTTTATGAGTATAAAAATATTTTTAATATAGCTTTCAATTTTTTTTAATATTTAAATACTAAATACGACTGATTATTTGCTATCCGTCATTTAATACCATTTTTTCTTTGTTCAATGACCCATCCAATAGATTCTGATTTGTACAAGGTACGAGGAGAACATTGAGACATCATTTAATTGATCAAAAATCTAAGGTTGGATGATCAACGCAGTGTTATGCATATGGATAAATGAGTCTAGTGAACATTGTTGGTTGATCACAAGTCTATATTGATCATTCAAAAAAAGTGCTGTAGAAGTCGCTCGAGTGGCCCGACTAGTAGGTCAGACTAGTTTAGTCAGTGGGGTGGTCAATCGAGTACCGACTAATTCTGACTAGGCACACTAGTCGACCAATTTTTGCTTGGAGATGCCATATTTTTTTATGTTTTGCATTTTTTTATAAGCAAACTTAATATAATTGGTCTATTGCATTTTTTAATATGCCTAATGTTAGGGGGGACTGGGAGTGAGATCTCTTGAGCAGATGAATGAGGCGCTTTTACTTAAATGGGCTGGTAGGGTGTGGGGACCTGGAGATGATCTTGTCTGCTTGGTGGTTCGAAACATTTATGGGGTGAAGGGTGCGCCCCATTCGCAGTTGCTTAACCTTGCGGCCATGATGCCTTTTTGGAGAGGCGTGGTGAGGACCTTCTTGAAGAATTTAACTCTGTTCAGGCCGGTCGTTGGAAGGGGAGAGTCCTTTGCTTTTTGGGTGGATGATTGGTCAGGGGCGGGAGCGCTTTGCTCTCGCTTTCCACGGTTATATGCCTTGGCGGAAGATAAGCTTTGTTCGGTGGCGGATTGCTGGATGGAGGGGTCTTGGTGGCCAACTTTCTCCCCTAATTACTCGGATCAGAGATTTGATGAATTCTTGGAACTGCTTGACGTCGTGAGGGTGGTGGGGGCCCCTACGGGGGGAAGGGATTATTGGTGCTGGAAGGAAGGGAAGTTCTCGGTTAAAGGGGCTTACGGGACCATCTCCAGACCGCCGCCGGCGAGCTCGGAGGTGCTGAGCAGGGACTGTGCTTCTATTTGGGCCCTTAGTCTTCCCGAGCGTGTTGGGTTCTTCCTGTGGCTTCTCAGGCGGAAGAGGTTGATGACACACGATCGGTGCGTCAAGCTCCTGGGCATCATTGCGAACAAATGCTTAATCTGTGACAATGCAGTTGAATCGGTGGAACACCTTTTCTTTACTTGCCCCGTGGTATCGCAAATTTGGCAGGAAGCTGATATTGACTGGTGCTGCTTCGAGGAGTTTCAGGCTTTTTGGAATTCGATCTATGCGAATAGGGGGAGACCAAGAGGGGAGCGGCTATTCCCTATGGCGATTCTATGGGCGGTCTGGTGTGGAAGAAATGACTTGCTCTTCTCGGGCCAAAGATTTTACAAAGAGAACGTGGAGATCTTTGCAAGGAGGTTGTTAGATGACTGGATGTTGTAGTGATCTTTTGGGTGTGTGTTTGGGTGTTGTAACTTGTTGTCTTTTGGAGTTCTCCTTTAGTTTCTTGAATAAATCGTGATGGGACGGGCACCATCGAGTGTTTCCCCCTACCTTGTAGACTTTCAAAAAAATGCCTAATGTTTTATTAAAATTCAATTACTTCTTTTATTTTATTATGATAGTATAAAAATGTACAAAATCTATATAAATATATGTATAAAAATGAGTTATATATTTAAAGTAATCATAAAAATTCAAAGCCGATTAAAGTCCGACTAAATCCGATTAGTCGCCTGACTGTCGATTAATCCTTAGTCAGTGACCCGGCCGACCGAGTACCGACTACCGACTTTTGCAACCTTGCAAAAAAAAAGATCATTCAATACAATGTTGTGTGCACACCTGTAGTAGAATTTAATTAGCACTGTTGATTGACCACATCGATCAACCACTAAGGCCGTGTTAGTCGATTGACTTCATGAAATATGCATCAACCGAGTAAATGAGGGGAAACCTTTCTGAGATCTTCTTACACTCAAGAAAAATAAATACAAGGGTATTTTTATCTCAAACCAGAGTTCTACATGCTTAAGATTTCATGCTTTATTTTTTCCGATGATCTATACAGTCTACTATTGAAATGTTAGATCTTATACAATGTACTATATCGAATATCGTTTTTTAATATAAAAATATTGTATTAAATATGCTCATGCACGTTAAATGACTGATTTTACGTTCTTTATCCAAGTTGCGGATCATCCTCCTATTTCATCCTAATCATGGAAGGATTTGACTTGTTTTTGTTAACCATGCAAATGCTCCAGTTTTTTGGAGGTGACATTTTTAGGGGACAATGGAAATGCTATGGAAATCCTTAATGTGGAGGAATTGAGTTAGGAGCTTGTTGCCTATCCTTGACATTTAATCGATATGGTTTCCAAAGAAATGAGGCACACCGACGTAAAAGCCCTCATGAAAGGCATGGCTTTTCCTTGTTTTTCTTTTGAGCTTTGGGATGGGAGCATTGTCTAAAATTTGAACATTACGGAGACATGCAGTTTTCCCTATATTTTTGTTACTTGAATGTCATCATCTTTGATATTGCCTTTCACATAATTTTTTTTAAATTTAGTTGACTTCTATGTTAATGAGAAAATGATTAATGTTAAAACGTTGCAGACAAAAGTTAGAAAGGAAAATGGGAACCTTATTCTTGTGTCTGCTGGAGGTTATCTTCAGGCTTTATCAAGTTTAGATGGTGAGACTGTTTGGAACAAGAATTTTGCTATTGAAAGGTAAGGAAAAGTGTATACTTTGTTCATATTTTTTTGACCACTGTTTTCACCAGTAGTTTTAATAATGATGCAGCGTTGAGATCCATCAAGTTTATCAGTCTCCAGATGGTGATGTAATATATGCTTTGGGATTTCATGGGCACTCAAAGGTTATTGCTTACCAGATACATGCTAAAAATGGGGAAGTGCTGAATGAGAAAAGTGAAGAAGTTCCTGCCAAACTTTCTGGTGAAACCATTTGTGTGTCTGATGGCATGTTGGTAGCATTAGATGCCACAAAATCAATATTGGTCGTAGTTAATTTTCAAGATGGTGAGGTTACATCTCATCAGATATACATTTCAGAGCTTGTTGAAGATTTTCCAGGGTCTACCACTATTCTGCCCTCGAAGTTTTCCGGCATGTTTGCTTTGAAGTTCGATTCATTTTCAGTTTTAGTGAAAATTGGCAGTGCCAAAGATTTCAGAGTTATAGAACGGATCGGATCTACAGGACTTGTTAGCGATGCTATTTTGCTTTCTGAGGAACAACAGGCGCTTGCAGTAGTTCAACATAGAAATAGTCAGATCCAGCTTAAATTTAAGCTTGACAAGGATATAAAAAATGATTTTCTGTCGGAAAACATAAACATGGACCAGCAAAGGGGGCATGTGCAAAATGTTTTTATAAATAATTATGTTAGGACAGATCGATCCCACGGATTCAGGGCTCTGCTTGTTATGGAAGACCACTCATTGTTGTTGGTGCAACAAGGTGAGGTAGTATGGAGTAGGGAGGATGGCCTTGCTTCTATTATAGATTCTACAACTTCTGAACTACCTGTAGAGAAAGGTGCATCGGTTGCCAAGGTGGAGCAGAATCTCATGGAATGGTTAAAGGTACTGAGATTATTCCTTCGAATTTTGGTATGGTGGTTGTGCAGTGTGTCTACCACCCAAAAGATCTGGGTTCAAATCCCCTTGTGGGGGTTGCATTAGGTAGCCGACAACTAGTGTAAAAAATAGTTGGATCTTTCAACATGGATTTGATAAAGAATCCATGTAGCCGACCCTACTTAAAGTGGGAGAGGGCTTCACCATTTTTTGTATTTATACAAAATCAGAAACGAGTCAACCGTAATGGGTGTAAGGTATTAGCCATTGATCTCTCAGTTGTCCATTTGTCTTCTAATTTTGGGCCCGCCACTGTGTATGTTTGGTCATGTGTTTGATACAATGCCTGCACTTGTTGTGAATATTGTAGTTAGGGTTAAATGGGCAATGAACATCTTGTCTTCGATTAATTTATAGTTATTAATGGTCTTAGATTAGTTTTACATCCATTAATACCAGGATCTCTGAAAGGGTATGGGCTTTATATATAAATGCCCTTGTGACAGTGGCGGACCTAGGATTTTGTGGTAGGTGGGGTACCAACATCAATGTATAGGGTGAATTTTACACCATTTTTTAATCAAGAAAATACCTTTTTAGAAAAAAATATGATAATTCAAGATATATTTCTAACAAAAATGTAAAACTAATTTTTACATAACAAGCCCTATATTTTAGTCCAATCAGACCATACCCTATGTAATCATTGCAATCACGCCACTTCTAAAAAAAATCATGCCATGGCCCTTATGATCTTACTATAATTGACACTTATGCCATTGCCATGTGGTTGTGGTGTACGAGTTAGTTAGATTTCAGAGGATGTGGTATAATTTGCAAGGGTCATGGTGTAATTACAAAGATTTCAAGGGCTATGGTACAATTGAAAAAGGTTTTAGGGGTCATGATGTAAAATCCCAAAGTAAAATGAATCAATAAAATAACAACAATAATTATAATAATTAATACTTACGTCTACAAAGGACCCCGTCTAGTTTTCTATATTAAAAGCAATAATCAAATCTATTTCTTCAATAGGTGTAAGAAAATTACCGTTCATTTATTCAAACTTACACTTAATGAGGCGGTACTTGAAATTTGATAGATTAAAAATCTACGATCGATAATCATTAATTACACTTACACAGGAAGTCTGAGATGAAATTGAGATATAATTGTCGTTGAGGGGAGGATTGTTTGGGAATGACGAGATTATGGAACACGGTGATTAAATTGGGAGAGAAATTGATCGAGGACAAATGATTAAACTTAAACACGGGGATTTATTCCAAGGGATCAAGTGGGGGAGTATTCATGGGGAGCATATTAATGAATGGGTGAGGGATATATGAAATGAGTGTTAATGTGAGGTAGGGACGTAAATGGGTGGGGGAGAGATTAAGCATAAGAGGATTAACATGGCAGTGGGAAGATTTGGTTGGCTGGTTATAAGTTATTATCATATTCATATATTGGAGTTTAATATAATGTGATATGTAGAGGCTTATATATGTTGCGATGTACTGTTTCGTATTTTCTATTTATATATTGTACGTCTCTGTAATTTACCCAAGGGTTTTCTCTCTATATAAGAGACCCGAGGGCTCTATGGAATAACACATCAGAGTATCGATTACTCTAACATGGTATCAGAGCCAAAACCCTAACCCTAGGGTTTTCTCCACCGCCCCCCTCCCCCAGCCCGCCACCGCCAGCCTAGCCGGCCCCTCCAGCCGCTCCAGCCGGCCACTCCAGCCCTCCAGCGGGGCCCCTCGCCCCCCCGCCGGTTCCCCCCCGTCGTCCCCGGCCCCCAGCCGCCGCTGGGACCCCAGCCCCGCCGCCCAGCCCCGCTGCCGGGACCCCCCAGCCGCCGTCTCTCTCTTCCATAGAGGCTTCCACAGCCTCTACTCGTCACCGGGGCGCCTCTCCTTCGGTCGGTCTCGGATAGATGTTGGGTTCAAGTGCATAACGTCTACATATGCACTTGAATCCTCAAAGGTCTTGGTAGACAACACTTTCTTGGTCTATCATCCCTAGTTGTTCTTCTCCGGTAGTATGTCAGAACAAAAGGTCGATATGCCCGCCATAGGTGCCTTTAAAGGTTCGGCACCAATCGTCAAAATGGACGGGACGAACTACGAACTGTGGGCTATGCAGTTCCTCAGTCTTATGAAGTCATGTGGTAAGAAGCATATTCTTACCGAGGATGAACCGCCGGAGAAGACGAGAATATATGCCTCATGGGAGGCTGATGACGCGTATGCCAAAGTTTGGCTGTCAGGAACGCTCACGACGGAGATAGCAAATGATGTCCTCCATCAGCCCACCGCCAAGGCGATGTGGGATATTTTGGCCACGACGTACTCTCAGGTACGGAACGAGACAAAGATGCTACAGTTGCAGCATGATATCTTTACCACGAAGCAAAATGGGAGGCCTCTTCATTCCCTGTACACGTCTCTTCGTGGAATGTTCGAGAAGCTCTATAGCACCATCCCGCTCACAGCCACGTCGGAACAGCAGAAGACGTTCCGCAACGCCACTATGGTCGGCGTATTACTTGCTGCCCTTGACCCTGAGTACGAGGCAGCACGCTCTCAGATCCTTGCAGATGCCACCATCCCACCGATGGAAGAAGTATACAGGAGGCTCAGTCGTGTACCTGTTCCATCGAATACAGCGACTACACCTCCCTCGGCAATGGCAGTTTCCAGAGGACGAGGTGGTTCGTCCTCATTTCGTGGCAGAGGAAGTGGTGGACGTGGCCGCGGAGGTCGCATACGCTCTACGTGCTCATTCTGTCGTCGTACTGGTCATTCGGAGGATACATGCTATTCCAAGCATGGCTTCCCTCCTTCTGCACGTGTCGCTGATCATGTTCAGGGTCCATCAGCATCTACTCCAGATCACAGGTTCGAGGAGCTAGTGGCACGGCTTCGTGATATCATGCCACAGTCATCGTCAGAGGGTGCTGAAGCTTCTGATGTTGCGGCCTCGGCGTCAGCTAGTACATCTGCTTCAGCCAGTGTCTCAGGTAGTCCTTCAGTCTCATATCATAATCATGATCTCACAGGATGGATTGTCGATTCTGGAGCCACCCATCATCTCTGTCGTGAGAAAGATATTCTGCAGTCCTACAGAGCTGTTCAGCCTAGTCGCTCTGTACTCATTGCTGATGGCACTCATTCCCCTATCATCGGTCAGGGGGAGACGGTTTTGCTGCCCTCTATGCACTTACAGAATGTTCTACATGCACCAGAATTCTCTATGAATCTCTTATCCATTAGTCAGATTACACGAGATTTGCACTGTCGTGCTATTTTTGACCCATCGTCTGTTATTTTTCAGGACATACTAACGGACAGGGTGATTGGCTGTGGCTCTGAGCACAATGGCCTCTATCGTCTTGTACGGAACTCTTACGTTGGCGTCTCACTGCATTCCCAGGGCTCCGTATCTCCGTATACCTGGCATCTTCGGTTTGGTCACCTGCCGCTACAGAAAATGCGTCACCTCCTGCCTCAGATCTCTCCGAGTTCGTCTTTTCGTTGTGAAGCATGTCAGTTAGGGAAGCACCATCGGTCTAGCTTCCCCAGTCGTCAGAGTCAGAGCAGTCGCTCCCCATTTGAGTTATTTCACATAGATATTTGGGGTCCCAGTCGTGTCCCAGATCATCAGGGGCACATGTTCTATTTAGTTGTGGTTGATGATTTTTCTAGAGTGTCCTGGACTTTTCTTCTTAAAAATAAATCCGAAGCAGGAAGTGTTATTCAAAATCTTATCAATGAAGTTCAAAATATTTTTTCGTCTACTGTTAAGTATGTGCGTACTGACAATGCATTGGAGTTCTGCACTCGTTCCCTTGCTCGCTTTCTTTCTTCTAAAGGCATTATCCACCAAACCACATGTGCATACACATCTCAACAAAATGGGGTTGCAGAACGGAAGCATCGACATTTCCTTGATATTGCTCACACATTACTTATTCAGAGTTGTGCTCCATTATCCTTTTGGGGGGATGCTATACTTACAACATGCTATCTGGTCAACCGCATGCCTACAACTGTTCTTGGGGAAAAGTCTCCTATCTCTGTTCTCTTTCCTGACAAAGATTTGTTTACACTTACACCTCGGGTCTTTGGCACTGTTGCGTTTGTCCACCGCTTATCTCCAGGACTTGATAAGCTATCTCCTAGGGCTATCAAGTGTGTTTTTGTGGGCTACTCCAGGACACAGAAAGGATATCGTTGCTATGACCCTGTTCATGACAAATACTATGTGAGCGCAGATGTTACATTTTTCGAACCTGTCATGTACTTCTCCTCTGCAGGTGACAGATTGGTCTCCTCCACATCCACAGATTCTAATGTCTATGTGCCTCCACCTCCAAGCCTGGGTCAATCCTCTACTCCACCACCACATCCACCACCACCACCACCACCACCACCCCCACCACCACCTCCAATTGTACCTTTTACTAAGTTCTATACAAGGCGGCCAGGCCCTGCTCAAGCTACATGTCAACCATCCAACACGCCTCAGGTATGTTCTGATGTTAACACTAATGAGGGGTTAGACAATGCACCAGTGCAGGAGCCTTTACTACAGGAGGAAGATCAACCGGTCAACACAGTGATGGATGATCTGGATCGGCCCATTGCTCACAGGAAGCAGCGAAGACAGTGTGCTTCATATTCTCTTGCCTCTCAAGTCTCATTTCATCGTCTCAATGGGGATTTCCAGAAGTTTGCAGCTGCTGTCTCGTCAGTTGATATTCCACGGACGTATCAGGATGCCATGAAGATTGATTGCTGGCGTTTAGCCATGGAAGAGGAGATGCGTGCCTTGCAATCTAGAGGGACTTGGTATCTTGTCCCCATTCCTCCAGGTGCCTCCGTGGTGAGTTGCAAGTGGGTGTTTACGGTGAAATATCATGCGGATGGACGTCTCGACAGATACAAGGCCAGACTTGTAGCACGGGGATTTACCCAGACGTATGGGGTAGATTATTTGGATACTTTTTCACCAGTGGCGAGACACTCCACTCTTCGCATCCTCCTATCTGTTGCTGTGGTACGTAACTGGACCATTTTCCAGCTTGGCGTCAAGAACGCTTTCTTGTATGGTGACCTACAGGAGGAAGTCTACATGCAGCAGCCACCAGGGTTTGCTGCTGAGGGGGAGACTCAGATGGTGTGCAGACTTCATAAGGCTATCTATGGCCTCAAACAGAGTCCCCGAGCATGGTTCCAGAAGCTTTCCCAGCTAATTGAACGACAGGGGTTCAGGAGATCAAATGCGGACCATTCACTGTTCATCCAGAAGACCCCTAGAGGTACAATTGTTGTTATGATATATGTTGATGACATCTTGGTTACAGGAGATGATGCTCAGGGGATTGAGATAACCAAGTCCCTGTTGGGAAGCCAGTTCATTACGAAGGTTCTGGGCACGATACAATATTTTCTGGGGATAGAGTTTGCAAGAAATGCACAAGGAATGGTGATGACTCAAAGAAAATATGTCACAGACTTGCTAGTTGAAACAGGAATGACTGGATGCAGACCTTCAAGTACACCTATGGACCCAAACATGAAGCTGTACGACGATGATACCGAGGAGGTGGACAAAAGAAGGTACAGAGAGATGGTGGGTAAACTCTTATACATTACTATAACTCGACCGGATATTGCCTTTGCAGTAAACCGGGTGAGTCAATTTATGGAGCAGCCGAGGCAAGTTCATATGGATGCCTTGTATATGATATTGAGATATCTGAAGTCTTCCCCAGGCACAGGGTTGCTATTCAGGAAAGATACAGATCTGTTTATTTCATCTTGTGCTGATGCAGATTATGCAGGATGTCCAAGGGATCGTAAATCTACTTCTGGATTTGCTATCTTCATAGGAAGCTCTTTAGTTTCTTGGAAAAGCAAGAAACAGACTGTTGTGGCGAGATCCAGTGCTGAATCCGAGTACAGAGCCATGGCACAAGCAAGCGCAGAAATGATGTGGGTTAGAGCAGTCTTAGAAGATTTGAATGTAGATGTCCCCTTGCCTATGAATCTTTAATGTGACAATCAAGCCGCATTGTTTATTGCCAACAATCCAGCTTTTCATGAGAGAAGAAAGCACATCGAGGTGGATTGTCATTATACTAGAGACATGATTCAGAAGGGCTTCATTTCCACTTCTCATGTCAGTTCAGAGGACCAGACTGCTGACATATTCACCAAGCCATTGCTTAGAGGACCTTTCCAGAGATGTTCTTCCAAACTGAGCATGATAGATATCTATGCTCCATCTTGAGGGGGAGTGTAGAGGCTTATATATGTTGCGATGTACTGTTTCGTATTTTCTATTTATATATTGTACGTCTCTGTAATTTACCCAAGGGTTTTCTCTCTATATAAGAGACCCGAGGGCTCTATGGAATAACACATCAGAGTATCGATTACTCTAACATGATAAATGGGGCTTTGAAAAGAAGAAAGGATATGTGGCTGGCCTCGTGCAAACATGGGTCTGCCCCTGCCTTGGAGTGCTGGTTTTAGTTGCGCGAGAATCAAATATCTGGCTTTGAGACCGCTTCTCCCATGCAGTTGAATGGCTCTAATGCGGGCACGATTCTTCAAGGTTCTCTTTATTATTTTCCGATATTAATTTAACTTGACTGATGTTGTATTTTATAGTTAGTTAGTAACTGTTATTTTCCCTTGTTTGCTTAGCCCGAAGTATATGCTTAAATAGTATGATACAGATGATAAGTTGCATGTCTTAGCATTATCATACATCACATGTTATACAATTGAAGCTTATAATTATATGTTGTTTTATTGATAGTATGGCAGCATTTTCTGGGGCGGACACCTTCGAGTGTTCCCCCTCTTTTGACTAAAATAAAGTATGGCATAGCATTTGATTTGTTTTGGTTTAGAAACGGTATCTCAAGCGCCTTTTCTCCTCATTGTCCTTATTGTTTGTTGACTTTTGCTAATTATTCACAATTCCTTTTTTTGGATAATGCATACGAGATAACATGTAGACTGGAGATTTTAGATGAATTTTTTGGGGCCTTTCTAAAAAAACTAAATTCATTGAGATTTAAGAAAACTTTAACAATTGTTTTGTAATATGAGAAGTTATGGTGTGTATTATGTTAGCTAATTGTGTTGCTTGTTAGTTATTAGCCACTGATCATGTCTTTTTTCTGTATAAGGGGCACTTTTTGAAAGTCAAGGATACACTCATGCTTGCAAATCCTGAAGATATGGCTGCCTTACAGGTGATGAGATCAAGAAATTCAGATAAGGCAAAGATGACCAGAGATCACAATGGGTTTCGGAAGCTCATAGTGCTACTCACAAAGGGAGGGAAAGTTTATGCATTGCATACTGGAGATGGACGAATAGTGTGGTCCCGTTTCCTTTCTAATTTGAGAGGCTCAGAAGTCTGCAGAAGCCCTCATGGACTCAATATATATCCATGGCAAGTTCCTCATCATCATGCCTTGGATGAAAACCCGTCAGTCATGGTAGTAGGTAGATGTGAACAGACCTCTCAAGCACCGGGTATTCTCACGTTTGTTGATTCTTACAATGGCAATGAACTTTATTCTTTGCATGCTAAACATGATATAGTTCAGGTCTTGCCCCTCCCATTCACAAATTCAAAAGAACAAAGGCTCCATCTTATGATAGACTCAAATAAATATGCTCATCTGTATCCAAGGACTCGCGAAGCTTTGGATATTTTTGCCAGTGAACTTCCAAATGTATTCTGGTATTCCATCGATTCAGAACAAAATATAATCCGGGGATACTCACTATATAGGAACTGTATTCATGATGCAGATGATCAGTATTGCTTTGACTCCAGACAGTTATGGTCAATTGTTTTTCCATCCGAATCTGAGAAGATAATTGCCGTCACGAAGCGCAAGATCAGTGAGGTTGCACTTATTTTTCTGCATGATTGATCCTTTCTGCATCCTATTTGACTTTTCATTCATTTTTAGTTGTGAAGAAACAACATAGACTTTCAGTTAATAACTATTGTAGATAATTGTCCTTAGTTTTGTTTTGTTATGATTTACTTGCCATGTCGCATTACAAGTAAATATACATGACATTTTGATGCCATTGACTTACAAGAATATATTTTTCTTAGTTTTTAATGATTTAGACATCACATCGCCTTACAAGTAGTCATACATGACGCGGTGATGCCGATGACTGAACCATACAAGAACGAAGATTCAATCTTTATTAAACAGTTTATATTATGTTATGTTTTGTTTTGTTTATTTAGATGCCATATTTCTCTGAATTCTACATGAATAAATATCAAATCAAACATTTTATATTATGTTTTCTTTAATTATTCCTTGTTTCTATTTGCAATGCTACTTTCATTGACTATAAATAACAAATTGTTCTGCACTCTATATTTTTACTGAAGATGCTGCGTTCTTCAGCTTTGACTATTTTTTTGTAATAGTTAGGAGGTGTTTATGTAATTGTTCATATGTAAAAGCTCCAATCAACCCAGCTTTCTCTTGGCTTTTTAGTATTTCTAATGCAGCTTAAAGAAGTGGAGGGTCGAGAAGTGGTGGAGGGTTCGGAAAAGAAGGATGGAAGTTGATAAGATGGTGGCGCAAAAGAGATGGGAGGGAAGTGTTGAAGGAGAGGTTGATGAAGAGGCGGAAAATAGGTATAGTGGGGGAGTGAGAGATAACCAGAGAATGGGAGTGAAAGGGAAGAGATTAGGAGGAGATGGGAATGAACGGGGGAGAAATGGGAAGAGAACAAGATAGTTACAGAGGGAGAAGAGATAGGAGAGCAAGGCAAGGAGAAAGAGGGAGAGATCTTTGATTTTGAAGAAGAGGAAGATAGAGAAAAGATGAAAGAGAGACTTTTGAAGATGATGGAGATGAAAAAGGAAGAGAAGAGAGGGAAACCATGAGAGAGGATGGAAGGAAAAGATAAGAGGGAGGTAGAAAGAGGAAGGGAAGAGAGGGAGGGATGTGTTGAAGGAGTGGTAGATGAAGACGTAGGAAATGGGTATAGTGAGGGAGTGAGAGATAATCAGAGAATGGGAGTGACAAGAAAGAGATAAGGAGGAGGAGATGGAAGTGAACGAGGGAGAAAAGAGAATAGAGCAAGATAGTTATAGATGGAGAAGAGATAGGATATCAACAAGGAGATTGGGAGAGATCTTTGATTTTGAAGAAGAGGAAGAGAGAGAAAAGAGGAGAGAGAGACTTTTGAAGGTGAAAGTGATGGATAGGAAGGAGGAAGAGAAGAGAGGGAAACCATGAGAGGATGGAAGGGAAAGATAAGAGGGAGGTAGAGTGAGGAAGTGAAGAGAGGGAGAGAAGTAAACTCTATTTCATTCAATATATCTTCTTTATGTGGTTTCATTCCATTAACTAAAGGACCCTATTTATAGATGTGCCATATAACACAGTAGAAAATATAATATTATTCTATAATATTCTACACTTATTGAGAAAATGAGAAAAGAGAATTTCTATAGGACAAGGATTCTAGATCCTTGTCTCCGCTTGAAATAAAAATACAAACTTCCGAAAAGACCTTTTATGTTTATCATTTTACAAATTAGACCAAAATCTATATTCTTCTACAGTTGTAAATTAGAGCATTAATGGGCTGCATCACTTTCTGAAAGTGTGAAGTTCAGTTATGGGAAAATATTTTTCATATTCGGTGTTTGACAGGTTGAATCACATTGTTACTGCTATATTTGGACTTGGTTAATATTTGAAATTCACCACTTGGTTTAAATTATTGTCTGGGTCTTAATTGCTTAGGTGGTTCATACTCAAGCTAAGGCTATTGGGGATGAAAATGTGATGTACAAATATATTTCGAACAATGTGCTTTTTGTAGCCACAAGTACCCCCATGGGGGCAGGTCATATTGGATCGGTGTCACCTGATGAAGCTAAGATAGTTTCTTACATCATCGATACAGTAACAGGTCGCATACTGCATCGTCTTATTCACCATGGTGCTCAGGGCCCTGTTCATGCTGTAAGTAATTCGAATGAATTTGTTGCATACATGTCTTACTATAACACTGTCGGTTAGTTCTAGTAGCTGATAAAATCAGTTCCCTCACGTTGCTTATGTATATTTAGGTTTTCAGCGAGAACTGGGTTGTCTACCATTACTTTAATCTTAGAGCCCATAAATTTGAAATGTCAGTCATCGAGATTTATGATCAAACACGAGCGGTATTTTTCTCTCCTTATGTTGTCAAGTAGTTCTTCCCTTTGTGACTCTAAATAATTGAATATAATCAAGGCTATTTCCTCACAGGATAACAAAGATGTCTTGAGGCTTGCACTTGGAAAACATAATCTCACTTCCCCTGTGTCATCATACTCTTGGCCGGAGATCGTGGCAAAATCACAAACTTTCTTTTTTACTCATTCTGTGAAAGCTATTGCAGTCACTTCCACTGCCAAGGGCATTACATCTAAGCTGCTTCTTATTGGAACTGTTGGCGACCAGGTTTGTGGAGAATTTTAAATGTCAGGTTATTTTTATGCAAGTAACATCATTTCATCTGAAAGATATAGCTCATACAATACGGGATTTGCATATGAAGTCCATATCCAATTTGCTTACCTTACTCTTTAAAAAGAAAATCTCCTGAACTGTCCCGAAGAGAGGTATTTAGAACCACGCCTCATTTGTATGTGTTACTTTCATAGTTGCAAAAAAAGGTCAAGCAGGACTTTAGCTGTCGACTAGTCGACCTGATTAGTTTTTTTAAAGAAAGAGGATGGGATTCCATGATGGAGTCCACCTCATGCAAATTAGTTAATAAAAATAAAAAAATACTATCAAATGCAGGTCAAAACAATGGCTCTATAATGTCCCAGAATGTTCTCTTGGTAAAAGTGTTGTTCGCGGAAGATACAATCATGAAAGTTGGTGTAGCTCCGATCGAGGATAAGATGCGAGAAAATCGCTTAAGGTGGTTTGGCCATTTACAAAGGAAGTTAACTGATGCATCGGTGATGAGATCTGAGTTTTGGGATGTTGAGCTGGCTAAAAGAGGGCGTGGAAGGCCTAAGAAGTGTTGGATTGGGACTATACGAAGGGATCTTAGTTTTTTTGGATATAAGCCTTAGAATGACCCAAGATAGATCTGAATGGAGGCATAAAATCCATGTTGCCGACCCTATTTAAAGTGGGAGAAGGCTTTGTTGTTGTTGTTGTTGTTATTGTAGAATTAGTACATAGTGGAATGATGATCTTTAGTTGGTGGCGGAAAAAGGATCAAATAATCCTATTCTCAATGATCAAATATAAATATCTAATGTTTGTATATATTAGTATATTTTAGTTAAAATAATATAAATCGCATAATCCGCATATACTTTCGCCTATCCGCTCACTCGCTTTAGACCGCCTGACCGAAGGAATATCGCATATCGAATTTCTGAACCTTGAATGTCGTTGCACGCTAGGGATCTCACCACGGTAGGGAGACTTGTGGTGGACTATGGGATGGTGATCTCAATCATATCTAACAGTCTCTCCAACAGCTTCAACTTGCACATGAAGGTGGAGATGACGTTTTACGGCAAGGTCAATGGTCATTCCCTCTGAGCTTGACCTGCGGCTGGGCAAGGCTTTGTTCCACATTAAGGTGGAGGATTGCGTCGTCAAGCGCTTGGATTTTGATTGGGATGTTGAGTTGGTCTTGGTTTCCGGGAAAAGTGGAAGAGTCACGACCATTTCAATTCCATATATTGTATTCTCGGAAATTGTCGTGCCCTATTTTGTCTGCCAGCTCCAGAAGGTTTTGGGGCAATGCGTTGGATGGTTTCAAATGTGGAAGCTTCTTGAAACCCTTGTGTGTATCTTCATGGGCTGGGCTCACACTTTTTGGATCTTGGGTTGATCCCATCTCGATCAGATCCTCCAAGGGGACACTCCGTGGACCCGACTCTCTTTGGTCCAAACAAAATGAGGGGCTACCCATCTTTGAAGGAACTGATTGGGTTCGACTCCTGCTCGAGTATTGGCGTAAGGCGGAGTTCCTCGGGCCATTCTGCAAGTTTAGATGTGACCGTGCCTGCAGTTGAAGATATGATTGTGGGCAAGAACCTAGAATCTACAAAACTGTGGATTGGCCACGAGGTGGGGATGAAGTCGTGGCAGATTGCACGAAGTTGTGCGTTAATGGGGGTCGAGACATGACGTCAAAAGACCTTCGGGGTTCCCCCTCTGTGCGATTGTCACCTTCGTGTCAGTATGGGAAGAAATACCCAAGGTTGACCATGAGGGGGAAGAGAAGACGATTGCGGTTGATGTTGTACAAGGCACTCGAGAAAGGAGGTTCTATACTACCTGAAATTATAACATAGAAGGGGACGAATGGTGTTTGTACACACGGATCAACCAACAAGGCAGAATTGAAGGCATGGCACCCGTTGAGTCAGTAGAAAGGGCATTGAGCGGCAATGTAGAACAAGTATAGGGTGTATTGGACTGGTCTTTGGTGGAATGTTTGGGGGTGATTCCATCGCTCGGGGCTAAGGAAGTGTCATGAATATCTTGTCTTGGTATATAAGGGGCCTTGGAAGGTCGGAAAAAAGGGCGGCGTGCGGGATCTATGCGTCAAAGCAAAGGCAGAGATCATACTTCTCCATGAAATGAATTTATCACAAGGAATGGGGGCACCGCTCGGAGGACAACTGGTGGCATGTTTATAACGAAGTACAAAGTAGTGTACTCGGCTGGATCGTCTAGTGAGATTACCTCTAGCTAGAATAGTGATAGATTCGAGATGCTTGGAGATGAGACTAGGGGTAGACATAGGGGCAGATACTCTTTATGTGTATTACTTCAACAAAAAGCGGATGACTCAAAGATTGTGGTTACCAACATGTATAGGCCTCCTAATAGTGCAAATATTCTGGAGTTGCTTGAGGAACTTTGGTCTGTGTGAGCGAAGTACCCTTCAGATGTTTGTTTAAGTGGGGATGATTTTAATATAACGCTTCATATTGAGGATAGACTAAGAATGCGTGGCGGGATTGATTCTCGTCCGGCCTTGCTTTCCTTACTTATTTGTGAATACGGGCTGGTGATTATTGATGTTGGTGGTTGCCGGTACTACTATTTGAGGAGTGCTAGATCCATATCATGCATTGATCGATTCCTAGTGTTAACAAAAGCAGTGGAACACTTTCCTCTGGCTCGGACGTGGGCACTCCCACGAGCACCCTCAGATCATATGCCTCTCATGTGGTTTTCAGGTGGGGATGTTAGACCCATGTTAATTCTTCATGTTCGAAAGCACCTGGATGCTAGAGGACGTATTTCGTGAAATGGTGAGCTCCCTGTGGAGGGAGTGTCAACCGCAGGGATTGGCTGTGGCCTGTTTGGCAGTCTAACTAGCGGCACTTCGAAGGCTTCCGTTGGAGTTTAATAGAAGGATTAGGGTGCAACGATGATCTTGAAGGACTTTGGTGCAAGAAGAGTTTATCAAATTGGATGTATCGAGGATGAACATGAGCTGATAGCTGAGGAAATTGAGATGAGGACCATGCAACTACATGAGATACATTTAGAGCACAAGCAAATGGAGGTCGAATTGAGGCAACAATCACATCAACGCTAAATTAAGTAGAGGGATGCTAATGCACACTTCTTCTGCTCCATATCTTGTGGAAGAAGGCACAAGGATTACATTCATGATATCGTTGTTAATGGGGTTCAATTTCACGGTGACTAGAAGGTAGGGAGGGCCCTCTGTGCACACTATCACACATGTAGTAGGATGGTTACACAAGCGGGATGGGAATCGGAGCAGAAGGGGGGTCAAGATGTTATCCTCCTCTGAGGCGGATTCTTTGATTGGACCTTTTACTGAGGCGATGGTTAAGGTGGCAGCGTGGCAATTAAATGTAGATAGAGCCTTCAGACCATACATTTATTCAGTATTTTTTTAGGGTGTTTTGGGAGGTCGTTAAGGAAGATGTGATTGCAGTGTTGCATGAATTCAGAAATGATAATCTAGGGTTTAAGCGGTTGACAAGGCCCTTCTATTCTTGCTGTTGAAGAGGGAGGTGTCGAGCAGTGTAGAGGACTTTAGACCCATATCCCTCTCCAATGTAGTTTTTATGTTCATTGCGAAGGTTCTTGCAAACCGCCTATCCGATGTTTTGAGTAGTATTATCTCTCATGAGCATACAACTTTTGTACCAGGTAGGCATATGATAAATGGTTGGGTGCTTGCATCAGAGATGGTACATGAGTGGAAGAGATCGCAAGGGAAAGGTTTACCGTGGAAGGTGGATTTCTCCAAAGCTTATGACTGTGCGGATTATCAATTCCTTTGATTGTCATTACAATGAAAGGGTTTTGCATGACTGATGGCCATTCTTTACGTTTGTGGGTAGAACACGCCCTCCTTACCTCTTAATGGCTAAAATAGCAGTTCCCGCCCCTTGAGAGATACCAAATAAATGGCTACTAGAATCCAGATTTTGTGCATAAAGACTCCGCTAACTTGTAAAAAGCGGACCCAACCCTTGAGGATACGTTATTCGAGTCTTGAGTTTTGATCATTTACTAACTATATATAAATAAGCTTCGTCGAGTTGCATCATATATAGTTGCTGGATGTTCTTCCCAGGTCTGCTTATTACGCTTACCTGACAACCAACTCCCATTTCTTTCTTGTCCCTGTCGGCGGGGGGAGGAAGGGGGGTCTTTGTGTTGAAGGCAGACCGGTAACCTTTGGTAGTTTTGGGGGCAAGATCATATTTCTTGTAGTACACCAATCACCCCATGAATTAGTTATTCCTAAACGAGTCACGAAAGATATAACAAATATACCCTTTCTCTACATCAGATCAAGAACATAGTCGATCGATTAAACAATCGTAGGAATCCCCAAAATAATACATTCTCGAAGAGATGTCTATCTTCTTGCTGATCGGTAATAATTACAATATCAGGTAACTGGCCCTTCCTCATCTCTGGGTGCCTAGATATCCACCTTATTCCTTTCTCTTTTGAACCTTGCCACTGTGCTTGTGAATGGCCGCTTGAGGGGGCTATTTCCAACCCCAATAGGGGTGCGATAGGGATGCTCCCTAGCACCTCTTCTCTTTGTGATCGCAGCATATGCATTGGTTCATTGACAGTTATGTTGAAATTGGCTTCAGAAGGAGAATTATGTTCGGGCTACTCCAGAGATGATATTTCTATTTCTATCCTTCAGTATGCTGATGATACCATGATTTTTCTTGGGGATGAGGCAGAACATGCAAGAAAGGCCTCTTACCATTTGAACGTATTCAAGGACATTTTGGGCGTACAGTTGAATAGAGAGGAATTGGTAATTGTTCCATTCGGGCTTACCCAAACGAAGATTCATGAGGCTAGTTTGGTTCGGTTCTCCGATGTGCTTGGGGGATGCTCCCAGTCACATACCTGGGACTTCCGTTGGTTACATGCCTGCTTTGAGCATCTGATTGGAGACCTATTCTGGGCAGAGTGGAGAATAAAATGGCTGATTGGAAAGCAAGGACTCTATCTCGTGGTGGGAAGCTAGTGCTACTCAAGCATGTCCTGTCTGCTATTCCCATTGTCATCTACTCCACAAGGCTGCTCCCTGCTGGCGAGAGGTCTAAGATTGATTGTATGATGCGGTGGTTTTTCTAGACAGACTGTTAGCAGGAGAAGACTAGTATACACCACATTACTTGGGAAACTATAACGAAATCCAAGAGGGGTGGATGACTTGGTAATTGGTATCCTGAAACTTTAATGCATTAACACATTAGGTGCTTGGATTGTGGGGTAACTCTGATGATCTGGTCTGCTGCCTGATGCATGCTATCTATGGCATTCATAGATCACTGACAGTTGGGAGTGTGTGAACACCCACTTTCTTGTGGCAGGGCATTATGAAGATTCTTTCGGAGCTGGGTGAAGTTCCTCGATCGGTTTTTGGTAGTTGATAGGTGTTCCGCTTCTGGTTGGACAACAGGATGAGTTTAGGTGCGTACCCGCGTTTATACGCATTAGCAGAGACACGGGATGCAATGGTGGGCGAGGTTTGGGCAGTCGGTTCTTGGAATCCCACCTTTATTGCGGCTTTTTTAGAGTAGAGGTTGGATGACTTCTTGCCAATGCGTGGGGACTTGGTAGATGGGGACGTCACCTATGGGAGAGACCGCTTTCATTGGGCCAACGGAAGATTTCGGTCAAAAAGGCCTACCGTGAACTTGCTAGTTTGCTACCAATCATGGCATGGTTCACGAGGAGCTTGACCATGATTGCAGAATAATTTGTCGCAGTAGAATGCCACTGAGGGTTAAGGTATTTCTTTGCCTCACTAGACACGGTCGCTTGTGTACAAAGGTGCGACATGATAGGATTCTAAGCACTGGAGTCCTGGTCTGTGAGAGATGCGGTGATGAAAATGAAGATATGGAACATCTTTTCTTTGGTTGCAGGCTCTCGACGATGGTCTGGGAGGGAGCAGGTATCATGTAGCTTAGAACGGACAATGGCACAACGTTCTGAGGTCTATAAGAGCAGTATGTGTCAATTCACATGAGGCCAGCTCCCCTGCCTTCATGCTTCTTTGGGCCTTTGGTGTGCTAGAAATGACTGTATCTTTCACAGGCAATGGTGTAAGAATCTCAATTGTCTGGACTTATGTATGATTGTAATGTTTAGAACATTGATATAATTTTTGCGGTGGGTCTCAGCCCAGAATTTCACCCTCGTTACTCCCCAAACTTTGGTTGAGGCGTATATGTTAGAACTTACTGGATGCCACTTTTGCACATTTTTCGGAGAACCTTGAGATGAGTATCTGGACATCATAGTCATGACAAGGGATGCTACATTTTAGTTATATTTGCATCTTGTTCTCCCTTCCTAGCTTGTACATATATGGATATCTATTTACATATTTATTTATAATTAGAAATAATTACTGATGCAAACATCAGTCTGATATCCTGTAATATCCATATCCTCTTTGTGAATACATTTTAAGATAGAAGTACATATGTAGAGAGGCTTATAAGCTATAACTACGTAGTTGAACATCTTATATATTATTTAACTATCTTTGACATGATTATTGATGAAATAACTACTTCTCTTTGTTTTATTCTTAATCCATCAAATGCATGTCCTTAAGCTTGTCTACAAATTATTTGTACTAGTTTCGGTATCCGATATTCATATTGTTAGAGTATTTGGAGCATGCGTCACTTATGTAATAGGTGGGTAAATGGATCCCTCCAAGATCCATTTACCACACCACTGAGTTTAGTCCCATACCATCTAGTGGTGGGACTTGGAGGCCCTGTAGAAGCTATATAAAGAACCCCAGGCCTCCTGTAACAGATGAGAAAGTTCAATAGAATATCCGCCCTGTTAAGGGTTTCTCCCGTGGTTTCATCCCACTCCTCACGGAGTAGGGTTCCACGTAAAATCCTGTTGTGTTCTTCTTATTTTATTATCTTTTCCACGTTCGCTTCCGCTTCCGATTTTCTAACATGGTATCAGAGCGGGTTCGATTCTCACAAAGTTTTTTATTTCTCTTTCATTTGATCGAGAGTCGATTATGGTGTTTTGAAGATCATGTATATTCATGTTCATTATCATTCAATGATCTGCTCGTGTTCAAGTTCAAAATGTTGCTCGTGTTCAAGATGTTGTTTTGTGTTTTCTGAAGCCCTAAAAATCAAGATGTTTCTCTGTACTGCGCCGCAACCCCAGGCTGGCAAGACCTAGGAGCGAGATCTGATCTCCAGATTGCCTCCTGGCCTCAACGCAGCCTTAGAAGCCCCCATCGTAGCCAGCCAGGCAAAGGCGGCGCCTCCCCGAGCCCCTTCGCGTCTTCAACATCCTCCATCTCTAGTGCCAGACCGAACACAAAGCACCTTCACGTCTTCGCGTCTTGACCTGGCGCTCCGCTCCTCCTATCTTCATCGTTGCCTCGTGTATCTCCAGCCAGACGGAGCCTCAGGAGGAAGCATCGATCTTCCAGGACCCTCCTGGAGAATGGCGACGCCCTATCGTCTTCAGCCACCAGCTCCTGGCGCAGCAGCACCTCCACGCGAGTCGCAGGTCCCAGATCCAAGGCCAACAGCAACCACAACCGCTACCAGGCGACATCTCTTCATCGCCGCATCTCCTCGCGCAAAGCGCGCGGTGCTCCCATCCATGGCGGCGCGATATCGAAGCAATCCATGCGCCCTCCACGCGGCGCGAGCGCATCCAGGCAGCATCTCCCGCCGTTCGCAGGCGTCTTCGTGATCGGCACCCTCCAGGCGCAAGGCCACGAAGCCCCCGTCGACGCTTGTTCATCTCAACATCCCCACAGGAGGCGGCGGCTTGAAAGGGATTTCACATCCTGTATCCCGTTGTGGGAACCCTAGCGGGGTCCGGTTATTTAAAAAAAAATTTAGGGTTATGTTGACAGAGAAGTCCAAGTGGGCTTTGCTGTTTAAAAAAAAAGAGGAGGGGGAATGAAAGAAGCCCACGGTTGGGCTGGAAAAAAATGAAAATAAAAAAGGGAGGGGGGAGCTGATTTTTGTAAGGCCCAAATGGGTCAAGTTTGTTTGTTACAAAAAAAAGGAGAGCGAGAGAGAGGAGGGGCCCTTTGGCCGTATATTTTTTTAAAAAAAAGAAAAAAAGAAAAAAAAGAAAATTTGAAAAGGCGCGTACATTTGAAAAAGCCGTACGCATAGTAAAAAAAATGAAAGAGGCACGTACAAAGAAAAGCCGTACGATTTTTAAAAAAAAAATTTAGAGAAAAAGAACCGAAAAAAATCATTATCGGCTAAGTGATGTTTTATTCATCCCCATGTTTATGTATTATTTTATCTTCTCCCAACGTGGTCATATAATGTCATTCCGACCAGTATGGGAGAAAGGGGGAGTATATGTAGAGTCACAGGTCTTGTTATAAAATTCAGATATCAGATTTTGCAGACCGGTTAGATATTCAGACTCTACAAATTTCAGATTCAGACTCGACGATGACGCATGCCAATCATTTGTCATTCTTGTTGATCGGCCAGAGCTTTCATGTGAGCCATAGGGACTCCAGAGCAGAGGACTATTCCCTATGCCATTAAGGGCAAGGGTTTTCATGTGGTATCATAGGGACTCCACAGTAGAGTTCCATTCTCTGAGCCAGATAGACACTCCAGCCCCGTTCGTCCTCCTCACATGCACGCCATGAGAAGTAACGTCCTCGACTGCAGCAGTTGTGCGCGTTGGGTTGATATTGTCTGTAGTGTCATGTATTGTGAGTTGAGTTTCTTTCTGTTTGTCCAAGCTGAGCATTGCATGCTCCAGCTTGAGGGGGAGTGTTAGAGTATTTGGAGCATGCGTCACTTATGTAATAGGTGGGTAAATGGATCCCTCCAAGATCCATTTACCACACCACTGAGTTTAGTCCCATACCACCTAGTGGTGGGACTTGGAGGCCCTGTAGAAGCTATATAAAGAACCCCAGGCCTCCTGTAACAGATGAGAAAGTTCAATAGAATATCCGCCCTGTTAAGGGCTTCTCCCGTGGTTTCATCCCACTCCTCACGGAGTAGGGTTCCACGTAAAATCCCGTCGTGTTCTTCTTATTTTATTATCTTTTCCATGTTCGCTTCCGCTTCCGATTTTCTAACACATATCATATCCAATATCCCTTCTAAAACAAATCTATCATATATCTCGTTGAAAAGGATATGTTAACTCATTTTTTCACGCCATGTTGACCTCCGATAAGTGTCTTTAGAACCATATGATTATAAGGTAACATCTATATTTATTGCTGTATTTGACCGTTTGTCATACTCATCACAACCTTTTTTTTTAAAAAAATAGACATCCCAAATTTACTTAATTAGTAGTTAGGTCAGACACGACAGTTCCATATCCCTATTTTAGAACTAATAACCCATTAGCAATATCAGCTACTTCTCTGAAATATGGAGAAGAGCTCCAGAACAAGGTACTATTCGATTCTCCCTAAATAACCCATTGATTGTGCCTTTCGGTACTTCTAACAAAAGTCAACATCCTCCAAAAGATTACTGCTGATGTCAAAGTTCTGATAAATATTGTCCTTGGTTGGTTAACACCTACCTAGGGCTAGGATATTCACCACAATTTTTTTAAAAAAAGGATTCCTCTAATCAGCAGTCATTGTAATTTGCCATGATTCCACAAGAGCTGATTTGCGGTCTTTTGCAGGGCCTTTTGGTATGGTTGCTTCAGGCTTCAGCAAGTCAATGACTAGGAGATCTTCCAGTTTTTTCTTGACAGTGGGTGTACCTATGCATACTTATGGATTTAAACCAACAAAAATACTAATACTTTTGTATTGACCTTGATTTCACAATCATCATAGAACATATAACAGTCATGCAAATGTCGAGGTCAACTATTTTTCATCATTGCTCTCACTGCTTGCCTCATTTCGATAAATGAAGATGCGTTAGGCCTCGTATTGTTTCCCTCTCTTCGACAAATATTGTGGAGATGTAGTAAGGTCCATGGTTTTAACAAATGCACCTCGACTCTCGAGGCGTTGGGGCATACACATCTATGTTTTGTTTTGGAGATTGAGCGCACACCTACATGTGTAGGCCTATTTTCCTTTCAAAAAAATATATTTGTTTTGGAGAAACAGTCTCAAGACTATAACCTCAGACAATATTGCTGAAATGTGGTTGGTTGGCATGAGATAGTTCCAAGTCACTGAGGCACCGCATCAAGGTGTTCACGAGGTGCTGCTTTAGATTTGGCTCCTATTTCTATAGTTTGTCCTCGAAAACACCTTAAAATGGAACTGCATGCCTGAAGTATGTCATCTTCTGCAAGCTTGCAAGTCCTTCCTCCAGAACTAAATTGAATTAGCACTTGCTACTTAAGACTCCTCAATCCTTTGCTTTTAACATTGTCCTTCATGTCCAAGGCATCGAGTTGCTTATAGTGCTCACCACACACTATTAAGGCCTAGGGTTAGTGCAGATTCGATTTTGTTCAAGGATTTAGAGTTTGTTTGTATTTTTCCTTAAATGGTCTGGTAGTAATGCAGTAAGCCTACCGCCCAAAAGACTAGGGTTCAAATCCCCCGTTATGGGGGTTACGTTAGGTAGTCGACAAACAACATAAAAAATAGTCGAATCTTTCAACATGGATTTGAGTAAGAATCCATATAGCAGACCCTACTTATAGTGGGAGAAGGCTTTGCCATTTTATTTAGAGCTTGTTTCTATTTTTCCTTTCATTTTATTTGTGCAACATTTGTCAATTACACCTTTTCCCATTAAATATTTAGTAATATTTGTAAAACTTGCAATATCCATAAATCTTCTTATAAATTGGCATTGAATCATCATTCTGTTGCCTCTTTAAATGCACGAACCACCTTGGAACATTATCTCATTTCATCTTTTATTATGGAAGCCACTACAGATTCAATAAATCATACACTTTTGCTGGTAAATTTGTATGAAATTGCTAATTATTTGTTGTAGATAAACAATGATACTGCATCATGTACACGGAAAACATGAAAATTAGAATAGTAATCTATGTGGGCATGCATGTCCTATGTACATATTGTCATCTCGTGTCAAACTAAAATGTCTTAATTTTGAATGATATGCACATAGTTGTATAATTTGCTCATGCTTATGCCATCCCAATTCTAAAGTTCAATTAATGTCCTATTTCTTTTTTTGAATTATCAAATAGTGGAGGACACGATTGTTTTTTTTGTTAAATCTAACAATAGAACTGGCAGGTATTAGCCCTTGATAAGCGTTATCTTGATCCCCGTCGCACTGCTAATCCATCTCAGTCGGAGAGAGAAGAAGGGATAATTCCACTGACGGATTCTCTGCCAATCATTCCTGAGGTCCAATTTTGTACCAAACACTTAAATTTCATGATAGAAGTTCAATAGTGATTTACCATACATATACCTGTGAATGCTTGTGCTATTTTTTTCATTTTGACTTACATCAAAATTGCAGGTTTTTTCTGATTGGAAAAATGAAATTGTACTAAGACTTTAAGAAGGAAAATTTTAAGTGTTGTCAGAAGCAAGTATGGCGCTTACCTAGGCATTGAGGTGAGGCCCATCACCTTGTGATGGTGGGATGATTTGCACTGGGTAGTCATGTGGCGAGCATCTTGATGAGAAGCTTGCTTGCTCTAGATGAGTGCCTAATGCAACGCCAAACCAAAAAAGAAAACCCTTGAGCGTCGTTGCCCCCACACAAATATTATCTTACACTGCCCAATTTCGATCAAGGGTTGAAATATTGATGTCATATCGATATGGAAATATCAAGGATATTATCAGGGTGGAAATTTCAAAAATTAATTGGAAACGTAATTTTGTCACGCATTAAAATGAGCTTATTGTTATGATAATAATAACACACCGTTGCATTTATATAAACATAGAGAAAGTGCATGGCCTCAAATTTCAGCGAAAATCTGTTGAATTTCTCCGAAATTTCCATTGCTATGGGTCAACAAAATCGTAACGATACCTTATTTGTTTTCTAGGATTTCGACAAAATCAGAGAAATGTCAACAATATTTCATCAAAATTACATGTGATTTCGGTGAAATATCAAAATAAGGGAATCTACCCTATGCTTTCTTCAAAATTTGCCTATATCATTGAATTTCCCCCATTTCTCTACCGATGTGTTGTAGAAGTTCCTTTAGCCAGTTCCTAAACTACCAAATATGTTAAATCATGCTTCAAGAGTTAAATTTAAGTTTTCCAACTTATGAGGCTTCTTTAGGCATACATATATATTTTATTTAGTATTTATTGCAAGTGCCATCTAATTCTTGTTGAATGGGTGATTATCATGGCTTTTGCTTCTACTTTAGAAACCAATTCTGACTCTAGGCAGCATGTTGCTATTTAATATCAACACTTATGGTGATTAAGATGACAATACAACTTCAAAACTTGTATTTACACTTATATTTTACAAACAAAAAAATAAGTTTAAATATAAGTTTTGAAATAGTATTGTCTCATAATCACCACAAATGTGAGGAGGGTTGCGTTAGGTAGCTGACAACCAATGTAAAACAGTCGAAGACAACTTTCTAAATATTATTTCTTAAAAATACTATTTAGGAAGTTGCCTCAAGACAGTCAGATATTTTCAACATGAATTTAAGCAAACATTTAGATTTCGTTGGGACGTTCCCTACTTACGATGCATTGCATCGCCCGAATGCAATGAAAAATTGGCAAGGGCCGCTACTTGCCCCGATGTAGTTCAAAAGTTGCAAGGGTTCTCGCATGAGGAATACATGCGAGTAAATAAGCTAGTTCCACTGCATCACCACTCTAATGCAGTCCAAAATTTACAAGGGTTCTTGCATGATGGACGTATGCGAGTAAAGAAGTTAGTCCAAAAGAGGTTGCAAAGGAAGTTGCGGATAGATAGTTGGAATATTGACACTTTGACTGAAAAATTGATGGAGATAGTTGATACGATGGAAAGGAGGAATATTCATATACTATGTCTCCAAGAGACAAAATGGGTTGCAGAGAAAGCAAGAGATATCGAGAAGACATTTTTTAAACTTTGGCATTCAGGTAAAGATACAGGTAGAAACAATGTTGGAGTAGTTGTTCATAAGGATTTGAAGGTTTGTGTGGTTGAGGTGCAAAGATTCAGGAATCAGATTATTTTGCTAAAATTGGTGTTTGAAGAAGAAATTATTAATATCATCTCAATTTGTACACCGCAGATTGATTTAGATGAAATGATTAACACGCGTTTTGGAAGGATCTGGATAAGATTTTGCAAGGAATCCTACAAAGAGAGATTATTTGCCTGGATGGAGATCTTAATGGACATGTGGGAAAGGATGCTTCAAGGTATGCTAGTGGTCATGGAGGCCATGGTTTTAGGGATAGAAATGAAGATGGAAAAGTCATTCTGGATTTTGTAACGGCTTATGATCTTTTCATAGCAGACACTCTCTTCAAGAAGAGGGAGGATCATTTAATTACTTACAAGAGTGGCCTGACTAGAACACAGATAGATTACTTTGCGTTGAGGAGAAGAGATCACAAAGACTGCAAAGTAATCCCAGGAGAGAGTTTGACTACCCAACATCGCTTGTTAGTCAAGGATGTGCAAATAAAAAGGCTGGTAAAGAAAAGGAGAGTTTCTTAGATCACTAGAATTAGATGGTGGAATCTTCATTTGAAGCAATCAAGTTTTAGGGAGAATGTTTTAGAAGACTTATCTTGGAATTGTTACGGAAGTACAAACGAGACGTGAGAGGTGGTAGCATCTTGTATCCGAAGGATAGCCAAATAGATGCTAGGCGAGTCAAATCCATGACAAAAAGAGCCTTGGTGGTGGAGTGGAGGGGTGCAATAGAAGCTCAAAATTAAAAGAGCATATTTTAAAGCTATTTCTAAGGATATAACAGAGGAAACTGTCACAAAATAAAAAATAGCAAAGAAGGAAGTAAAGAAGGTTGTAAGCGAAGTCAGAAGCTTATGAAGTTTTATACAAAAATCTCGACTCTTTCGTTTGGTTGCAGGGTTGGGCACGGTTGGGTTGGCCCAACCCGAGGTACCCCTCCTTCCAACCCTCCCAATCCTCCTCACAGTTTACTATTCACAGGGGTACCCCAACCCAACCCAACCCTGCCCAACCCTGCAACCAAACGAACCCTAAGGAGGGCCAAAAGGATATATTCAGGTTGGTCAAAGCAAGAGAAAGAAAGACCAAAGACCTTTCTCAAGTGAGATGCATTAGGGATGAGGAAGGTTACCGCTGAGTGTTTCCCCCTTTTTTTAGACTTCAAAAAAAAGTGAGATGCATTAGGGATGAGGAAGGTTACATGCTTGTTACTCAGAAGGATATAAAGACTTGGAAGCAGTATTTTCATAAGCTTTTCTTGGGGAAAGAAATAGAGAGATCACTTTGGGTGATCTAGCTAGTAGTGAAAATTACTCGAATCGTGCAAGCTATAGACGGCTACAAAGAAAGGAAGTGGAGGAGGCTTTGAAGGTTATGAGACCCGGGAAAGGTGTAGGATCGGATGACATTCCTATAGAAGTATGGAGAAGTGAGCGTGATTTGACCTGGCTTAGAAATTTATTCAATGTTATTTGGCGGATTAAGAGAATACCTGAAGATTTGAGAAGTATCATGGTGCTTCTTTATAAGAACAAAGGGGACATTCAAAATTGTTCAAATTACAGATGTAACAAGCTGATGAGTCACACTGTGAAAATTTGGGAACGTGTGATCGAAAGAAGGTTGAGGCAAGTTTTTCCAAAGTAACAGAAAATCAATTCGGATTCATGCCAGGTTGCTCAACCATTGAAGCCATCCATTTGCCGAGGAGAACAATGGAGATTTATAAAGCTAAAAAGAAAACCTCCATATGATTATTGATTTGGAGAAGGCTTATTATTCTGTCCCACGTGAGATTTTGTAGAGAGTTTTAGAGAAGAGACAAGTACTTGTCCTACACATGAAGCTCATAAAGGATATGTATGATAGGGCTTTATCTTGTGTTAGAATCCAGTTTGGGAAGATTGACTATTTTGACATCAACATTGGTTTACATCAAGGTTCAACTTTGAGTCCATTTCTTTTTACTTCGATTATGAATGAGTTGGTATGTCACGTTCAGGATGAAATACCTTGGTGTATGTTATTTGCTGATGATATTGGGTTTATTGATGAGACTAGAAATAGAGTAAATGAGAAGCTTGAGGTCTAGAGACCTGCATTGGAGACTAAAGTATTTCGTATAAGTAGGGCTAAGATTGAATATATGGAGTGCACTTTTGATGGAAGCAATAATGAATGAATCGAAGTGAAGATTGGTGACGATAACATTCAGAAGATAGATTCTTTTAGATACCTAAGATCTAATTTGCAACATGATGGGGAAATTGATGGAGATGTTACTAATAGAATAAATGCAGGTTGGCTAAAGTGTAGAGGAGCCTCTGATGTTCTTGATGATAAGAAAATTCCTTTGAAAATCAAAGGAAAGTTCTACAAAGCAGCCATGAGACCTGCTATATTCTATGGATATGAATGTTGGCATGTGAACCATAGACATGTGCAGAGAATGGCAGTAGCAGAAATGAATGAGTTAAGGTGGATGTGTGGACATACACACGTAAAAATCAGATTTAGAATGATGTAATCAGAATGAAAGTTGGTGTAGCTCCGATCGAGAATAAGATGCGAGAAAACTGCTTAAGGTGGTTTGACCATTTGCAAATGAGGTCAGTTGATGCGCCGGTTAGGGGAAGCGAGTTTTGGGATTTTGAGTTGGCTAAGAGAGGGCGAGGAAGGCCCAAGAAGTTTTAGGGTGAGACTATATGAAGGGATCTTAGTTTTTTGGTTCTAAGCCTGAGAATGACCCAATATAGATTTTTGTATGGGAGAGGACAAAAAAGGTCTACTCTCGAGATTCCAAAATGAGGTCTACTCTCGAGATTTTTGTATTTGTAGAAAACACGGTTGATATTGATAATAGAGAATCGATATCTTGGTACGACATCAAATATATCACTTGAAATGATGGAAAGTTTGCTCTCAATACTTAAAATTTCATCAATATCAGTGATACAAATTGAAATATCATCGATATATCGCTTGATATTGGCCGATATCGAGGAAAAGGATTTGCATGGTAATATCGACATCCTTGCTTTGTCGATATGGATATATCTTCAATATATCGAGGATATTTCGGGATATTTCATACATGACTTCGATTCTCTTGCGTTCTCTACTACTTTGCCATTGCCATGCTAGCTTTGTATCTCCCTTGAGCATTTCACATTACTTCATATCGTCCTCCTTGTTGCTTCAGGGTTTTTGTTTGCGTCTTTTATTTTAAGTGTGTCTTGTTATAAAAGCTTTAGGTGCTTCTTTTGGATGGGTCTTGCATATACAATTTTTGATGTTATATATATTTTATTATAAAATACAAATAAATTCAATAATAAACAGCAATAAATTTACCGGTTCGTGATGGTCATGGTGAACGCCTTACTATTTGGAAGAAGGGACCCGTTATGTTAGATCTTCATGTAAAATTTCTCAAGAGACACGAATGAGGCTCTTTAGATAACCTGACCGACACACATGAGTCCCAACATTAAACAATACATGAGTAATCATGACAACAGTGTAATCGGATCCTAGAGAGATGTAATTACCCATCTAATTACACAAACTCTAACACTTCCTCTCAAAACAGAGGTGGAAAAGCTCCGGCTTGTTATGAAGAAAACAATCAACACATCTTCACTCGAGTTGTGAGGAAACATGCTTGAAGTAGTTGTTGCTAGGAGGAGACTCATGTAGAGATAGCATTGGGAGGATACCCATGCTTGTAGTGGATGCTTGGTGGTGACAGTCAGCTAGAGGTAGATGTATTGGAGTAGGTGTCCATCTAAAGTAGTAGTAGGAGTTGATGCCAAGCATGGGAATTAAAGTTTTCCTCTCCCATACAAAAATCTCGAGAGTAGACCTCTTTTCTACAAATAAAATCTTATATGAGGCCTTCATCATAAAAATATCAAGAGGATCGTCTTTCATATGGGGACCTAAAGAGTAAGTTTCTCTCTTATAGGGACCTTGAGAAGGGTTCTGACATAGGAAGCTTGAAAAGGAGATCTTATTTTGGTGGCCTTGTGCAGAAGATGATGGATAGATGATACGCTCTCTTAGTCTTATGTGATCTCTATAATAAGAAATGATATGCTCTACTCTCTCACCCTTTGCTCTCCTACTTGTCATAATTTGAGGATACTTAAACCAAGTTGGGAGAATAAATAGGGTGAAAAATCTTTTTATTTTCTCATCCAATTTCCTTCTTTTTTTACCATGTTTTTTTAAAAGTCATTGTAATTTTCTTGGATTGTTTTTATTCTTTTCTTATTGCTCTTTTTTTGTTTCTTCCTCTTGTTTTTTATCATTGCTCTTTTTTCAGTTCTTCGTATTGTTTTTGTAATAGTGGAATAACAACAACTGGTCCTTGGGCTGACAAAGATTTACTTAGAAAAAAACTCGAAAATGGACCCAAGGCCTATTAGAGCATCTAAAAAATCAAATTAAAAGCATGTTAATGGGTTGCCTTCCCCACTTAAGTTGTCACGAGGGAGGTCCACTTGTTGGTGCCCTTTTTTTCTTTGAAGGAGGCATTGTATCTGAATGTAGTGGAAGATCGTTCAGCCTCTTTGTCTCCAACACGTTTCTCTTCTTGGCATGGATCTGAAAGCAAAAATACAATTAATAACCACTTAAATGGTCTAGTGGTAGTGCATTATGCCTACCCTCCAAAAGATCCGGGTTCAAATCCCCCTTATGGGGGTTGTGTTAGGTAGTCGACAACCATCGTAAAAAATAGTCGAATCTTTCAACATGGATTTGGGCAAGAATCCATGTAGTCGACCGTACTCATAGTGGGAGAAGGCTTTGCCATTTTTTTACTATTTTACTATTAGTAATCCATTTCGATGGATCACTAGAGTACTAGAGTCATTACTGAGTCAAATATCCAATTATGCTCTCATCCAGAGGATGAAGACGTCGATCGCAAGATCTTGATGATCATGGTTTTCAAATGAAGTGTGTCATCTTCATGATTATACCATCAATTAACTATTAAAATAGATAATTAGTTGAGTTAAAAAATACAATATTGATTCGAATGACATGAATTAAAAACAATGATTGATATACCTGGATTGTAATTGTCATCGTTTTATCCGTTGCCTCACAATCAATGGCTTGCCAAACTCTCCACGACCGAGTCTTTTTGCCAGAAAGCTCGTTTCTAGCGATAGCATCTTGTATATCCAAATCTGCATAAAATCTTTCCATGCAATCTCTAAAACCTCTCCTCACCACAATATCTAGATCACTATAAGACTCAGGGTAGAAGAAGAATGTGTTCAAATGATAAGCCGATAGATGCAAAGGTGTATTGAGCCTTCTTGTGGTCTTTTGAGGTAATTATGTTCACAAAAAAATTATAAGATAACTCCATACCATTGAAAAAATTCAATTATCTCTCACTTAGTCTCGTCAAACCCTTCATAGACAAAACCCATGGATGTGAATCAATCTGCATCAACCACACGAAATAAACGAACCAAAAGTGTGAAAACTTAGATAGCATGTATGGTGCAGTTCTAGAATGTAGGGCTGGCAACTATGGAACTCGTTGCTTCTCCCTTCTTGGTTTTCCATCATTTGCAGTTCTTCCGCTTGTCTGAGGAAAACATCAACCTCAGCTTGTCTTTTTTCTCATTAAGTCTTTCAAGAGTGAGGAAAGTGATTGCAAATGTCGTTTGCCCTGGCCTTGCAATGTCCCTCTTGTTGGTGAACGTACACATCAAGCTTAGAGTTTTGGTATGAGTAAATGAATACTATGAGCCTCTTTACCTTTGTAATTACATTCTTCACCTTTGACTCTTTGCTTATATCCTCCAACGGAAGATCGACGGAATGCATGGCACACAGAGTCCACCATATCTGCGGATATTTTGAGCAGCAATATTCCCCTGTTACATTGGTGGATGCATTATTCGTCACAATCTGAACCACATTTTCTACTCCCACTTCATTCAGACACTCATCTACCAGCTTAAAGATGTATTCCGCAGTCTGTGCCTCATTAGAGGAACTATGGACTTCAAAAATGAAGTACCCAAGGTGCTATTGACACAAAAGTTTATGATGTTCCTTCCTCACATGTTCGTCCATGCATCTGTCATCTGAGATCATCCGATTGACTTCCATATTTCTCGATAGTATTACAAGTCATCATACATTTTCTTCGTCGCCTTCTTCAAAAAATGAATCCTGAGCTCATACCTCATCGTAGTCTTTAGTACATGACCATGCTTCCCAATTGCCTCCATCATCTGCATGAAGGGCTTCATCGTCAATGCATTGAAAGGAATTGCCGATGCATATGCCCATTTACATATATATGAGGCATTCCTTTCTTGATGATCTTTGGATAATGCATATTTTATTGTCATCTAACGTGATGAATCTTCTACTGCGATGTTCTTCTCCAAGGAGTCGGATATTCGTGATCTCTTCGCCGATGCAACATCTTCAGTGATATCAATCTCATCTCTCATCTCCTGAACTTCAACGACTTTCTGACTTTTCTTCTTGACAACGTCATCCATGTACAAGATCATCTTTTTCGTATCTTGATCCACCTTGGGACATGCAACCACGCTGCCTTTTCGGTGTGCTAGTTGTTGCTTGAACCTGTATACACTTCCCTTGTCATTTTTTTGCACAGCCTGCAAGTAACCGTGTTGGGATCCACATGGTTCGAAAGGTACCCATATTACCATGCAGGATCACTTGATCCCGATGACACATAAAATGAGGAGTTGCTACCGGAAGCGATGTTCGTCGGAGGTGTTTTTATCTACATAGTCATAAACTCACATGTTACTAATCAACAGAACCCTAAAATAATAGATGTACAATAAAACATTCCAACAATCAGCTAACAATAAAATATAATGAACATGTAATATATAACAATCAACATGTAAAACACTAAAAAAATTGTATTGATATGAAACAATTGTTTGTTTTCATAGTTTATATCATAACATTCGCAACTTAACCTAAAAGCTAAACTACGGAATTATTAAATATTTTCCTGAAAGATAGTCCATATCCCATGAAGAGTGTTTACTTGTTATCCTTGTTATTAGCTATGGAGAGCTCAATTTTCAAGAAATCATGTTATGTTTAGTGCTTATCTTCTCAAATTAAATAATAGAAGTGCATAAAAAGTATGCTAATGTAATCATGTGCTACACATGATAATAGCCACGAACAGTTTTCATATTAAGTAGGTTCAAGGGAAAGCTGAGAACACTTACGAATATTGCATAATCTAATCCAATATGAGTAGGTTAAATAGATGATAAAAGATGAAGCATAGAGAACAATAACTCTCAACAATCAATCGATGACAATAGGTAAAACAACAATAGATGAAAAAAGTTGAAGCATACAACCGAAAATGAAGAGCAATAATTCTCAACAATAGATGACAATGAAGAGCAATAACCACATGCAACCGAAAAAAATGGAGTACAATAAAAATGCTAACAAGACAACCTCGGTCCTTGTTCTTGGTGGATGGGGAGTTGTGAAGGAGAGGAGAGCATGCTAGAGGACCGATGCATGGAGGAGTCCCCGCCGTGGACTCAAATTTTATCGAAATTCGATCGAATTTCGATTTCGAGAGGTGATAAAAAATCCAACCGAAATGGTTGATATTTTGGCTAGATGGTGGCCGATAGAACAAAAGCTGACCAAAATGATTGAAATTTTGGTCGAATTTCGACCGAAATTTTGTCTTGGTTGGTCACTGATATAGGGATCAAAATCGATATATAGGGCCATGGTCGTCGACTCGTCACAATGTTGTCGACGACATAGAGGAGGGGCCAACGATGACCTCTGAGGGCGATGTAAGCGTTTTCCAGTAGGTAAAGGGATCGAGGGAGTTCTGTACACAATGGATTTTGGAGGAATAAGTCTTACTGGAGCACAATAACCCCTAATCCCCAAAATTGGGTATTGAGGCCCTATGCTTCAGTAATTTTTTGGATCCAAATCTTTATGTAAATATCGGGCGCACTTGGTTGACTTTGTCGAGTAGTCGAGTCTACCTGACTAGTGACCGATTTGGCCTAGTCGAGTCGGTACCCTACCCAACTGGAGTAATCAAACCGAGTAATCAGGTTAGTCTGTCGATTTTACAACTATAATATTGTCTACGTGTTCTTCAATTTCAAGCTGCAGGATCATCGACTTGAGAAAGAAAGAGATCCTTTCTTTTCGTAATCATGCACGCTTGAGTGAATGGACTGGAGATCTCAATGTACAAGCTCATGACGAGGAAATTTTTCCAGGTTCCGGATTGACTTGGTGTACTTTAGCATATGCTAGTGGTGCCGAAGAGATTTTAGAACTGAGAAGGAGATAGCGAGGTGAACGTGGTAATGGAACTTCATCTTCAAGCTCAAATGTTGTGCCGATGAATGCGGAGTTACATCTTGAAGACATAGAAGAAGAAGATAATGAAAAAGAAGAAGAGCTTGATTTGGATGATGACATTGGTGAGGATGAATGACACGTGTCACTTGCTACTTGAACTATTTTTATTTTACTTGTTATATTTGTTTCTTAACATTAGTTTGTGCTATGTCGCAAACCTTTTGTTCTTAACTTGCTTCGTTTTTCTTTAATTGCTTTTTTTAAGCTCTTATAAATATGAAAATTGCTAAATCTATGCAAATATATGAGAGTATATATATTAAAAATAATTTATATATTTGGAATAGTTAAAAAAAATACAAAACCGACGATTGCTTGACTAAATCCAATTAGTCTCCCGACTTACGATTAATCCTTAGTCAATGACCCGCCCGACCGATTACCGACTAATGTTGAGAGTTTTTATGTTATTTCATCATTTCACAGTTTATTTGTTTCTCTTTCTTTAGTATGTAATTTACCCATTAAGGTTTCTCTCTCATATATAAGAGAACCCTTGGGCTCTATGAATAAACAACGAATCATTTTTTTCCATATGGTATCAGAGCGGTGGTCCTAAACCGGAGCATGTGCCCTAAGACCTTAACCCTACCTTATAGCCCAACACGCCATCGCCATCAACGATAACCGCCGCCATCAACGGCAACCAAGTTTTTAAAAAGCATGAGGCGTATCGAGCAATTTTCCCCAGTATTGCCTCGAGGCGTAAGCCTCGAAGCGTATTGAGGCGTAAGCCTCACTCGTGAAAGAAATTTGTTCATAAAACATAATAATTAATCGTAATTACAATTTCAAGTTCTAGAAATTTTATAGTTATGATTAAATGCATAACTCCATGACATTTCAAGGCTAACATCATGGTTTAAACATCCAAGTTGTTATATACCTCTCTCTTCTTGGACTTTAAATCTATAAGGAGTCAAGTAGATATGGATATGCAAGCACAGTAATGGGTAACTCTCCACAAAATTTGAAGTTTTGAATAAAATTTAACTAAATGGACTAGATGTAACACACCGTTTTCAAAATTAGGTGAGATATGTATGTCATTTAATTGAGAAGGATAAAAGAGTAAGCAGTGAATCAGTGATCACTTTTTACTTTACCATAAGGATTGAGGGATAAAATACTTGGAATATTGCATGTTATGACCATCTTTGTTTATGCATGCTTTGATGTGTCTTAATTTAGTCCCGATTGAATAGAAGAAAAGATGAGACATGTTTACAAAAATGTACTTTTCTAAATTAGGTCAAAGTAGGGAACTTGCATCCAATTATTTTAATAAAGAAAGCATTTATGCTTGATTCATACTAAAGAGTAGAGGCATTAGATTTAAGGACTCAAGACTCATTTTTTTGTTCATGTTGATTTATAAAGGACATGTATAACAAAGTAAAAATAAGCTTAATACTTTAATAAACTAAAAAATACATTTCAATTAATTGTGAGCTTTAAGGACTTGCAACTACTTGCATACAAAACATGAAAAGCCCACAACCAAAAAGAAAAGAAAAAAATTATAGAAAAAAAATCAGCACACAAATGAGGCAGCGCCTCGAGGCGCACGCCTCACTGAGGCAGCATGAGGCTATAGCCTCGAGGCATTTTTCCTTGAAAAACGCCTCGAGGCGTAGCGCGTTTTTAAAAATAGTGGCGGCAACAATGCCGCTGCCATTAGCGGTAACAAGCAACCGCCATCTCCAATAGCAGCAATCGCACCAGCCGCCGTCGTCGTTGCTTCCTATCGGCAACAATAATAGTAGCCGCAACCACTACGTGTTGGTTGTAGCAGCCGCAAATGTCAGTTATGCCGCTCCAGAGTTTTTGGTGATGATTTGTGGGTTTGATTTCACAGTTTTTGGCTTGAATTCAGAGGTTTTTGGTTTGATTGCGGTCCAAAAATAATGAAATCAGACCGTTGTGGACCTTTTTGAGACCTAGCAAGGACCGATTGTCTAGGATCAGTTGTGGAATGAACCTACGCCCAAGGTTTTAAAAGGCGTGAGGCGTATCGAGGCGTAAGCCTCACTCGTGAAAGAAAATTTTTCAGAAAACATCATAATTAACCGTAATTACAATTTTCAAGTTCTAGAAATTAAATAGTTATGATTAAATACGTAACTCCATGACATTTCAAGGCTAACACCATGGTTTAAACATCCAATTTGTTATATAACTCTCTTTTTTGGACACTAAATCTGTAAGGAATCAAGTAAATATGGATATGCAACACAATAATGGGTAACTCTCCGCAAAATTTAAAGTCTTGGATAAAATTTACTAAAGGGACTAGATGTAACACAATAGGCATACTAAAGAGTAAAGGCATTAGATTTAAGGACCCAAGACCCAAATTTTTGTTCATGTTGATTTATAAAGAACATGCATAACAATGTAATAATAAGCTTAATACTTTAATAAATTAAAAATGCATTTTAGTGAATTGTGAGCTTAAGGACTTGAAAATACTTGTCTACGAAAGATGAAAAACCCACAATAAAAAAGAAAAGAAAAAAATATTGCAGAAAAAATTTAAAAAATCAGCACACAAATGAGGCAACGCCTCATAAGCCTCGAGGCGTAAGCCTCACTGAGACTGCATGAGGCTATAGCCTCGAGGTGTACGCCTCAGCGCCTCGAGGCGTGTTTTTAAAACAATGCCTACGCCCACAATCACCATGTTTCATGTCTGTTTAGACACCTCGCTATCGGTCTAGGTCCTAGTTCTTTGTCCTCGATGTCTAAAAGCAAAGTTGATACACCATCTACAAGTGCCTTCAAGGGTCCAATGCCTATTGTTAAGACAGCACAAATCTACGAGTTTGTGGGCGATGTAGTTCATGAATCTGTTGTAGAGCCATCATAAGAAGCATATTCTGGCGTAGGATGAGTCGGTGGAAAAGATTGGGACCAACGCCTCATGGGAGGCAGACGATGCATATGCTAAGGTGTGGCTATATGGCACAGTCTCTGTTAATATAACATATGATGTCCTGAGTTAACCTACAACAAAAACGACGTGGGATATCCTTACAGAAACATACTCTTAAGCGAGGAATGAGTCGAAGATATTGCAACTCTAGCATGATATCTTCACAACTAAACAGGGTGATCGTCCTCTTCATGCCCTATATACTCCTCTGAGGGGTATGTTTGAGTGCCTTCATAGCTACATACTCCTGATAGCCTCACCAGAGCAACATAAGGCATATAGAGATGCTGTCATGACTGGGGTATTTTTGGTCACCCTTAACCAAGAATATAACTCAGCCCGCTCTCAGCATCTCATCGAGACAACCATACCTCCTATGGAGGAAGCGTACCGCATGCCGAATCGATTGAGTATCCCCTCTACCATGTCCTCTCAGACATCTTCGGCTATGGCAGCTTCCCGTAGTAGAGGTGGTTCATCTTCATTCAGAGGACGAGGCACACGTGGTAGATGCAGTCCGCATCCACGTTAGACATGCTCATATTGTCACCGCTCATTCCACTCGGAGGACACGCGTTACTCCAAGCACGACTTTCCACTATCGACCCGTACTGCGAAGCAGTCTCGGAGTGCTCCTGATATCTTCGATACTCGTTACGATGACTTTGTTGCTCATCTGAGAAGATCATGCCACCAATCGTCAGACCCTCTAGTATCGGTTCTCCGGTATTGCAGCCTCTACTAGTACTTCATGTATTACTCATGCATTTACAAGTCGCTCTAGACCATATCCTTTAGCATGGAAAATGGAGTCTGGAGCTTCACATCATCTATGCAGAGATCGCTTGCAGTTTCGTACTTATAGTTCGGCACAACCAAATAGATCAGTGGTGATTACAGATGGAACACATTCCCCTATTACTGACAAGGGGTGTTCTTTTGGCTCCCTTTATATATTTAGAAAACGTTCTTCATGCATATGCATTCTTTATGAATTTACTATCTATCAGTCAAATCGTAAAGGATTTACGTTGTTGTGCTATATTTGACTCTAATTTCGTTGTTTTTCAAGTATACTCACGGGCAGGGTGATTGGATGTGGCTGTGAACATGGAGGTCTGTACAGGTTGATCCAATCTCCCTTTGCTAGTGCCACTTCTCTTTTTGCATAGTCGATTTCTCCCTATATGTGGCATCGTCATCTACCGCTGCAAAAGAGTGGTCGCCTCATTCCTGACATCTCTGTCAAGTCCAGCTTCCAATGTGAACTTTGTCAACTTGGAAAGCATTATCGGTGCAACTTTCCAAGTCATCAAGGTCATAGTAGTCAGAGTCTATTTGAGTTATTTTATCTAGATATGTGGGGTCTTAGTCATGTACCTGATCATCAGGGACACATGTAATATTTGGTTTGTGTTGATGATTTTTCCAGATTGTCTTGGGTTTTTCTGTTAAAGCATAAGTCTGAGGCCATTACATTGATTCAGAACTTTGTGGTTGAAATAAAGAATATTTTGTCCGCCTCTATAAAATATATCCGTTCTGATAATGCTCTTGAGTTTTATACTACACAATTGTCTCAATTTTTCAGCTTACGTTGCATTATCCATCAGGCTTATGTCCCTATACTTCTCAACAAAACAGTATTGCGGTCTCAATAAAACGGTATTGCGGAACGCAAACACCGTCATCTTTTAGATATCACCAGGACTCTCCTCATACAAAGTCAGGCTTCTCAATCATTCTGGGGTGATGTTGTGATGACAACATGTTATCTTATAAATCGGATGGCCTACTTCTCTACTATTTGGGGTGAAAAGGCACCCTTCTCCCTTGCTTTTTCAGAAAAGGACATTTTCTCTTTTACGCCACGAGTATTTGGTTGCATGGCATGTGTCCGTCTCTTGTGTCTTGGCTATGACAAGCTCGCTCCTCGAGCTGTCAAATGTATGTTCGTTGAGTAATCTCACACCCAAAAGGATTATCGATGCTTTTATCTTGTAAAAGGACAATATTATGCCAGTGTTGATGTTACTGGACTACTCTTCTATATGTGACAGGTTGAATTCCTCTGAGTCTGACGATGCGTTGTTTTTCCATCTCCACCTGTACACGTATCTCAGCTTGTCCTCCATGCTTCAATGCCTTCCCCAACATCCATCATATCTCAGGTAAATTCTGAGAACTTGATTTCGACTTATGGTACTACTGGTGCTTATGATTTACGAGCTCAATCACAGGATGAACTTGCATATATTCTGGATGAGCCAGAACCACCACAAGGGATTGACCTGGGGTGGTCTATTGCCTTGCGGAAAGGCAAACATTCCTGTGCACGATACCCCCTCACAAGCCATGTGTCTCTGGAGCGACTTTCACCATTTTCAAACAATTTATTATGGGATTATCTGCTATTGAAATCCCACGTACATATAAGGAGGCCCTCAAGGTGATCCAGTAACGCCTAGCCATGGAAGCAGAGATGGTCGCTTTACAATTCCATGGCACGTGGAGCATTGTTACTGCTCATGAAAATGTGTTCGTTGTAAGATGCAAGTGGGCGTTCACTGTTTAGCATCGAGCATATGACAACATTGATCGCTACAAGGCACAACTTGTGGCTCGTGGGTTCACCCAGACCTATGGGGTGGACTATAAGGATACCTTCTCTCCAGTAGCCCGACGCTCCACACTCCGGTTTCTTCTTTCTGTTGCGCTCACACGAGATCCTCTATGGTGATCTCCAAGAGGAAGTCTACATGCAGCAGCCACCCGGGGTTCACTATTGAGGGTGCGTGTCAGAAGGTGTGCAGACTTCACTAGGCAATCTATGGCCTTAAGCAGAGTCCAAGAGAATGGTTTCATCAACTCTCGGACGTGATAGAACAGAAGGTGTTCATGAGATCGACTACAGATCACTCCTTGTTTGTTCAGAGGCCCCAGGAAGGTATTGTTGCTATACTGATGTATGTTGATGATATCATTACATGAGATAATGAGCATGACATTCAAGTTGCTAAGGTCTTTCTTGGACAACAGTTTGTTACCAACGACCTTGGTAGTCTACGCTACTTCCTTGGACTGGAGTTTGCCAAGAACTAATGAGGTCTTGTGATGACTCAGAGGAAGTATGTTATGGACCTTCTCTCAGAGACTGGGATGGCAGATTGCAAGCCAACCACTACTATGGACCAGTGTTGTAAAAGTTACTCGACTGGCCCGACTAGTATGTCCGACTAGTCTAGTCAGTGGGGTGGCCGACCGAGTACCTACTAATTCCGACTAGGCACACTAATCGATCAATTTTTGCTTGGAGATACTATATTTTTTTATGTTTTGCTTTTTTATAAGCAAAATAATATGTTTAATGTTTTATTTCAACTCAATTATTTCTTTTTTTATTATGATAGTATAAAAATGTACAAAATCTATGTAAATGTATGTATAAAAATGGGTTATATATTTAAAATAATCATAAAATTAAAAGCCGATTAAAGTCCGACTAAATCCGATTAATCGCCCGACTGCTGATTAATCCTTAGTCAGTGACCCGGCCAACCGAGTACTGACTACCGACTTTTGCAACCATGCTATGGACACAAGTATGAAGTTATATGATGACGACACTAAGGAAGTGACAAGAGGAGAAACAAGGAGCTTGTTGGAAAGCTTTTATATAATTATATGTGACCATCACTAGACCAGACATATCCTTTGTATCGAGCAAATTAAGTCAATTCATGGAGCAGCCCAGACATGCCCATATGGATGCAGTCCATATGATTTTGAGGTACCTGAAGACCTCACCGGGCAGTAGTCTTATATTTAGTAGAGGCACAACCCTTATTGTTGCAACTTGTGTAGATGCAGAATATGTAGGATGCCCAAGGACAGGAAGTCCACTTCTGGTTTCACTGTATTCGTAGGGAATTCTTTGGTATCATGGAAGAGCAAGAAACGGATAGTTGTCATCAGATCCAATGCAGAATTAGAATACATAGCTATGGCACAAAGGAGTACAGAGATGACGTGGGTCAGACCCGTTCTGACTGACCTAGCTATTGAGGTGCATTTTCGTATGCACCTCTAATGCGACAACCATGTTGCACTGTTTATTGCTAACTGTTGGGAAAAGAGTCTTCGATAATCATTCATGAAACCCTAGACTCTCTTATATAGGGAGAGACCTTAAGGGTAAATTACAGAGATGTCTATATAAGATAAAGAAATAACGACAAGATACATAAAGTGATAACAATACTAGAAACTATCTCTACACTCCCCCTCAAGGTGGAGCATAGATGTCTATCATGCTCAGCTTGGATGAACATCTCTGAAAAGGTCCTCTGAGCAGTGGCTTGGTGAATACATCTGCAGTATGATCTCCTGAGCTCACATGTGCAGTAGATATCAATCCTCTTTGGATGAAGTCCCTAGTGTAATGGCAGTCAACTTCAATATGCTTGGTCCTTTCATGAAAAGCGGGATTGTTGGTAATGAACAATGCTGCCTGATTGTCACACTGAAGCTTCATAGGTAGGGGCACAGCTATATGTAGATCTTCTAGTACGGAACGAACCCACATCATTTCCGTGCTGGCTTGAGCCATGGCCCTATATTCGGATTCGGCACTGGACCTTGCCATAACAGTTTGTTTCTTGCTTTTCCAAGAAATCAGAGAGCCTCCAACAAACACTGCGAACCCTGAGGTTGATTTTCGATCCTTAGGGCATCCTGCATAATCTGCGTCTGCACACGCTGAGATGGATATGTCTGTGCCCTTTCTGAATAGCAGCCCTGAACCTGGAGAAGACTTCAGATACCTCAGTGTATAGCATCTATGTGAACTTGTCTTGGTTGCTCCATAAATTGACTTACCCTGCTAACTGCAAATGCAGTGTCTGGACGAGTTATGGTAATGTAGAGGAGTTTTCCCACCATTTCTCTATATCTCCTCTTATCTACTTCATCAGTATCACCATCATACAACTTCATGCTAGGGTCCACGAGAATACTTGATGGTTTGCATCCGTCCATGCCAGTCTCAATCAGGAAGTCTGTAATGTACTTCCGTTGTGTCATCACCAAGCCATGTGCATTCCTTGCAAATTCCAACCCCAGAAAATATCTTAGGGTTCCAAGATCCTTTGTAACGAACTGACGGCCTAGGAATGCCTTCGCCCTCTCTATGCCCTGAACATCGTCTCCTGTAACAAGAATATCATCCACATAGACCATAATGACAACCGTACCTGCCGATGACTTCTGGACAAACAACGAGTGATCGGCATTTGACCTCTTGAATCCCTGTTGCTCAATTAGGGTGGACAGCTGCTGGAACCATGCTCTCGGACTCTGTTTGAGGCCATATATCGCCTTGTGAAGTCTACAGACCATCTGCTTCTCCCCCTCAGCAGTAAACCCAGGTGGCTGCTGCATGTAGACTTCCTCCTGTAAGTCCCCGTACAGAAAGGCATTCTTGACATCTAGTTGAGAAATGCTCCAATCACGGACCACAGCAACGGATAAGAGAATACGAAGGGTCGAGTGTCTCACCACTGGAGAGAATGTATCCATGTAATCCACGCCATAGGTTTGTGTAAACCCACGGGCGACCAAGCGTGCTTTGTACCTATCCAACGTGCCATCTGCATGATATTTGACTATGAAGACCCATTTACAGCTCACAATGGATGCATCAGGAGGTGCAGGGACCAAGGACCATGTGCCACGGGACTGTAAGGCCCTCATCTCTTCTTCCATAGCTAATCTCCAGCAATCATTTTTCAAAGCTTCCTTGTATGTCCGTGGTAAATCCACGGCAGACAAGGCTGTGGCAAATCTCTGAAAATCACCTGTGAGACGGTGGAAGGAAACCTGTGAAGCAAATGGATAAGATGCACATTGCCTCCTCTGCTTCCGAATAGCAATCGGAACATCAAGATCATCATCTGTGTCGTCCTGTACTGAGGGATCCTGTACATGTACCAAACCTGACCCGTCAGTAGTAATGCCATCTGAACATACATGAGACGTGATGATTGGCTGCTGTGTAGTCTGAGCAGGATCTGACCGACGCGTATAGAATTTAGGTAACGGTGATATGATAGGCTGTGGAATGGGTGGAGGTGGAGGTGGTGGTGGTGGTGCTGGCGTGGGAACAGGCACAGGGGACGAATCCGACGAACTCCATGTAGGTGGTGGAGGAACATAGATATCATCAGTGGTAGTGGTTGGTACCATTCTGTCACCGACAGAAGAAAAATACCTGACAGATTCAAAGAAAGTGACATCAGCACTCACGAAGTACCTGTTAGTTGTAGGATCATAACACCGGTATCCCTTCTGGGTCCTGGAATAACCAACAAAGACGCACTTGACTGCTCTAGGAGAGAGCTTGTCAAGTCCGGGAGATAGACGATGAACGAAAGCCATACTACTAAAGACACGTGGAGTCAGTGCGAATAACTCCTTGTCTGGAAAAATAAGAGAGATAGGTATCTTCTCACCATGGACTGAGGATGGCATTCGATTGACCAGATAACATGCAGTAAGAACATCGTCGCCCCAGAATGAAATAGGAGCACAACTCTGAATCAACAGTGTTCGAGTAATGTCCAAGAGATGGCGATGCTTTCTTTCCGCCACACCATTTTGTTGTGATGTATATGCACATGAATAATACCCTTTGATGAAAGAAATTGAGAAAGAGAGCGTGTACAAAATTCCAGGGCATTATCCGTCCGAACATATTTGACTGAGGAAGAGAAAACATTTTGCACTTCATTAATCAAATTCTTGATCATATCTCCTGCTTCAGATTTATTCTTCAAAAGAAAGACCCATGACACACGAGAAAAATCATCCACTACCACAAGATAAAACCTGTGCCCCTGATGATCGGGAACACGACTCGGACCCCATATATCTATATGTAACAACTAGAATGGGGAGCTACTGCTCCGACTCTGACGACTTGGGAAGCTCGACCTATGATGCTTCCCCAACTGACATGCTTCACAACGGAAAGACGAACTAGGAGAGATCTGGGGCAGAAGATGGCGCATTTTCTGGACGGAAGGTGACCAAACCGGAGATGCCAGATGTACGGAGAGACTGGTCCAGCAGAATGAGAGGAGACGCCAGCATAGGAATCCCGAACCAGCCGATATAAACCATTCTGCTCAGAGCCACAGCCAATCACCTTGCCCGTGAGTATGTCCTGAAAAATGAGAGAGGACGGGTCAAATATAGCACGACAATTCAAATCCTTCGTAATTTGACTAATATATAGCAAATTCAATGAGAACTCAGGAGCATGTAGGACGTTCTGTAGCTGCATAGTGGAGGATAGGAAGACCTCCCCCTGTCCAACAAGGGGCGAATGAGTACCATCTGCTATCTGCACTGAACGACCGGGAGGAATGGCCCTGTAGGCCTGTAATCTGTCTCTATCTTGGCAGAGATGATGTGTGGCTCCGGAATCTATAACCCAGTCAGATATATCATGAGATGATGTGAATGCAGTAGATCTACCTGAGCTACTAGCGGCAGCTGATGAACTGGCAGAGGCAGCGACAGCAATATCTGAAGAACCTCCAGGCGAATCACCAGATGAATGCGGCATAATATCTCGGAGACGGGCCACAAGTTCGTCAAATCGATTATCTGCAATAGACAGTAATGGAGACTGTGAGTGCTCTGCAACACGTGCCGATGCTGGGAACCCATGCTTAGAATAGCATGTCTCCTCCGAGTGTCCTGTGCGGTGACAATAGGAGCATGTCTGACTGAAGCGACCACCCCTTCCCTGGGGTCCACGGTCACGTCCACGACCACGACCAAAAGACGGTCCACCCCTTCCACGCGAGACTGCCATCGCTGATGGGGTTGGAGTAGAAGAGCTGGAGGAAACTGGAATGCGACTGAGCCTTCTGTAAACATCCTCCACTGGAGGAATAACTGCATCAGCTATGATCTGGGACCGGACGACATCATACTCAGGATCAAGAGCCGCAAGTAGAACACCCACCATAGTGGCGTTCCGAAACGTCTTCTGCTGTTCAGGAGTAGCAGTGAGAGGAATGGTACTGTATAACTTCTCAAACATCCCTCTGAGAGATGTGTATAGGGAATGGAGAGGTCTGCCGCTCTGCTTCATTGTGAAGATGTCATGCTGAAGCTGCAGCATCTTTGTCTCATTTCGCACCTTCAAATATGTAGCGGCAAGAATGTCCCACATCGCTTTAGCAGTGGGCTGATGGAGGACGTCGTTAGCAATCTCCATCGTCAAAGTGCCAGACGACCAGACCTTTGCGTAGGCGTCATCAGCCTCCCATAAGGCATAGATCCCTGTCTTTTCTGCAGGCTCATCCTCGGTAAGAATGTGCTTCTTACCATTAGACTCATGAACTGCATAGCCCAGAGTTCATAGTTAGACCCGTCCATCTTCACTATTGGTGCAGGACCTTTGAATGCGTCGGTGGAGGGTATTTCGACTTTCGATTCTGACATACTGCCGTTTGGAGAAGAACTAGGGTATATAGACACGGTGATGAATGTCTACACCAACTGCATCGGATTTGGGTGCGTATGTAGATCTTACGCACTCAAATCCATATATCGGACGAAGAGAGAACTAGGGCATGCCTCAGAGAAGGCTTACAACCCTAAAGCGGGTGGCTGGGTGCCGCCCAAAGACTTGCGCGACTTGCTGGGACTGCCTGGGGGGCCGCCTGGGGACCTAAGGCGGCAGGCTGGCTTGCGCGGCTGGCTGGGACCGCCTGTGGCCTAAGGCGGCTGGCTGGGACTGCCTGGGGGCCTTAGGCGGTGGGCTGGGATCCACGCGGGGCTGACGAGCGGAGCCCTAGGGCGGGGCTGAGAGCGAGATCGGTCGAGGGCGAGGCCTAGGGTCCGCGCGGAGGGCGAGAGGCTGCTACCGGAGATCGGTGGCGGCGTGAGAGGCGGTGCCGAGGCGAGGGCGGGAGGTGGGGAAGGGGGCGGCGGGTAGGTGAGGAGAGCCCTAGGGTGGCTCTGATACCATGTTGGGAAAAGAGTCTTCGATAATCATTCAGGAAACCCTAGGCTCTCTTATATAGGGAGAGACCTTAAGGGTAAATTACTGAGATGTCTATATAAGATAAAGAAATAACGACAAGATACATAAAGTGATAACAATACTAGAAACTATCTCTACACTAACAATCTAGCCTTCCATGAGAGAACCGAGCATATCGAGGTAGACTGTCACTACACTCGAGACATGATTTAGAAGGGTCTCATTTCTACGTCTCATGTTTGTTCAAGTGAGCATACATTAGACGTGCTCACCAAGGCTCTAGCTCGATGACCCTTTCAGAGATGTTGTTCCAAGCTGAGTCTGATAGATATCTTTGCTCCAGATCGAGGGGGAGAGTTGAGAATTTCTATGTTCTGTCATTATTTCACAGTTTATTTATTTCTCTTTCCTTAGTATGTAATTTACCCATTATGGTTTCTCTCTGCTATATAAGAGAATCCTTGGGCTCTATGAATAAACAACGAATCATTCTCTTCCACAACTACCGACTTTTGCAACTTTGCTCGAGAGCGGAATTGTCGATGTTGTGTACAAATGGATGTATATGGCACTTGATGCGATCTATTGCCACAAATGCACAAAGCTAAGAGCAAAGGAATATATGAAAGAAAAAAAATCAAACCTTTAACTGAATTCATCTTATAGTCAATCTGATCTGACAGCACATTGAAATCTGAAATAAATATATAAAAGTAGCAAGTACCAAAACATGAATTAACTTGGTTCATAACGGTCATGGAGGTCGCCCTACTTCTCAGAGAAAGAGACCCTCTAGGTGAGATTATCATGCAAGACTTCTCAAGAGATACAAGAGGTATAAAATCAAATCTTAAACTGAAATCATCCTAGAAATAATCCACCCTGATAGCATGTCGACGTCTGAAATAAAAATATAGATGCAGCAACAAGAACCAAAACATGAATTTGCGTGGTTTGTGACCGTCGCAGTGGCCACCCTACTTTGTGGAGGAAGAGGCCCTCTAGGAAGATCTTCATGTAAAACTTCTCAAGAGATACAAGAGGTGTAAACAATGTAGGGTGATTTTGAAAGTGGTATAATTATATCTTGAAGAGATATAATTAACCATTTAAATGTGTATTTTCAACAATATATACGTTAGGATGTTACAACTTTACTAGTATTAATTATATAAGAATTATTGTAATTGTATATGATAAAGTAATTGTTATACTATGTAGTGTGATTTTGTCACATTTTATTGGATTTTGGATGAAAACCGTCATCTTTGTTCATTTTCCAATATGAATACAAATGCGGATACATATATTAATGAATAAAAAATGTGTTACCATTATTAAAATGAGATATGAATATATTCATATCCCCTATATAAAGAGGATACTAGTTTAATGTTATCAATGTATTAGTTCTATAACTTGAATGTATTCACATCCCCTATACAAGTGTTGCGTTATGACAGAAACAAGTTGCTCACACTACTTCAGTATATGTACATTTATACAACGATTATCAATCCCCAATAGGCACATACCTTAGATGATTTTTGTGTTTGTTTGTTGATAACTTAGTATGTTCATATATTTTAGGACCTTTTGATTTCAACTGGGAATGGTTATCGGAAGTGGACATTACCTGGTTGAAGAAAGAACTTCAAGGAAAGTCATCGGTTGGAATTACAATTATGCAAAAGAACAAAAATATCCAATTAATGTTATGTGCATGTTATTTAAGAAGACCACTAAAGATGTAATCTATAGAGCTATCTAACATCAAATGAGATCATTCAAGAATCCTACAACATGTAAAAATGCCCTCTAAAGGTGGAGGAATTGCATGCTTATATAAAAGAGGAATGTTTGAAAGTATCCAGTTGAAGTTGGTAACTTTGATGCAGATGACATGGACTTTGATTACAATGACGAATGCGAGGAAGTAAATGTTCTGCTTTGATAAAGGATTTCTCCTTGTAGTGAGTAATGCCAATTCACACCTTACCAAAAAGGTAAAAAACCTGTAGACTTCTTCGTTACCAAGAATTATATAACATTGAAAAGGATTAGCTCCCACTAAGACAAACTTCTATTGTGGATGATAAGCAGACGTGCTTGAGAACCATTAACATATTGCTCGCTTCTTCTATCTAACGGGTACAACATTTAATGTTGCAAAGTCGCAAAACTTCAAGGATGTGTTTCATTTAATGTCCCTGATATGAAGTTGTCATACCATGAGCTTAGACTTCCATTGCCCTAATATGAAGTTGTCATACTATGAGCTTAGACTTCCATTGCTTCACATGCAGAAGGAATATACATCCATATTGATGGTTGTGCTATGAACTTAGAGTCACCTTGATTCATATTCAGAAGGAATTCACGTCCGAATTGATGGTTGTGCACAAGAAAACATGGGTGTATTATGGATGCTCCATTATGGGTGTATTATGGATGCTCCATTATGTCTGATGCCTAGATGGATGAAAGAAATAGAAGCACGCTTAATTTTATAGTGAATTCCTATGGTGTATTGTTCCAAGGGCACTATATTTGTGGAACCAATTGATGCATTGACACATGTGAAGACATGGAGTATATACTTGTGCTTCTTGATACAATTTCTGGAGCAAATTGGATATCCAGTGTGATTCAGGCTGTGACTGACATCAGAAGCAACTGTACTTTAGTAGGTGAATATTTAATTATATTGGTAATGAACATTGACGTATTTTAGATTCAACATACTTCATCATAGCATTTGGTTCAAAAAATGTCTTTGTAGTTTTGACGATAAGACCCGATGGAGAAGCTCGATTAGAAGTGGAAAGGCCTATTGCATTTTGCAGCTTCCATCTTATGGATTAATGTCTGGAGCTACTAACAACAACTACGAGGGCCACTGACTGATTGACATACCTCGGTAGGCACAAAGGTTGAACTTTGACATGTCTTTAGTTACGGGTTGGTTTCACAAATCTCCTATACAAAAAGAAGCATTTATAACTTGTGGCTACCTTCTGCTCATGAGTCTTTCCATGGGGTTGGCAATTTCTCTAGGTGTCATTCTTTTTGCCTTCTCGATTCGAAAGAGGTGGTGTGCCCGATTTTCCTGAAGGACGATGACGACATTCCCCATCCTCTTTTATATTTTCTGGTGTGAAATTGTGAGGGAGATTTGGGGGTATCTTTGTTCAAAAATTTCGGTGTAGAGGAGCTTTAGCGAACTTTGGAGATGCAACGTACCACCCCAAGCTGGAGTGGGCTAGGCCTTTTACTTCATCTGGGCCATCTGGATGGCTGATTTTTTTGGATGGAAAGAATGATTGCGGTTGTTGATTACTTCTATGATCACAATGGACTTCTCAACATGACAGGCAAGGGTGTTTACAAATTATAAGGAGTTGGTTCACCGTGATGTGACCCAATATGCAATAATATTTCTTAGAATTTGTCTATAAGAATAAGCATATTTTGAGGACTGTGCTTATATCGAAATGGGCTAAAAGCAAATGCACCAAGGGAGCAAGGGGTAAAATGGCCAGGGGTATAATTTTATGCCATCATCTTGGAATTATATATTTGATCCTTTGAGTACATGAGGTCTCCTGTTACAATTTTCAACTTTTTGTTTATGAGAAAGGCAATAATGGGATACATAGACGAAGCTATAATCGTGATAAAGAAGCAATTGAGAAAAGCTTCAATGGAAAGGAGTACGATGTGGTATTTCATGTCATTGGCAAAAGGTGGAAATGCCAACTTCATCATCTGTTGCAAGTTGCAGGTCATTTTTGGGATCCTCAGTTCTACCATGGCATTCCTTTCTGTTGCATTTGATGCTGAGATAATTGATGGATTATATGAGTGCATATAGAGATTTGTCCCAGATGCATCTGTGCAAAAAACACGACAATGATTGAGTTGAGAATGTATTTTGTTATTTTTACATGGTGTAATGCCCATTTTAATGTCATGATAGTCAAATCAACGGTTTGAGATGAGTGGGTTTTTCTACTGTAAAAAAGGTTGTACCTCATTAAAAGTTCATAGAAATCTCGACCATGGCATTGGTTGGTACCTCATTGAGATGCTCCCATCGCCTTGTAGCATCCTAAGCCTTCAACAATACTGGTACCAGAAATTTCTCTCCTCTTTTAAAGCCTTGCTATTCGACTATGGCAGTGGTTGATACATCTGGGAGATATTTTTGTCTATAGTATTTTGTTTACGGTTTCTTTATTTTAACTATTATACTGGGATTACATATGCATTTAAATTGGGCAGTTTTGCATATGTTGAAGATGCATCCTTAACGCACGCCAGGCATACATACATCGTCAGGTATACTCAATATAAAAGCATCAGCTTTACCCCTATATGGGAATGTTGAAAAGGAAACGAGAACTCAATATAAAAGCCTCGGTTTTATTATGTTGAGAGCTGCGGTGACATATTTCAAGTTTTGCTTGCAGCAGTAATTTCTCATCGTCTCTACAATAGTTGCCATTCATCCCAAGTGACTGAACATTCACTGATTATCTAAGGTGGAATTAGATAATAAAAACAAAACAACCGATCCAAATGTATTGTATGGTTCTCTGATTGAACAGCATCATTTCATTGCTGTGTTTGTTGGCTATGACCTCAAGTTAAATACCTTGAGGAACTTTAACCTGGTTACCTAGTGGCACCGCCCTTGTTATCAGAAGTTGTGTTAAATATGCTGCTGTTAGTTTATTACGTGCATTCACTTTCTAATGTTTTTACTTTGCAGGCCTATGTGACACACTCTCTTCAAGTGGAAGGTTTAAGAGGCATAGTAACCATCCCTGCCAAGTTGGAGTCCACGACACTCATCTTCAGCTATGGGATCGATCTCTTCTTTACGCAATTCGCACCATCTAGAACCTATGATTCACTCACAGAGGAATTCAGCTATGCCCTTCTGCTCATCACAATCGCGGCTCTGATTGCAGCAATCGTTATAACATGGGTTGTATCTGAACAAAAGGAGCTGAAGGAGAGATGGAAGTGAAAACACCATCCAATTTTTCATTCAAAATTTTCCCAATTTTAGTATCTACAAACTCTCCATTGCAGTTTCGTAGAACTTGTTCCTGTGGCGCAAACCCACGCCGCGAAGGTAAGTTTGTAATTTTATTTAGAGTTACGTATACATATACTCGTAGAATCCCAAGGTTGCAGAAGTCGGCAGTCGGTACTCGGTCGGCAGGGTCACTGACTAAGGATTAATCGGTAGTCGGGAGAGTAATCGGATTTAGTCGGACATTAGTCGGTTTTGAATTTTTTAATTATTTTAAATATATAAATCAAGTTTTATAATATATACTCTCATTTATATTCATATATTTAGTAGTTTTAATATTTTTGAGAGCTTAAATTGATGTTGGTATCTACTTTAAGAAGCATTTTGTAATTCAAGTATGGTGATAAACTCAATTGTTTATTTAATATGCCGAGAAAAATAGTTCCCTTTCGTCATTTTTTGCTTTATTATCATTGGTGCTTTCCAATTTATAAAATATAAGAAAGAGAGGATGGGAACTAGTGAAAGAGAGTAGTTGTTCATGACCTGATAAAAGTAGTTGGTAATCTTGTGATTAATGATGTTGTAATTTATAAATGACAGTAGCAGTTGGTAACACAATTTACTTTGAATATCGGGACGGGTTGCTATGTCCGTTTTCCAAATTTATGTAATGAGCATTATCATCAGAACGTGTTGGGAGTTTCCTTTCACATGCATTAATTAAATGGTAAGACCATATTAGAAAGCATGGACAAATTAAATAGTTGATAGGTTACTTTGCACTGCATCGTTTATAGATGATGCTTTATTTAATTAATTGGTTCTAATATAAGGCTTTGTTGTTGTGTTGTGTTCTAATATAAACTTGTTGCATTATGATACTGGAACAACAGTGCTTCTATACGTCTTTCGAACACTACTCATGAGTTGGATAGATTACAAATTATAAGTGAAAAAGAGAGGATGAACTTTGGAAACTTGCAAAAGAAAGTAGAGTCGATGCATATAAGAGAAAATCTGCAATCTGGTTCAATTCTGCTTAACAAAAAAGTCAGCCGAGAAATCTCTATGCAAAAGTCGGCCGAACTAATCGGGCGATTAATCGGGTCTGACCGACTATTGGCCGATTTGGCCTAGTCGAGTCGGGTACCCCCCGACTCGACTAGTCGGACCGACTAGTCGGCCTAGTCGGCCGACTTTTACACAGTGTAGAAACCTGAATGTAATTCTTTTTAGCACTTGTAATAGAGTAGTCACATTTAGCTCCCTTTGGAATTTTCCTCAAAGCTGTTCTCTGTATGAGAGACAATTTTTGTTGCAAAAACGTAGTCGTAATTATACGTATGTACTTTGTATTTTTTTAGGCTTGTTGCATGCCTATGCATTACTGCGGCGGAGACTCTCTCTCTCCCTCTCTCTCTCTCTCTCTCTCTCTCTCTGTGTCTATCTGTTTTTTGTGTAGCTTAATGCGATCAGGGTTGAAAAATGGCTGTCTATGGCAAATCGGAGGTCTTTAGTTTGCCCTTTTTTTTGCAAATTATGCAGGTAGAAGATATATAAATTTAATATGATAATATTTTTACTGAACTACAGTAGCTTTTCAGAGGGTGGATTAATAATCACATGAGATGTCAAAAACTGCGATATTTACCCTGATGTTGCATACATGACTAGTGAGGTTTTGAACTCGTTATTCCTGATTAATGCATGTGTAATTTGGTTGTTGGCTAGTAGATCAATCATATGAAATTGGAAGGAAAACTCTTGGTGGATATATCTGCTACACGTTGACATGTTCCTCTCTTTTTTTCCGCAGCTCTTCATTGCAAGTCGACTCCGATCCTATGACCCTTCTTGGATAACATTGTGAATCTTCGTGCTATTCCCTGTTGGAAGTTACCTGTTGGAAGTTACGCCTCTACTTCACCTCAACCTAAGGGTAGAAATAAGAGACTCGATTGATATTACAAAAAAAGACAGATATAATTGAAATTGCAGAAGTTAAGAAGGGAACTAAGTGATAAAAACCCTATAATTTATTTGGTTGTTACCGAGCTTTACTCGTCATTCTTTTTTCCGTGGAGATGAATGACAATACAACGTAGTTTGATAAGCTTCTGCTCTTTGACGTGTATTTATTTTCCGGTGGTATGCATGAGTTAACTATTGGGAACTGCGGAACCATTGTGAATGTATGGTTTTCCTCGTTTGTTTGTTTTGCTTTACTACTTATTTTCGTTTCATGGCAACCATAGGGTGTTACTTTCGCTTAACATTACAGCCTTGGCACCTCACCAATCGATGTACATGTGTCCAGAATATCGACGTGTTTCGGAATGAGGAAGTATGTTTGAGTCCCGACTCATCCCCTTCGCAACATGATTCTTCCCATAAGGGGTTTGGATTTTTTTTTTGCATCTGTATCACACAACCATGCCATTGAAAATATGACCACAATTTCTGAGCAACATCAGTTGGCTCCAGAGTAGAGAGTCGAGGAGCATGCCAAGTTTACATGCCATGCCGGTGGTAAAGATAGTGTTTGCCGTTTGGTTCTATCCACAACTACATCATCCTCCCCCTTATCTATAATTGTTACTAGAGGAGGTTGTTATCCAATGATACCAAGGAGTCTTCCATTCATACAACGAGAGATATGTCCTAGTACTTTGGGGGACTTCCACACCAGATGGTTCAGGATAGTGGGTGATCTGACGTTGAATTCCAGTTGAAGTTTTGAATCAATTAAGAAGTTCAATTGAGGAGTATAGTATGCCTATTTATTTCTGGTTCGCAGCTACTGCCTTAGGAATAGCGGAAAGAATTAGAATATATAATAGCGCATATAATAAGCTCGACAACTAGATTTCAAAATATGAAGGATGGAAATAAGATCGCAGAGCGTAAGGTGCCTAGCCCTTCTACATGGCTCCAACTTTTGTTGCACATCTGGCAGAAATTCTTACATATTGGGTTGATGAAAGGAAGAGTGATTTTGCGCATCATGAGTGTGGGGATGCGTAGGGTGATGATTTTTGTATTATAATGTAATTTGACCATTGTTTGGAAGACTAGAAAAGTACAGAGAATATCAAATTTCTTTGGAAGAGGAAACGATCTTGAATACTTTGAGTAATCATACACTGATACCCAAAAACAACAGATAGATCGATTATGACCATAAAGGAATAAGGCCCCCAAACATCTCCAAAAATTCAAAAAGAGAGGTGCAATAAAGTAATTGCTCGGTTCACTTCAACAAGGCTTAGAATGCTCTTGGCTCTAAAAGAGAGTTTAAACCAGGGTACCGTGTTTATGATTACATAGAGTAGTTTGATATCATTATTCAATAGTGAACGGTCATTAAGGAAGACAAAAGTAGAGCATCTTCAAGTTGCATGAGGATGTGAGATGGCCTTTGGGAAAAGCTCACAATGATTAACCCTCTACAAGAAAATTCAGTATATGCTACAACAATAGTAGTCACACATTAGTGCCAATGTAGTCCCAATATAGTCAGCAATACATAGTTGCATCTACTTATAATCAAAATTTCTGTAATCGCGTTCAAATGGCCGCATTTACATGTGGGGGCCACAAAATGGTCGCATTCTAATCCAAAAATTTAAACATGTGACCATAATATGATCGGTGTGTGATCACATTATATCAACTCACAATCAAGATTTGCATCAAATATGCAACCACAAATTTGCCACATCTTTGCCCTTTTGTTGGTGCAATTTAATTTTACAAAAATAGCACCAACTACAGTGGTGTTGCCTCTGCTCCTCCGCCGGCTCTTGCTATTACTCTTAAGTTGATGTTGTTGTTGGAATGGACTAAAATGTAAGCTAAGTTTTATAATAGATAATCATGCATTCTTCTAATACTTGTACATCAACACATAAGAACATCATTTCATTGATTCATCTAGCACTTAGAACTCGATACACTGCAACATTCTTTCACATATCATTTGTACCTCGACACATCTATATTTATTCATTCATTCACTTAGCACTTGTACCTTAGCACTTCACAAATATTCATCAATCCATCCATTGGATATAAAACGATAGACGTTCCTTACAACGCATTTGTAAACTAAATTTAAACTAAGTTACAAATCATTTTTCTACCTTCACATTCCCTTATCTTTTCTCTTTGGCTCTCTCGCTCTCTTCTCCTTTGGTCTTTCCTCTCACGAATAATGTCCTCTCCACCACAACAAGATGTCTCTATGCAGTTTCTACCCACACTATCAACATCGTTGTATTCCTCTTCGTCCTCGTCATAATCGTTGTCATCATCCTCATCAGAGTCATCTCTTCTATCAAATCTATAATTATTGTGGAAAAAAATAAAGAAAATGAATTGCTTGATTTATTCCATGGGTCTAGGATTTCTTATATAGAGTGAAACCCTGGAGAGGTAAACACATGGGAATTACATAGATACCACCGAAGGGTTACATAACTCAACAAAATAAATAATAACTCTAAAACATTCCCTCAAGTTGGAGCATATATGTCAATCATGCTCAACTTAGAAATAAGCCAAGAAGCACGCCTCTTAGGTAGTAAAAGTGCCTTTGTGAGAATATATGCAAGCTGAAGATTAGTAGAAATATGTGGAGTATTAACTTTCCCTTCTCGCACTGCATCTCGGATAGAATGAAAGTCAACTTCAATATGTTTGGTTCGCTCATGAAAGACTAGATCGGTAGCAATATAGGTAGAGGATTTGTTGTCACAATACAAAGGAATCAGAGTAGTAGCGGCAAGCCTAATTTCTCGCATAAAAGACACTAACCGAGAAGTCTCACAAGTGGCCTAGGCCATAACCCCATATTCTACTTCTGCACTAGGCCTAGACACAATAGTTTGCTTCTTGCTACGCAAGGTATCAAGGCAATGAACATAACATAGCCAGTGGTAGATCCTTTGTCTTCAGGAGAACTAGCATAATCTGTGCCTGCATAAGCAGTGATGTTGGTATGGTCATTAGCTTTGTAGAAGAGACACACCCTGGATATCCCTCCAAATAGCGAAATATCATAAGAACATCTTACCGATGATTGTAATATGGTCTCTCCATGTGCTGGATCGCTCCATTGACAACATTTGATATATCAAGCATGGTTCCAGTAAGGTTTTTCCTTTTTTTCTATTCCATATATATATATATATATATATATTTATATATAACAAAAAGAACTGCGTTTTTCGAATTACAATACAATAGAAAGTTTCAAGCAATCAGAGGGAACGAAGAGAGAAGGATTAGAATCCTCAGTATGAATAACTCGTACAACGGATTAGCAACTCAAGCGCATCGACTGCTATTTTCATATTATAGAAGAAATGTGCATCAAAGCATTTAAGAGAATCAAACTACTTCTTCATAGTTGTGAGAGCATACTTCTCTTTCCTTCTCACACAAAATAAGTTGAAAAAAATCGGTTGTCGGAGTCATATCGATGACCGCCACATTACAAATGTGATGTCTCACCTCTGAGCTAAGCGGGCTCGCATAACATAAAAGAAATCAAACAAAATTGTATATAGGAACTCAACAAACCATGTGTATCTTAGTTAATCATTTTTTGTTTTTCTTTAATTTTTTTGTATAACTATTATATTATTTATTGATATATTACTCATTATTAATTATTAAATTGTTATATAATTAGAATATATTAGTGTATCATCTAATATCAGTTATTATTAATTTACTTTACAGCTTCGTATATATCATTGTATTTCTAATTCTAGAATATTATCATTAATATCAATAAGTATTTAATGCTCATTTATTTATATCATATTCTATTTTTATACTAATATTGTATTCTATAGAATTTTTAAATTGTTTTTATTTACATTATATACTAATATATACATATACCAATATCAAAAATTTATCATTTTGATTTTTTAGTTTAAATTTTTTATTTACTTCGAATGTAATGGAATACGAATTATAAAGCGGCATTCCTCTGGTTTTATTTATTCTAGAAGGAAAATGAATAGCGTGAAAAAAGTAGAGCAGTTTATCTACATGGCTTCTATATCGTGTAGGATCCTCAAAACTAGGAATCATGAGAGATGGTATGCTTCCATGCCTCTGCAGGAAAGCCATATGGTTTGCATCCAAACAAACTGGCCTCTACAGGATGTCCAGATAGTATTTATACTATGATAAGTGGAGCCCCTCCGTAGTGTGTATAACTTCTATGCCCTGAAAATATCGGATCTGACCAAGGTCTTCAGTAACAAATACCTTCTGGAGGAAGGCCTTGGTCTCTATAATACCAACTTTGTCACTACCAGTTACCACCATAACATCAACATAGACAACCAATGTCACAATGCTAGTATGTCATCATCAGACAAAAACAGAGTAGTCAGATGTCATTCTGTGAAAATCAAGTGAGCCAATCTCAGTGGTGAGCCTACCAAACCAAGCTTGTGGACTCCGCTTTAGGCCATAAATGGCCTTACATAGTCGACATACCTACTCTCCCTCGATAGAGTGCCTAGGGGGTTGTGTCATGCAGACATCTTCATCAAGATCACCATAGCTAAAAGCATTTTTCATGTCTAGATGAAATATAGGTCAATCCATGTTGACTGCAATGGAGAGAATAGTGCAAACCAAACCCAATCTGGCAACGATTGAGAAGGTCTCAAAGTAATCTACTCCATAAGTCTGAGTAAATCCATTGGCCACAACTCGAGCTTTCAATCTATCAATTATATATAGTCTGGGGACTGCTTGGTCATGAAGACCCGTCGACATTCAACTAGCTTCACACCAGGAGGATAAGGCACAAGATCCCAAGTCCCATTGGAGATAAGAGCATCCATCTCCTCATCCATGGGCCTTTTACAATCATGGTCCTATAGTGCATCGTAATGATCATGAGGCATGTTACAACCATCGGAGAATATGTATAACTTCTGTCACAACTAGAGAAATTGATGGTGGAAGTAAAAAATTGGCATATTATGTAGGGTACATTACCTCTTTGTATGCCGAAGTGATATAGGAAGATCTGATGGATCATCCGTACCAGTATTGGTGGGACATCAAAGGGATTGGTATGCTTTCTTTTATAGACAACAAGAGGTGGTGATAATTCCAAGGTAACTTCACTAATAGATTGCACAAAGAAGCTGGTTTGTTCGAAAAAGGTGACATCAACGGGGTTGTAGTATCGATGACCAACCAGATCATAACACACATTCCCCTTTTGAGTGCGAGAGTACCCCAGAAAAAAACACTTGATTACCCATTGATATAGTGTTAGTCATGTGAGCCCGAGGCGAACCATTCCAATAATAAATGTTATTGTAATGTTTTATTTATCAATAAAAGTTATTTATTCTTTACACCCCCTTTTTGAGATGAAATGAGTGAATCCACTATAAGGTCCCTCTGTACAATTAGGGTTATGTACCATGGCCATTGTCACAGGGGTAAATCTCAATATCGATTTCGAGACTAATCTGTGTGGTGTTAGCTTCTCGCAAGCTAACCAGCCTTCCCCTTGCATGTATGATGTACACCAACACACCGATCAACCACACCGCTAGAATGCTCGTACACAAGCACACAAGCATAAGGACACAAGAGCTTTGGCACTAAACCCTCTTTGTATTGCAAGAGACTCACTCTGAGTGTGATATCTGCAAATGAGCTCTACCCCTCCATATATAGACAAGCTGGGGGTATACGAACAATGAATGCAAGGACTCTTAGTCTTCTATGGAGACCCTTTGTCCTCCTAGATGACTCTTCGTGCGCTTGGCTCTTCATCTTCCGTGCAATCCCTTCGTCTTCTGCAAGTGACGCCACGTCACCCGCTCTGTTAGCATGCCATATCGTCTGCCTCCTCAGCATGCCATGTCATCACGCCACGTCATCAGTGGGCCCCACGCTCCTACGTAGGATGTTGCAGCTCAAGCTCATCAAGTGCCGCCGAACACTTGTGTTGTGCCAAGGGGAACCCGCGGTCATGCGGTAAACCCCATTCTTAACCGACCGTAAGCTAAGGTGAAGTCCTCCAGAACTTCATAGTGTGGCCACCGAACCACACGGTCGTGCGATACCGCTATCGCACGGTATTACCATATCACGGGAGTTGGGGGTGTTACATGCCTCCCCCACCTGATCCATCAGGCGTCCGCGACTGATCCTGCATCTTCAAGAAATCCTTGATGAGGTCCTCGAACTGCCACAGGGTTGTATCACGTTCCCAGCTTGCCTCCTCCTCTGGGAGTCCCTTCCATTTGACAAGGAAGAAGATCCTCCGGTTCTTCTTGCTCTGGCCCTCCACGCGCCTGTCAAGAATCTTCTCAGCAACTCTCGTGTGTTGAACCCGGACGTTAGGAGGGGCACGTTTCGATGCCCTCCTGGTATTATCTTCTCTGTCCTCATGGTACTCCTTCAGGAAGCTGACATGGAACACGGGATGCAGCTTCAGTCTCTCTGGAAGACGTAGTTGATAGGCGAGTGGTCCCACGCGTCGAACTATCTCAAAGGGTCCATCGTAACGAGGAATCAACCCTTTGTGCCCTGTCTTCCTCAGGATTTTCTTCCAAATCTGGGGCGTAAGCTTCAACAGCACCTTCTCCCCAACCTGGAACTCGACCGGCCTACGGCTCTTGTCAGCCGCCTTCTTCATCATGCGTTGGGCATGAGCCAACGCATCATTCGCTTCCTCCCACCGATCTTGCCTCTCCAAAGCAAAGCGATGTGCAGTAGGGCACCGTCCTTGGCTATTCTGCTTAGCCACTTTGTGCGGTGTCACGGGTTGCCTACCCATCACGATCTCGAATGGACTCTGGCCTGTGGTGGAGGTCTGCTGTAGGTTGTAGCAGAACTGGGCAGTATCCAGTAAACTAACCCAATTGTGCTGATTGGCCGTCACGTAATGCCTCAGGTACTCTTCCAGTAAGGCATTGATCCGCTCCGTCTGAACATCCGTCTGCGGGTGATTGCTGGTAGAGAATTTGAGATCGGATCCCAGCATATCAAATAAGGTCGTCCAGAACCGACTTGTGAACCGGGCATCGCGGTCGCTCACGATGTCCAATGGTATCCCCCAGTGCTTCACCATGTTCTGCAAGAACAACTTCGTTGTGGTCTCTGTTGTGCACTCCTGGGGTGCTGGTACGAAGATCGCGTATTTGGAGAAGCGATCAACTACCACCATCACCGCATTATTCCCGTCCACCTTCGGGAACCCAGCGATGAAGTCCATGGAGACGCTCTCCCACGAACGTGAAGGGATAGGCAGGGGCTCCAGCAGTCCTGCCGTCTTCTTCCTCTCTGTCTTGTCTTGTTGGCACACAAGACAAGTACGCACATAAACTTCAACGTCTTCCTCCATCTTCGGCCAGAAGTAGCTTGAGGAGAGGAGTGCCAGTGTGCGCTCCACTCCTGGATGACCAGCCCACTGTGCGTCATGTGCTTCCTTCAGCAGCATTTTCCTCAAGCCGCCGCTCGAGGGGACATAGGGCCTCCTGCCCTTCTCATAGAGGACGCCCTCCTCTATCCAGAATCTCCGGACTTCGCCATCATTCACGCGTTGCATCAAGCGTGAAGTGACCGGATCTTCCTTTGCCTGCTCCCGTATGCGCTCCAGCATGTCTCCAAACACGCGGGTGATTGATGCAATCACCGCAATCTTCGACTCTTCTGGTTCGCTCTTCCTCGAGAGAGCGTCTGCTACCTGGTTGGTCCGCCCAGGCCTGTAGCGAAGCTCGAAGTCGAATTCAGCAAGAAAGTCTTGCCATCGCGCCTGCTTGGGAGTCAGCTTCTTCTGAGTGGCAAAGCAACTTGTTGCCACATTGTCCGTCTGCACTACGAACTTTGATCCGAGAAGATAGTGGCGTCATATCCTCAGACAATGGACCACTGTTTTCATCTCCTTCTCATGCACGGAGTACCTCCTCTCCACTGGATTCAATTTGTGGCTCTCGTATGCCACGGGATGTCCATCTTGCACCAGTACATCACCAAGTGCATAGTCGGACGCGTCGGTGTGAACTTCAAATGGCTTCTCGAAGTCTGGAAGTCGTAGAATGGGTTCTTCCACCACCGCCCTCTTTAGCTTCCGGAATGCCTGCTGGCATTCATGCGTCCATCTCCAAGGCTGATCCTTTCAAAGCAGGTCCGTCAGGGGCGCTGCCTTCTTGGAGTATCCCTTGATGAACTTCCTGTAGTAGTTCACCAATCCGAGGAAGGATCGTAGCTCTGTCGCCTTTGTGGGGATTGCCCACTCTTCAATCGCATGTGTCTTCCTTGGTTCCATGCATATCGTGCCTCCGCCCACGATATGCCCGAGGAAGGAAATGGTCTCCTGACCAAAGGCGCACTTCTCCGGCTTCAAGCATAACCGGTTCTGCCTCAGCTTTTCAAGCACCATCCGTAGATGCTTGACATACTCCTCCAAGGTCCTGTTGTACACTACTATGTCGTCCAAGTACACTACAACAAATGAGTCGATATACTTGCGGAAGACATCATTCATAAGCGTACAGAACGTTGCCGGGGCATTAGTCAACCCGAACGGCATTACAAGGAACTCGAAAGACCCAAAACGCGTCACGCACACAGTCTTTGGCTCGTCTCCCTCCTTGATGCGGACCTGATAGTATCCCGACCTGAGATCCATCTTTGAAAAGTAATTGGCCTGGCCCAAGCGATCGAACAGGTCTTCAATGTTGGGGACGGGGTACTTGTTCTTCACCGTCACCTTGTTCAGTGCGCAGTAGTCCACGCACATCCGCATGCTCCCATCCTTCTTCTTCTGGAACAACACCGGTGCTCCATATGGTGCTTTGCTTGGACGCATCAGACCAGCGTCCACTAGCTCCTTGAGCTGTCTCCGCAACTCCTCCAGATGTGCAGGAAGCATTTTGTAGGGTGCAAGTGCGGGGGGCATCGTACCTGGCAGTAATTCTATGGCGTGATCGACGTCTCTCTTCGGTGGGAGCTTCTTTGGCAGCTCCTTCGGCATCACGTCCTTGAACTCGCCCAGCATCTTCTTTACCGCCTTGGGGCATGGCTGTGTCTCCTCGCCATCTTCTTCAACGCGTACTGTAGCAAGATACGTCGTCTCCCCTTTCTTCAGCCCGTTGCAGACTTGCATTGCAGACATGGCTCCAGTCTGCCCTTTCTTCTTGATAGCCCTGATGAAGCATGGACTATCTGCAGCCGCGAAGAAGACACCTCCCAGATAAGGCGTTACAGACGCCTTTGCCTTCTTCAAGAACTCGACTCCCAAGATAACTTGGAAGTCATCAAGAGTTACCATGAGGAAGCGTACCTTTCCCTGCCATTCACCCAACTGAACGGTGCTGTTTGCCATACCTTCGATCTGCAGTGACTCGGAGTTGGCAAGCTTCACACGGCACTAGCTCTTCTCCAAGGGAACTCCCAAGCTCCCGAACTCTTTGCTGGAGATGAAGTTGTGTGTCGCTCCAATATCGATCATGGCCGAAAGGGTCTTCTTGTGTACCACGACATCGAGGTACACCAACTCTTGATCCTAGCGCTCCACCTCCACTTTCGCCTCTTTGCCCGACTTCAATGGACACAAGTGAACGTTGCGCAGCAACTTGAGGTTCGTCATGCGTGCCTCTTTGTCTGAGTTCTCCTCCATGGTCATGGAGTTCAGCTTCTCCCGCTTCGGACACTCCCGCGCCTGATGTGGCCCGTCACAGATAAAGCAGCCCTTCCCCTTAGGTTGCTCGGCCTTCTTGGAGGATTCCGCACCCTCCCTTGAAGTGTCGGTCTTACCGAACTTCTTGAACTTTCCCTTGCTTTTCTCCTTGGGTTTGCTCTTGGTCCTCTTAGTTTCCTTCTTCTTGGCGGTGGGTTGGACTTTATAGTCGACCAACGCATCCGCAACAGCGATGGCCGTCTGGAGGTCCTTCACTCCTTGCCTCCTGAGCTCCGCCTGAGCCCAGTTTTGAAGACCCACCATGAAATTAAATAGTTTGTCTTCTTCAGACATACCTTTGATATCCGGAAGTAGTGATGAGAACTGCTTCATGTACTCCCGCACGGTTCCCGTTTGCTTCAGCCTTCGGAGTGCCTCCCTCGCTACCCAAGCAGTGTTGGTGGGTAGGAACTGCTCCTTCAGTTCCTTCACCAACTCATCCCAAGACGAGATGTTTGGTCGTCCTTCGGATGCACGGCTCCTCCACCATAGCTTTGCGTGGTCGGATAAGTACATCACCGCCAAGGATACCTTCTCCGCCTCAGGAGTCTTGACAGCTTTGAAGTATACCTCCATGTCCCACAAGAAGTTTTCCAAGTCTTTGGCACTCCACGTACCTGAAAAGTACTTGGGCTCTGGGACCTTTGGCCTTCAAGACTCGCTGGATCTACCCCCGTTCGCGATCGCCCTCTTGACGATGGAGAGTTCCCCATGCAGATCTTGCACCAGGGACTCGAGCTCCTCTAGCTTCTCCCCGAGTGCCTTCATTACGTCGACCGAGCGCTGGCTATCGCCAATGACATCCGACACCATGCCTGCGTCATCCTCCAGACGAGCCAAGCATTGGGCATGAGTACCCAACTGAGACTGGATCTCCATCACGATTCCCTCCAAGGAAACAAGACGATCTCCGGTGTTGGGCGCCATTTCTCGCTCTGATACCAGTTGTCACAGGGGTAAATCTCAATATCGATTCCGAGACTAACCTGTGCGACGTTAGCTTCCCGCAAGCTAACCAGCCTTCCCCTTGCGTGTATGATGTACTCCAGCACACCGATCAACCACGCCGCTAGAATGCTCGTACACAAGCACACAAACACAAGGACACAAGAGCTTTGGCACTAAACCCTCTTTGTATTGCAAGAGACTCACTCTGAGTTTGATATCTACAAATGAGCTCTACCCCTCCTTATATAGACAAGCTGGGGGTATACGAAGGGACACCATTATTACATGTACAATGAATGCAAGGACTCTTAGTCTTCTATGGAGACCCTTTGTCTTCCTAGATGACTCTTCGTGCGCTTGGATCTTCATCTTCCGTGCAATCCCTTCATCTTCTGCAACCGACGCCACGTCACCCGCTCCGTCAGCATGCCATGTTGTTTGCCTCCTCAGCACGGCACATCATCATGCCACGTCATCACGCCACGTCATCAGTGGGCCCCACGCTCCTACGTGGGATGTTGTAGCTCAAGCTCATCAAGTGCCGCCGAACACTTGTGTTGTGCCAAGGGGAACCCACGGTCATGCGGTAAACCCCATTCTTAGCCGTCCGTAAGCTAAGGTGAAGTCCTCCAGAACTTCATAGAGTTCCACCGAACCACACGATCGTGCGATACCGCTATCGCACGGTATTACCGTATCACGAGAGTTGGGGGTGTTACAACCATCTTAATGATCATACAACTGTTGATTCAATAATTGAATCATAGAGGTTGGTGCTTGGATGTATATCTAATACGTTAGATTGAGGATTTATCAAGTACCGTCAAATGATTGTTAAGAGATGATCTCCATCTTGAGTAGGAGATGGCAATCCTTTCTCATATAGGCTGATATCTGACCGACCTCTTGATGCAAGTCCTCTGCTTGAGAATAGAGATTCGGAGGTGTCAGATTAGTTAGGCCAAAGAGTTGACTTAATGAGATCGAGATAACCATAAGTCCTATATCGTAAACTATCACAATATGGGCATGCATCCTCTGACCGGAGATAGATGTGTTACTATATGTCTGAGTATGTACATTTGGCAGACCAATAGGTTGAGGACCTAACCAAGGTCTATACACCGACGCGCTGGTGTGCATGCAAGGTCATATGAGTAATACGATCTCTCAAAGGGATCATACATGTTCACTTGTGAACCGAAAGACATGAGCTCACTTATGAGGTATTGGGACCGATCAAATTCCATGCATGGTCGTCGTGCTTTGGAAGCATGACAAGAATTTGAAGGTATGATATGTGTTTTTGGAAAGCATATGATCGATGCCAAATCCCAATGACCAAGAATGAGAAACTTGATGATGAACCCCTAAAGATGACAATGTAAAATTGAGCGATATCTTTGGGTTTATCATAGGTCTTCCAGTATGCAGGATGTACAACTATTAGGAATACCTAAGGGTGACGTGATCATAAACGATTGTATAACCATGACGTTTCCATTCCAAAGGAGTGATGAAAAAGGTCTGTATTTTAGTGACTCCTCTCAATAGAGAATTAATCTGATCTTGGTCTAAGTGTTAGACATTGATCTGAATGAGATTCAGATGCAATGAGAAGATTAGATTTGCAGCCTTGATTAAATCAATCATCTATAAGAGGTCCATGAGATCTGGATTTGAGATGTGATCTCAATATCCAAGTTACTATACGTAGAACAATACAATCGCCATGTCCTTATCTCCAAGTATCTGCGGAGAAAGCACGTTATTCTTGAAAGAGTTCAAGAATAATTCCGTTGTTAAATTATATCTGAGCATTGAGAAATGGATAATTAAATATGATTTAATTATCATGAATAATGTGAATTTGATTCATATTATTTGAATGCATGTGAATGATGATATAATATAATTAAATGTGATTTAATTATTGTGGATATGAATAATGTGGATAACACTATCCAATTATTCATGTATATTATATATGAGATTTATAACATATTAGAGAGAGGCAATTGTGATTTATATGTTGATTAATTATTGATGTGAATTGGATTCACATTGGATGATTAATTAAAAATATAATTTACATTTTTATTTTGGGATGTGAATGTGATTCACATATTTTTCAATGGAATGATTGCAATGTTCACAAGATAATTGTGAATTATTTTTTTGTGAAATTATTTACAATAAGAGTTATTACAAATCTCGGAGATATCATGAGATAATGAGATCTCATGAGAAATTGAGGAGTTGGACTTATTCATCCCAAGAAGGGTGGACGACCACTAATCTCCATTAGGAGAAGGGTGGTCATCCTCCCCTTTTTAGAGGATGAGGTTAGTCTCCTCATTATCTCAAGACTAGCCAGAGTGATTTAATTTTGAATTTAATTATATTGATTTATTAATATAAATTAATTTATATTAAATCATTTGTTGTTGTGTTTTTACAACAACATCATGGCCATTGAAAGAAACACAAATCAATCGCATCCATTGATTATGTGATGTCCATGGATTGGGATCCATGGACTCCCAAAATCCTATATAAGAAGAGGCACCCCTTGCTCTTCGAGTTACACGATTATGACGTCTCTCTCTCTCATTCTCATGCCAACTCTCTCTCTCTCTCTATCCTTGAGTGGTTGTCCATTCTTCTCATAGAGAGAAGGTTGTCTTCGTCGTTGCTTGGCCATTATGTCACCGCTTTGACTACTCTTGGGTCTCCGTCTTCTTGGGGCATCTCACTCGTGAAGAAGGCGTTTGATCTCGTGAGACGAGATCAGGAGATCCATTTCTTGGATCATCGACTTAGATTGTGAGAAGCATGCGACTCATCCCCGCGCTCGCAAGCGTCTCCTCCGACGGATCAGACTTGAGATAGGAGGTCTCTTTTCTTAGAGGCTCGATCGCAACCACACTAAAAGAGGTATTCATATATATCATGTGGTTAGATGAAACGATCCAAGAAATGTTCTTGGATCATGTGGTTTCATCATAGAAAATTTTTAAATTCCATTGCACCGAGCAACTAGTGCGACTAGTTGCTCTCGATCGTATATGATACGATAATCATGCTTCTGTGATGCACTTGAGGATTCTTTCATAATACTTCAAGTGGTATCAGAGCCAGGTAGGAGGTTTTGGATACGATCCATAAACCTAGGAAGACTTGAGCTCATTAGGGATTGCAAAAACTTTATCCGCATTTCATTTTTGCAGCCCTGTTTTCTGATTATTTTTGGCCCTATTTGAAATGTTTAAACACAAAATTATCATTTATATAATGTTCCCCATTAATTAAAGAAACTGTGGGATTTGAGTTTGCGTGATTTGGAATCCGATAACTCTAGTTATTATCATTTTAATGAACATATATCCACTATTTCAGGGATGACGAATCATGATGTAATTAAGGAGTTAGTTATTATTTTGAAATACCTAAAAATATGTGATAATCACTTGGATTCTGTTTTAAATCAAATTAACAAACTTTAGAAACTAATTTACATTATTTAGATTTAAAATAAATGAGATATGCTAATTTTAGTAAGTGAGGGTTACTGCTGGAAATTGCAATCCTAATGAAGAACCTTGTGATTGTCATTTAATAAATTAGTGAAATTAATGATTAATTTTCTGGAATAATTATGATAAATATTTGAGAAATATATGATGATAATTGTTCCCTCAAATTACAATGCCTTAACCAATAATTGATTAGATATGATCTAGATCACAAATTGGTTACATCATACACTTTTCAACAAACATGTTGCTTGAATATGTTTAGGAATTTGTTTAGCAAATTTACTTATAATCAAAATATTTTTTATTATTACTATATGGTATAACTTCGGTTGAAAAATCGATTATCATCTCAAGTACAAAGTGATCTATTTGGCATTATCTTTTCCCGAGGCGGATATGGTGTCTAGTTTGGGAGTGTTGGGGTAGCAGGTTGCACCGTGTGCAGTCTGTACCACTCCCATCGGTACTGGCCATGACGCCGGATAAGTAAGGGATAATGCTTGAAAAATCATGATGTATTTTTTTAATTATTAAAATTTGAAATAATATGTATTTTTGAGATAATACCATACTTTCAAGTAACAATCGAGTTTGTTGATTAAATTGGATTGATAATTGATTTAATTTGATTAAATTAATTATATCCAATTAAAATACTCTATTGTGAATAGATTTGTATTTCCCTTGGAAGAATTAATTATGTGAATGTGATTCATGATAATTAATTGAAATTTGAATATGAGGTGGAGGATCACATAAGTGGCATCCATGGTCTCCCGTCAAGGCAAAGGGTTTCGTCGCCAGGGATTGTATGTAGGAGACGCATGTCCGAAGTGACAGCTCCTACATACAAGTGCATCTGGATCGGGCTCTTTACTTCTCAAAAGAGTAAGGCCGTATGCATAGTGACCCCAATATTGGGTCCTCATATTATTAGGGCGATATTGGATTGCGCATAGCGAGTTCTAATCCTGTTGACAGTTGGTTCAATTAACAACAGGTCAACATCACCTTAGGAGTGGTGGACCCTGGTGTTAAAGACCAAATTGAGAAATGCAAGTTGGACTTGCAAGGCGAAATGTGTTCCCACTTCTCTTCATTGGAGTTATAGGTTCTCATATTATTGGGATGTGACAAAGGTAAAGAGGAGATCCTAGTTCTTACTAGAGATATAGCAGTAAGTATATCTCTTGCTTTGAAAGCGATTAAGGGAATGAACTTTCAAAGTTGAAAAAGAAAGAGTAATTCGATTAAAAAGTCCTTAGTCAAAGAACTTCAATTGAATATATAATTATTTATATGTTCTAATATAGTGCATTCTTAATTTCAGAAAATGAAGTCCATGAACAACTTAGCCGGCTCTTGTAGGTCAATCAGTTGACTGGACCAAATTATTTGGATTGGATCCGAAATTTGGATCTTGTCCTATCAGTTGAGCGCATCTCTTATGTGCTTTCAAAGGACAAGTACACATACCCAAAGACTCTGGAAGAAATTTTTTATAATCAACGATTCAACAGTATGATGAAGATCATAATCTGGCAAGATGTTACACTCTGGGTTCATTGTCCAATGTGCTGCTGGAAATGAACACTTGCCATGATATTATGACGAATCTGAGGGAAATGTTCGGTGACGTAAAGCACACACAACGCTACAATATAATGAGAGAACTTATTTGCTGCAAGATACATGAGGAGACCTCTGTCAGAGAACATGTACTCAAAATGTTTGGGTACCTTTCTGAGTTGGAAACCCTTGGAGCTGACATGGACGCATATATGCAAGCTAACTTCATTCTGTTGTTGCTCTCTAAGTCTTTCAACAACTTTGTGGTTGCATTCCACACAAGCATAGTTGATTACACTAATGCTGGGCTATTGGTTGCATTAAAGTATGTTGAAGACGTAATGAAGAAGGATGGCCCTCTGGCAGTGCAAGATTGCACAGGTCAAAGGAAAGCATGGTCGGAAGCATGGTCTCGGAAGGGTCCGACCCAGAAGAGAAAGAAGAAGAGTCAAGGAGTTAGCTCATCTACCAATGCATCCACTCTGATAGCATCGAAGAAAACCAATGTCTGTCATCACTGCAAGAAGCCAGGGCACTGGAAGCGCAATTGTCCAGATTACCTGAAGTCTGTCGATAAAGGTAAAGCCCCAGCATGTTTGAATCTACTTTCATCATTGAAACTAGTTTTCTCGTTGGATGAGAAGGAAGTTGGGTTATAGATTCCGGTGCTTATGTTCATATATGCAATTTTTTGCATTTGTTTTAGGAAACTAAGAGTCTCGATTAAGGGGAGATAATCATCCAGATGGAATTTGATGCAAGTGTTGCAGCGGTCGTCGTCGGACGTGCCAATTATCGTTATCTAGTGGAAGAGTCCTTGTACTTAAAGAGTGTCTTTATGTAGCTAAAGTCATAAGGAAATTATTATGTATCTAAGCTTGTTAGAAGTGGATATTCATTCCTTTTCTATAATAAATTAGTCATAAATCATTATGATAAATATATTGTGGATGGTGTTTTGACTTCTGGTGGACTCTATGAATTGTGCATTGATGAACATGTCATGAACGTTATTACCACTAATAAAAATCCTAAAAGGTCCAGGGAGAATGGAAATCATTCAAACATGATTTGACATCAAAGGCTTGGTCATTTATCTGTTGATAGGATCAATAGATTGATAAAAGGACAGACCCTTAGATTTTCTACAGGTTTAGTCTTTACCTACCTGTGAACATTGTATTCAAGGTAAAATGAATAGGATGCCTTTTCGTAACAAAGTTACAAGATGCGAATGTATTCTTGACCTTATACATACTGATGTATGTGGTCTCTTCAGTACCGCGAGTCGAAATGGATTCGATATTATTTGACATTTATTGGTGACCATTCGCAATACGGATTTATCTTCCTACTACGTCATAGATCTGAAACCTTTGAAAAGTTCAAAGAGTTCAAGTCTTTGGTTGAGAACTAAACCGACAGGAAGATTAAACGGATTTGATCTGACCGAGGTGGCGAGTACCTCTCAGATGAATTCAAGGAATACCTTAAGGAGAATGGAATTGTTTCCAATCTCACTCCTCTTGGAACCCCCCAACTTAATGGTGTTGCTGAAAGATGCAACAAGACCATTATGGATATGGTTCGTTCAATGATGAGCAAAGCACATTTCCACTTAGTTTCTGGGGATATGCAGTAGAGACTGCAATATATATCCTAAACAAGATTCCTAGCAAATCTGTACCTAAGACTCCTCACGAGCTCTGGTATGGAACCAAACCAAATGTTAATCACTTGAGGGTTTGGGGTTGCTTGGTGTGAAGAACATGGATGCAAGTAAGCTAGAATCTCACACTCGAGAGTGATACTTCATTGGGTATGTTAAAGATGGTATTGGATATCAGCTTTATGACCATGAGACCCAGAAGGTTTTCGTCTTGAGAGATTAAGATTTATGGAGGATGACTTCCCTAAAGGTCAGGACAAAAATGAAGTAGAGGAACTTATAGAGTCCCCTAAGGATTCCGAGCTTTCTGAACCAAAAACTGAAGAAATAAATAAGATGAAACACCCATACCTCTTTGAAGGAGTTCAAGGGTGTTGCAGCACCTGAAAGGTATGGATTCCATGTGTCAGGTGAGACTGGCAGTGACCCTACTTCATTTGATGAAGCACTCGCGAATCATGATATAGGTAGATGGATGTTAGCAATGAAGTCGGAGATTGACTCCATGCATTAAAAATGGTGTACGGACCCTAGAGAATCCACCTGAAGGGGGTAAATAAAACCCATAGAGTGTAAATGGATCTTCAAAAGAAAGAGGGGACCTTATGGGAAGGTAGAGACTTTCAAGGCACGGCTCATAGACAAAGGCTACACACAGAGAAGGCATCGATTACGATGAGACGTTCTCTCCTGTGGCTATGCTTAAGTCCATCAGGACACTGCTAGCTATAGCTACATCTCTTGACTACGACATCTGGCAGATGGATGTCAAGACAACTTTCCTCAATGGATACCTCAAGGAGGATATATGTATGGAGCAGCCACAAGGTTTCATAACCAAGGAATGTAAGATATGCAAGCTAAAGAAATCCATCTATGGGCTCAAACAAGCTTCTCGTATCTGGAACATCAGATTTGACGAAACCGTAAAGAGTTATGATTTTGTGCAGAATCCTGATGAACCTTGTGTGTACAAGAAGCTTAGTGGGAGTGACATTGTGTTCATCATGCTTTACGTAGATGATATCCTTATCATTGGGAATGATACAGGAATGATGACCAGTGTTAAGATTTGGCTATCTCATACCTTCGAGATGAAAGATCCTGGAGAAGCCTCTTATATCTTGGGTCTGAAGCTGTTCAGAAACCGAGAAAGAGGATATTGGGATTATCATAACATGGGTACATTAAGAAAATTCTTGAACGATTCCGTATGGATAGTTCCAAGAAAGGTTTCCTCCCCTTAAGACATGGTATACACCTATCTAAAGGGATGTCTCCTCAAAGTGTTGAGGAAAAGAAAGCCATGGCCGGATGCCCCTATGCATCAGCTGAGGGAAGCTTAATGTACGCCATGATGTGTACTAGGTCAGATATCTTCCATGCAGTAGGAGTGGTAAGTCGTTACCAGTCCTGCTATAGAGAACAACACTGGAATGCAATGAAGAACATTTTCAAGTATCTAAGACAGACACAAGATTGCATCTTCGTCTATGGAGATGGTGATATAAAAGTCTTGGGATACACAGATTCAGACTTCCAGTCAGATATAGATGATCAAAAGTCGACATCAGGGTTTGTGTTCTTGTTGAACGGTGGTGTTGTGAACTGGAGAAGCAAGAAGCAGGACACTACAACAGATTCAACGACAGAAGCTGAATACATTACTGCATCAGATGCTGCAAAGGAGGCGGTATGGTTGTGCTAGTTCATCCTGGGACTTGGCGTAGTTTCCTCTGATACTCCTATCCCGTTACTCTGCGATAACTCGGGAGCCATTGCCCAGGCGAAGGAACCCAGATGGCATCAAAAGAGTAAGCACGTGGAATGGAAATACCACATCATTCGAGAGATTCAAAAGTGTGGTGACATCATCATCACTAAGGTGGCCTCTACCATTAATCATTTCGGTGAAATATTGCATATTTTACCCACTGACTATTCAGAAATTAATATTAAATTCATCCTTTCTCTAATAATTACGAAAAATCCATAGTAGGTATACTTTGAGTAGTTCTACTTTATAACCGAAAATCACATTGTTTGCATGTATAAATAGGTTGCAATAAATTAATTGGTATTTCGCTTAACTGATTTTTAATAAGTTAGAAATTATATATTTTTAGGTCTCTAGGGTAATTTTAGTTTCTGAAAATAATTTAACTTGGTATTTATTAAAATTAATTTTTAAAAACCACCCTACATTCATATTTAATTCGTAATTATTTCACATAGAGTCAGAAACTTCCAAAAAAATTGCGTTAGCTTAATTTCATCATTATTTATCTTCTGGATAAGTTTGAGGATTTTTGGAAGTGATTTGAGTGAAATTTACTTTTTAAACCTCGAACTAGCTCAAAATTGCATTTGTATTTTTAACTGCATTTTAAAAATATCAAAAAAAATACTTCTCTGAAAACCTAACATCTAGATCGACTGAAAATTAATCTAAGGAGGAAGTTTCCTCTCTGAGTTCGATCTTGGACTTTCTCAAGTAAAATAAAAATTATCTCTTGTCATTAATTGATATATTAATTAAAGTGATTTTTGATAAATCTAATTTTGCTCGACTGCAACGAACACATTTATTTAATTGTTAACTCGGTTAAATTAAGAAGGTGAAATTTCGGGTTTGTCATTGATCCATATTATGAAGCGTCGAATTTGTAAATGATTGAGATATCCACGTAAATATCTCAGATATTAGTGAAGCAATTGATTAACTCAGCTAATCGGGGAATCCCGAGTCAGAAAGACTCTAGTCGTGGTTTTTACCCAGGTGGGTTTCCATGTAAAAATACTATGCAAGATCGTTGATTGGTCTGCTTGAATATTTTATATGTTCATGATGGTTATTTCGTGAAGATTTTCAGAGGCTCCTCGAACCACTATTCACCCCACTCTAGTGGTGCCACGATCCCCGAACTCACAAAATTTAGTATGATTAAATTGGATTTAATGATCATGGATAGTGTTATCCACATTATTCTGAGAATGTTGTGAATAAGATTCATATTATTCTAGGTATGTGCAGAGAGGAACCTAAGATAATTAAACTGGATTTAGTTATCTTGGATAAAATTAATGTGGATAGTATTATCCACAGTAATCTAGGATAGCATGGAAAAGATCCATATTTTTTGACTTGATTGTAAATTGGATTCATGAATTTATTGTTGATGTGAGTTGGATTCACATTGTACATACAAAATGTAAATTGGATTTTACTTTTAGTTTGGGCTCATGAATATGAATCATATTTTTGGATGGTTTCTTTGTAATTATCACAAATAAATTAAAATTATTAGGTGATAATTATTTCTAAAATTAGTTAACAAGTAAGAGATAATGGTTATGGGATAAAAGAAAAAACAAATAGGAAAATGCAACAAAAAAGGAGACATCCATGGTGGGCCCCACCATGGGGACGTCCCCTCCTTTTTGTGCATCATAAATTTTGTTTTTTGATAATATTTTATCAATTTCTATCCTAAAGTTAGTTGAAGATTAATCATGACCATCCATTTGATAATTAAGATTGCAATCCTAATAGTCCGAAAAAATATAAAAGGATAGGCAGCACATGCCTTCCTCATAAAATTAGAATACCGACAAGTATCTCCTCTCTATCTTTAGGGTCACCCCCTGCCTTTATTGGTGGTTGTCCACCCCTTCCCATAGGTTGTCCCGTTGACCATGTGATATTCCCTTTGGTGGTCGTTCCCTTGCCTCTATGTTGCCCGATTGGTTTGACCAATCTCGCATAGAGGCTATTCATCTTTAGTTCATCCGTATTGAGAAGGAGGATTTCGTTTGGTGAAATAGGAGTGAGGACACGAAATCAACTCTCTAGATTGTGGGAAGCACGTGACTCATCCCCACGCCTCAAGCGTTGTCTTCTTCGTATTGGACTTCAGACATAAGGTCTCTTGCTTTAGAGACTCAAGGATCATGATCGTACATCAAGGTACGTCCTTTTATTCGTGTGATCTTGTTGGAACTAGTTGTGATTTTGCAATCCACGTGGTTCCATTAAAATTTTTAAATATTCTATGCTATCTGATTCATACGATGAGTCCATTTTGATCAAATACAACTTGATCCACACACTTTTGTGATGCAGGGGCCTAAATGTCTCCCTTCAAAGTGGTATCAAAGTCAACTTCATGTTCCTTAGATATGATACAAAGTTCTGGGAAGATAAGGCTAAGGATATCAGGCTGTACGGGAACTTTTTCTTCGTGTTTATGTGATTCTGACTCAAATTAATAAACATTTGATGTTGCTGATGTTCGCCCCTGATATGAATGTTTTGGGACTCTAAATCATATTTAGAATGTGTAAATATGATCCCAAAGGTCATGTCAATAGTTGGCGACGATTGGGCAGAGATTCAGATACGAAAAGTGCATGTGGTTTTTTTACAGTAATTTTATAGTGGATAATTATGGTTTTTAATTACTATATATTTATCAAGAAACATGATAAAAAGATATTAAATAAACTTCATAAATCAAACTAGCAAACTATATGATTTTATTTCACACAATTCCAAGTCACATATCCCAAGATATTGGATATCTAGTTGGTCGGGGTCAGAGGATGATAAGATCATCTTGTTAACATATCTATTTGTGTTTATCATTCAAAATTTATCATGAAAATATATGATATGACTTGAATAAATGTTGTATTAATTTTTTAGAGAATTTTTTGAATGGGATTTTTACCCAACAGACCCTATAAACTTTTTCAATTACCTCCACGACCTTTGAAACAACCTAATTCTCCCCTCGGCCTCATAAACTTGCCAACCCTCACCCCATAAATCCTCCGGTTAGTCTGTTTGAAGCCTGTGGGGGTTCTTGGGGTAATTTACAGGGTCGATGAGATAATTATGTTGTGCAAAAGGTCGTAGAGGTAATTTAAAAAGTTTATAGGGTCTGCCGGGTAAAAATCCCTTTTTGAATTGACAATAATTTTTGGAATGATTGTTTCGTAATAAGACTGAGTTTGAATTGTAATTGTTGTAACTATCTAGATAATTGGGATGCAAAAACAAATAGTTGCTTAATATATTGGAAATTTCTCAAAATTAAATTGGTTTTAATTCCAAATTTGTGCAAGATATTATTATTTGGTATAATGCACTGTTGAAAGATCAACAAAATCACAAATACAAATTGATCCAATTGTGTTATCCCGAATGGAAACAGAGATGGTGTTTAGATCGGGATTCTGACTTGGTTACTTAATTGGCACTTTGCAATGTAACAAAATGCTTCCTCTCAGCATACATGTGCATCTGGCCAGATCTGTTTCAAGGAGGATAACATGAGTAAGTCAAGGCATACTCTAACAATTAAAATTGGAATAAAACTTACTTGTGAGAGCATTAATACAATATATCAAGCAAAAATTATTTATTGGTTGAATTGAATTAATATTAATTTAATATGATTAAATTAATATGATCCAATATCATAGTCTATTATTTATGATATATCAAATAGACCAGATTTCTCGTAAATGGATTAATCATGAGAATATGATTCAAAATAAATAATTTATAATTTGAACATGATACATAGGATCATATGATGACATATATGGTATCCCGTCAAGGTCGAGGGTATTACTGCCATGGATTGTACAACAGAGTTATGCAAAGTCATAACTCCAATGTACAAGCGCATATGGATCGGATCGCTCTACTTCTCAAAAGAGATAGGGCGTGTGTGTGATGACCACAATGTTGTTCCCCATATAATTGAGGCGGTATTGGATTGCGCATAGTGAGTTCTATTGTTGTTGACGATTGGCTCAGTTGGCAACATGTCAACATCACCTTAGGGGTGGTGGGCATGGGTGTCAAAGACTGAATTGGGAGAGCAAGTTGGACTTGCAAGGCGGAAATGGTTCCCGCATCCTTCCCCATAGTTGTTTTTTTCTCATATTATTGGAGTGTGATGAAAGTGAAAGGAAGTCCTATATCTCCCTTGAGGTATTTGGTTAGCATACCTTATGTTATGAAAGTTAGAAAGGGAATGGACTTTCAAAGTAATAAAAGTAACACAATTTTGATTTAAAACAATAATAATCTATCAAAGTAATTGTTTATACAATTTATCTTGTTCTAGATAGCCTTCTGTATACTCAATCATAACCAGTGTCATGTATAGGATCCATGATTAAGATGCAGTATGTGCAGTTGGAGACATATATATGTGGTTACAATGTAGAACTTTTCTCATAATGATAAGGATAGACGATTAAATAGGAAGTAGGATAATTACTCAGGGTTCATGTGTCTCTATAGTCTTGATCCATCAACAAGTGTGCTTTAAAAGTGACATGTTGATATGGATAGTAATTGTCAAGATCTTTCTAGATCCGAATGAGATGTTTGGTCAAAGATATGTGCTCTCAACATTTTATCATGAAGAAAATAGTTCATTGCATTATGCAAAATGGTGGCTCCATAGGAAATAGTGTTTCAAAATATTTGGGTACCTAATAGACAACACGAGTGAGAGGTCGTACTAATCCAAACAAGGCTAGATTAGTTGTTGTTTTGCTAACCACTCAAAGATGTGATTGATCAACAATCAAATCCACAATGTTGATGATAATTCAATCAAAATGTAAGTTGTGAGTAAGAAATTTATTATAACTCTACAAAATGTGTGTGTAGTTTAAGTAATGTAGAGTGTTGAAGTCGAGGAGTAAAATAGTAGGGTAGTTAATTATTTTTAATTATGACTAATTAATAATAATAATTTTTTATTTTTCTACCTATGTGGGTTTTGTTATATTTATTTTTTATGCATTTTTAAATATTTTATAATTTTATGTTTAATTTTAAATTTCTTTATAATTTTGCAAAATTTTAATTTATTTTTTATTTATTATAGTAATATATATATAATTATATATAATAATATATATTATATATATTATAAGTAATATATTGTGTATATAAGTAATATAGCTATTTATATTCATAAATAAATTAATATATATTGAAATTTCAAAAAATAAAATATTTTTATATTTTTTATATTTTTCTTTGCTTTGGTGACTTTTATATCATTTTTCAAATGTTATGGATTTTTAAAGGTGCAAAATATACAAAACAATGGGTAAAATAAATATTCGAGATTGATTTGGATTTAATAAATATAAATAAGTTCAAAATTAACCTAAAACTATTTTTAAAAGATAATATATATTAAAGAAAATTCATAAACAAGAATATATATTTTTGGATTTTTAGATAATTTTTGCTAATTTTTATAATAAATTTAGGTTTTTTTGTGATTTTTAGGTTTTATATTTTGTATTTTTAGTGGTTTTTAGATATGAGGTAGGATATATAATAATATAGATAATATATTTTTTAGAATTTTTGGAGAGGGTTTTATAAATTTTATGGGTTTTATTATTTAGACAAGGAGAAAATGCATGTTTTGTATTTTTATAAAATAAGAAAATAAGTTAAAATATCAAATTAAAATTATGAGAGATTAAACATGGTATCAGACATCTAACAAAATTTTCTTAAAATTTTTAGAGCAATAAAAATATCTGTACTGATAAACATACACAAAATAAAAATGCTACAGATACATGGACCAATTTGCAGTTAAATAAAATTTAAACTTCATTTCAAAACAGGTCCAAGAAACATAAGGATTTATTTGAAAAATTTATAGTGCTTGACGTACCGCTACACCTAAGGTAGAAGGACTGATTTGTAAATATAATAAGTGCATGGCACTTTTTGCAAAATATGTTATTTATTTTACACATAATCTAAAATTTACAGTACTAATTGAAAATACAAAATAGTGTGGGGTGGAAGCATAAATTCCCCAAAAGGTGCCACATGAGGGGTACTTAGCGCGCTAACAGATGGTTGGAGAGTGTCTACGTGTCCACTTTTGCGATGGAGGGCCTAGATGGCCCGATAGCGCTTTGTAGATGAGCGCTTGTGATTAAATCTAAGGCGCGATCAAGGGCTCCTGATGTGCTCGATCCAACAATAGCTAAAAAACTGATGAACGTGAAATTCACCTCTTTAATAATGTAAAATAATGTCGTAGTACAAGAGGCGAATTCGATTTAGCAAAAACCACAAACTTTGAATATTGTGGAGTATTTTTACTTGGAAAGTATACCAAGGTCGAACTCAGAGACACGGCTGCCTAATATGTTTATCAAATTTCAATTCATGATGGCACAATGTGAATTAATTTCAAGTTCAGGTCCACATGCAATTTATGCAATTTAGAATGCAATACTAAGATGTATGCATTTTTTAGTTAATTTTTATGCAAGAGAAAGTGATGCATGATCAAAGATGCAAGAGAATTTATATGCAGATTAAAGACTACAATTATACCCTAAAAATTACGAGCAACATAATAGAAATGAAATCAGTGTTCATTTAATCACACAATAAAAAGCGATAATCGGATCAAAGCAAGATAAGGAGAGCAGGGTCCCAATTAACACATAAAAATTCACTTTAATTAAAACAGGAGCAAATGAGACAATTAAGCATGCTAAAATGTAGAGGACAAAACAAGGATCAAAACGACACTAAAATCATGCAATTTGGACCTACGATGCTCAAGTTATGCTAAAAATAGTGCAATGGCATAATTGTAATAAAAATGCAATAAAATAAAGGGATAAATATTGCATTTAGATCCCTGAAAGGATCTAAATGCAATTACCAAAAACCGCCTGGGGACCCTTGTAATTTTTCCATACGCGCAGGGGGCATTTATGCAATTTTAAAAACCTTTGAGGGCTTCCATGTAAATTACCCAGGCACACACGTGCCTGGGGACCAAAATGTAATTCTTGAAAACTTCCAGGTCTTTTATGCAATTTACCTCAACACCTCACGTGCGCTGCACGTGAGGGGCCAGGATCGGGTCAGCCCTAAGGTTCGGGCCACGTGGCATTATCTGTTGGTTTAGCTCGAGGTTCGGATGACCTGAGCCTGTAGGTTGGGCGAGAGGCTCGGGTCCACCACGTGTCTTCATCGCGACCATCCGATCCATCTGATCGGACGGCAACTATACGTCTTCCTCCTCCGTAGGTCACCGGAGAAGGAGGGGCTCCGGTGACCTGCCATTCGCTCCACCGCCGTATCTATCAGCTTCTGAAGGTCGGGGAAGACAGCTGGGTGGCTGGCGAAGATCTGGGAAGCGCCGCGAGGCTCCAAGGCGGGTCGGAGGGAAAGAACGAGGGAGCCTCGCTGGCGGAGAAGAGCTCGAATCAGCTCCGACGCAAACTCCGACAATTGAAGTACTTGCAAGCGTTAGATAGTCGAAGCGTGCATGCGTGTAGTGCGAGTGAGGGGTGAGTGAAGTGAGGGCCGTGTGGGGCGAAGCGAGCGGTGGCTCAGAGCTCTTCCTCCGGCGAGGCAGAGGAGGAGGTGGCGGAGAGTGGTTAGGGTCGTAGAGAAGGGAAGGCGCGGTCGGAGGGGGTGGGCGTGGATCGGAGTGGTCAGGCGGAGCTTAAGGGATGAGCAGATGAGGGTGACGGTGGTTGTAGGTAGCGAGATAAATCGGAGAAAATAAGGAAAAAGCAAGGAGGAAGAAAACCTCGTCAAGGAGGGGAACCCTGGCAGAGGATGGGCTTGGGCTGAGGGCCTGAGTGGTCCTCGAGTCGTCGCACGACAAGGGCAGCCTATCCTTGGTGCTCAGCGGTGGCGGAGCCACCAAAACACGGCGGAGCATCACCGTGGGTCGACACCGAGCTTAAGCCGTTGTCGCCTCGATGCCTCGCCTCCTCCGCTGTCACCAGAGGGGTGGGGGAGACTGGGCTTAAGCCCAAAATGGTGGACATTTGGCTAAGGAGGCGGAGGACGTCTTATATAGGTGGAGGAGCTCGGCCGTTACATGGCGGAGCATGGGGTTTCATCGGGCGAGGATTGAATGATGGAGTAATAGAGATGGTCGAAGGGGGTTACGCGAGAAAGGTGGAGGATAGGGCTATGCGGGGCGGCCGTTAGGAGCGGGAGAGGTGGCCGGAGGCGATGGCTAAAAAGGAAAGGGGGCGCTGGGTTGGTGACGCGTAACGGCAGGGGGAGGGTGTTACGCAAGGAGGAAGACGGTAGGAGGGCCGTTGGATCATGCGATCCAACGGCTAGGATGCGGGCGCGGATGGTTGGCTAGGATCAGATCCATTGATCTGATCGAACGGTCGAGGTAAGGTACGAACGAGTGGCTAAGATGGAGAGTCTAGAGAGATCTAACGGCGAGGGTTGAAAGGGTGACGTGGCACTAAGGGAAGCGTTGGATGGACGTGGGAACGGAGGGCTATGGTTTAGGCGGGGGCGAAGGGTTGAGATTAGATCTGTGGATCAAATCTGACGGTTGAGAACAAGGCAGTGATGGACGGCGGAGATGGAGGCGGGTATGGACTGATCCAACGACCCGAGAGAGGTGCCGGGTGTCGAGAGGGGAAGCGGGCCACGTGGACGCTCCAGAGAGCGCTACGTGGCCCAATCAGAAAACTTCAAATAAAAATACAAAGATAAATAGAAAAGAAATAGTTAGAGGTTGAATTAGGAAAAAGTCAAAACATGAAAGTTGCTCGTCTCGACGAGATCTACAACTTTCATGTTGGTCAAAAAGCCAAAAGAGGGCAACTGTACAAAACGTATTTTTTGGGGGGTATTTTTATGGGGATAAAAACACCGGCTTTTATGGTTTGAGATTTTTTGTATTTTTTATCTTTTTAAAGGACAGTGATTTATGAACAATTATTCTACCTAATTTTTAGAGGTTTTGTTAGGATAAATTAATTACAAGAAAAATAAAGGGAATTAAATACAATAAATTAAGAGTAAAATATACACAATATACTACAGGATAAAAACAAGGAATTAGAGGGTATTTTTATTGGGTTGGTTAAGCAGGGGATTTAATTAACGGCTTTTAGCATGATGAATACGAGATTCATCATACCCCTATACTTAAACCATGCTCGTCCTCGAGCATATAAAGAATGAAGGAGTCGGATTAGTTCCTGACAGTGCGCGTGAAATTTTCAAGGCTTGATCTTTCGAAGACCCTTGACCTAAGTGATCCTAAAATTTCCGGGTTTATCCAAGCCTTAGTCAGAAGGAATCCAACTTCTCTGATTATCAAACTCTCTTTTTGTACATATAATATAAGGATATGACATTCAGTGTACTGCATTTCATGAGAGCCGAGTCGATGCATCACTCAAAGTTCCAGTCCCAAAGACTCTCCTCTAGACCTAATCCTCAATACTAGGGAATAAGTCTACTCTTGCTTCAGTCAACCGTCACATTAATTTATCATGTTGATGGACGACCAGATGATGGAGGTAATGGGATGGTGTCTATTTTTCTCACCCTCACAATGGAACAAGGGGCCTCTCGAGTGCCTTTTTACTCAACACATGTAATTTTTAATTTTTGTTTATCAATGTGTCCATCAAAAGAGTTGGAGTCGTCTGCACTTGTTTTTCTAGGAGTACACTGGGGTGTGTCTTTTCTGAGTATCTATGATACCTTCGACACCCAGACTTGTATCGCTTACGATGCATGGCCCTTTTTGTGGTGTCAGCCCAACTCCTTGGTCATAATTAGCGCTTGGTCCAAGTGGACACTTTGAAAAAGTTTGGGAGCGCTCGACATTGGTGGAAGCTCATTTGTAATTTGACTTTGGTATTCAGAGCTTTTATTTTAACATTTCATTTCTTTTGTTGGCTAGCTCCACTGCTTTTACCAAAAGTTGGCACACACTGATCAACAAATTCCTTTAAGTTTCATCACACCCTGGCACATAAATATCAAAGAGATAGCATATGAATCTTGTTCACATACTGGCTAGGTTTTTGTTGACACTCAGGTTTTCTGAAGCCTTCATTAACTTTATCCCATCCTCGAATATCATTAGATCGGGTCTAATATCAAATCTCTGGTCCTAGTTCCTCAAGTGATACCTCAACTCAGCTCATCAATCATGCAGTTGTGGAAGTGACTATGCTGATCATATTTTTCTTGAAGGTAGAGATGAAGAGTGCAATATAGCACTCAAATCTTTCAAACGAGGTGGCTTTAAAAGTTACGGTTTATGCTTAGATCGATGATCGTCTGACAAAACAAGGGATAGGGTGTGATGGACCATGCTTCGAAGAGGAGATTTCCTAAAGAAATGGAGAGGCATGGATCGATGGGTCGGAAGGGAAAAATCAACGAAGATAGGATGTTTGCATGCTCTGACATGTCGCAGCCCTAGCAAAGGACAGTTGACCCGAGGTCAACGAATGGAAGGTTCTCATTAGTCCACGTAGGACTGATATGGACAGAATAGAAAATAAAATCTATATTAATTAGAGAATAAGTAGTAAATGAGTTTATTGAATAAAATTCAAAACATAAAAAATATTTCTTATTTTATGTGCTATTTTTCTGTGTTTTTTATATATTTTTGCCACATTATCTGTAAGATGTTAATACATGTGTGTATATATGTATATACCTGTATTTTATATGTTTTATTTTTATTTCGTATTTAATGTGCATATTATCAGATTTACATATTTTATATATTTATAATATTATTAAATACATATTTACATATTTTGGTACATTTTAGTTATTTTATTTACACGTGTAAATACATGTACATGCATTATAGGTATGGTATACTTATACATTTTAATACATTATTTATTTTAATATATTTTTACATGTTTTTATTTATGTTTATGTTTTAAATATGTTTCATATAATACATACAATTATTTAAAAATATAGAAGAATAAAAATACAAAGAATAAAATATATTAATTTTATATATAGATACACAGTACAATAGTACCCTAAGAAGTTGGCTTTTGTACCTTAACTTCATTTTTAATGAAACCACTTCATTAGATAGATAATTTAATTTAAAATATAATGGATGTGAGTTTGGAGTATTTTAAATTCATATGGAGGAGATATTGATCTGTGGAGTTTGGTTTGTGGCTTTTTCATCTGTGTACAAGTTGCATTGTGCATGATTTCATTGACAATCATTTTTATATTTTTTATATATTATATGAACAAGTTTCATGTTAAACATTTTATTATTTGAGGTTTGTGATGTAAAGAATAAAATAGTGTAAGAATAGCTATATACAAAGCGTAGAATTAGGGTTTTATGCACAGTTTTTGGCCCTTATCTCCCCCTCTATTTATGGTCGATCAAGTCGATATTGATTGATCTCGGGGTTTATGGTCATTCAGAATATGTGATACTTTATTTATTTTATTTATTATTTAATTTTTATTTAAATACAAGTATTTATGTATTAATTACAGATGAATATTGAAGGTGAATTTGTATAAGTTATGTGTATTTTATAAGTTTTTTTGCTAGAGATTTAAGTACAAAATGGAAGAATAAAGTTAGATGAATGGATATTCATCACCCCCTATACTTACCTTTACTAGTCCCTAGCAAACACTTATTAGAAGAATAAGTAACGCAAAAGAGAAAATAAAGAAAAGAAAAATAAAGAATTTAGAATGGTTATGTCTTTTAAAATTATCTTCACAAAATCAAAGTTTAGAGCTCAGTTAAGACCTTTGAATTGTTAGTTAGTTCGGAACCTTATTGGGAATAGAACCTAAAACTTAACAACCTTCAAGTTCCACAATCCTCGATTCAGGTCACCTCAATAGATAAGTTAGAATAAGTCTTGTCATATGCATCCCCTTATGACTATGAGACTCACTTGTACAATGTTTGTGAATGTAGCTCTTCTCATTAGAAGTTGCAGGAAACAATCTCCCTCAGCAAGATAACCCTAATTCCCCAATCTAGCTATTATTTCCTCAAGGACTGGGGAATTTCCTTCTAAGTTCAAGTACAACCACCTCAATAAGAGGAAGTAGATAGAAGAATGGATTGTGACCAGTGCAGTACATATCCTAAGGAGCTACACTGGCTACCGTCCATTCTTTTCTTCACCTCCTCCTCTTGAGTTGGATGCCACTTGAACTTAGAAGGGAATACCCCGCTCCTCAAGGGCAGAGGGCTGGATTGTGGAATCATTAGGTTTTCATTATGGAGAAGTCAGTTCCTTTGTCATTTCAGTTAGGGAGAGCCACTATCACTTACACTGTACAAGTCAACTTCATAGTTATAAGGGTTTGCGTATGATGCAGGCTAGTTTTGACCTGGCTATTGAGGAGATTTGAACTGAGTTCTGTGACTCTAGAAGGCTGTTGGGCTTTAGATTTGGTTCCCAACCAGGTTCCACACACATTCTCACACTAGATCTAACCTGAGCTCCAAACTTTGATTTTGTACAGATGACTTTAATTATTTAGATCAATACCATTCATTCTTTATTCTTTATTTTTGCATTTTCTTTTCTTCTTCTTCTTCATTCTTTTTGTACTTATTGCATAAGTGTTTGCTAGGGACTAACAAATGCAAGTATATGAGGGTGATGAATCTCCATTTAATCACCTTTATTCTATCATTTTGGCCTTAAAAACCCCAGCAAATGCATGTAAATAACATCAATTTGTGCATAATAGCATTCATTATTTTTTGTATTATTTGTGTACAAAATAAGGTTTTTAATGCCAAAATTATAAGAATAAATAGAAGAAAAGACAAAGGAATAAAATATTGAAGATATTTTATGACCCTAATCCCGAGACCAAGTCCAGAATGGAGTTGGTCGATAAGGAATAAAGTAGGGGGAGATAAGGGCCACAAAATACAATAAATACCTCATTTTATTTATTCATTAATTATGCATTTTTGACACTGATTTTATTCTTTATTATTTATTCATCAAATAAAGAAACTTTGTACATAAAAGTTGTTTATAATAATGTAAATAAAAATACAAAATTGAGTTTGTACAAAAATAATATATAATGTTCATTTTATACCCAGAATAAAAAGCAAAAACCAAACTTCACATACCCATATCTTTCACATAAAAACTCAACATAGCAAAATCACCTCTAATTGTATATAACTTTTCAAGAGTTATTTAATGTGGTGGTTTTATATTTTTTAGAGTTATTGTGTAGAAGTTAGGTTTTGGGCTCTTGTTGTACAATATACCGATTAAAATATTCAATTTATTCATTATTCATTATTTTTACAAATTTATATTTTATAATTTTGTAAATATTATTTATAACACATGTACATGTTAAAATTAGACTAAAATCAAATGGAAAATGCAAAATAAAATAAGTCTATGAAAATACATAGGCAAAATACCTATGCATATAAATAAAAGGGGATATATTCTTTTATTCTTTAATTCTTTTATATTTTCCTAATATTAAATACTATACATATTCTATTAAAAAATAAAACTCAATAAAATACATTAAAATAATATAGTATACATAAAACATAGGTAAAACACCTATAAATATGCCTACATAATAAACATAATTATTTATTTAAGTGTACAAATGATATCATAAAAATCAAATAAAAATATATTTATACCCACAAAAATAAGTTATAAATATATAATAATAGAATCAAATAATAAAATAAAATATACAAAATAAAAATAAAAATGTGCAAAATACATGTAAATATACTTATAAATAAGCCATTAAAAATAAATTTGTAATAAAATACATCAAAAAATAAATAAAAATCATAATAAAATACTACATAAAATAATAAACATTTTTTTATTTTATACTTGAAAAATAATAAAATCATTTTCTATTTTTAATTATTTATTCTTTAATAAAATTGTTGTTTTGTCTTGTAGCTGGCTGACGTGGCCCAATCGTGGCGCGTCAAGATTGACCTTTGGTCAACTCGCCCTCCAGCCTCTGACTCTTGTCAGGACTGTCTTTTCCCGTTTTTTCTTGCCCTTTTCCCGACTAAACCATCGATCAATCGGCTTCGATCACTTCACAAGATCTCTTCATTATTCATCCAGGATCCACGCCGAGACCTTAGATCACCTGTATATTCGTTAGATTCTTTGCAAACGGCCAGTCAATAAGGGTGTTCCATATTGTTTTTAAATAACTCCATCTCCTCCTCCTTGCTCCTTTGGCCATCTTCAAACCCTAAAGTTCCACCATTTCAACCCAGTGAGCATCTAGGTGACAGATGGAGGTCCCTTGAGATGGATGGGAGCTCGCGGAGGCGGAGGTGCGCCCAAGGCAGTTTGCTACGACGATCGTCCTACTCCTTGGCTTCGGCTAGGTTAGAGCTGTGTTTTTATTATTCTTTAGATAGCCTTTCATTCCATCATGTTAATTATAGCATCATGGTAATCATTATCCCTTAGAATTAACGTAAATCGATCCTTTTGTAGTTCACCGGAGCTCTGCTCCGACGAACTGTTCCACTGTGTTTCGCCGGTGCTCCGACCACCATTCCATCCCCATTTCCTTCTCCTTTCATTTCCCTACGCCTCGCCCCACCACGCTCAACCAGATCCCTCAGGGATCTGGAGATCAGGTACCCTTCCCCGCTGCTTGTCGGAGGTACCTCCGCCCGACCCACTCCACCTCATTTCACCATGAATAAGACCCTAGAACAGTCTTCTTGCTTGTGCGTACATTCCTTGCAGGTCTGGAGGCCAAAGGACCCCCGAAGGGTTGATTTTTGTACGGACATCTGGTACCTGGAGGTCGCTTTCTTCCTCGACCCTGACAGACCTCTGTAGCGCTCCATGTGCCATTTTGGAGGTGTCATCAGCCACGCAACCTTGCCAAGAGTCTTTTGCACCTCATCTCGAGGCGAACCATCACCGGAGTTGCTCGTACTGATCGATTGAAGGAGCTCCGGATGCGTGTTCATCCCCGATCATCCAACCACCCTCGAAGCCCTTTAGGCAGCCTGGTGGATTCTTCGGAAGTGATGGAACACATAGAAAACCTCTGGAGCGTCGTTGGAGGTCGGAGTAGCTAAGTGTGCTCGATTCAAACTCGCCCAACGTGAGTTCTTCATTTGTTCTTCCTTTGGTCTTCACCGTCGTCTGATCGCTGCCCTTCCCCAGGCGCTACAACAACCATCAGATCTCCCCACGCCTCAGCCGTTGGATCACATCAAGTAATCTAATCTCAGACGTCAGAAGACGAAGCGTCATCAGCTGCTGAATGTATGACACGTGGCAAGTGAGAAGACCAACGTCGTCCGATCCAGTCACTTAAGTGGTAATTTGCACATCTAGTCCCCACATTTTTGTATGTAATAATTAGTTCTGTAAATAAATTTTTACGGTGTAAATAATTAGGGAATTTTGCATGTAAAACCCTGAGCTTTTTATATTTGCACTTTGGTCCCTGTCGATGTCACGTGTAGTCCTCACGTGACGTTGGAAATTTTGCATATAAATACCTAGCAATTTTATATATTGTAAAATAGTCTTGGAAAGTTAAATAAATGCTTTATTATGTTGGGAAAGTTGCATTATGCTCCCTGTATTTTTATTTATTTGCAGTTATGCCCCTGCTAGGACTTGAATTTTTGGACTTTTATCTTATTATTAAAAATAGCTACATAGCTTTGAAAAATACACAAAAATAGGATTAGATGTTCCACGCATGGTACTTACACACACGTATCCATTTTGCATTTTTTTGCATTTAATATATTTATTAAAATTAAAAAGGAGCCTAAATAATCCTTGTCTAATTTATAAAATGCCAAAAAATATAAAAACTTTTTAAAAAATTACAAAAATGATATATGGTATATATTTTGATATTTCTTGAGTTCGAAGAACAAAAACCCCTAAAATTAAGAAAAAAATTAAAAAAAATCAGAAAGCTCCAAAATCCAACAAAAAATATAAAAAATTCCACAAAAATACCAAAAATATGTTTTTCTATTTTATAATTATCTATATATTATTATTTATGTATAAAATTAATTTAGGTAATTTTGAGACTTATTTTTTTCAATAAAACCCTAATTAATTTCGTATTATTTATTAATCCCATATTTGGGGTATTTTCACTTTAAAAATACATAAAAATTAGCAAAAAATGAACAATACAAAAACATTAGAAAAATATTAAAAATTAAAAAACCAATTATTTTCTAGATTTTTATTATATTTATAAATATATTTCTATATATTATGTAAATAAAGCCTTATATGGGATATATTGTTTTTATAAAAGAAAAAGAAAATATAAAAAGATAAAAATATAAAAAGAAAATAGAAAATCAGAAAATTGAAAATCAAATATAAAAATATAAAATCAAAAATAAAATAAAAAAATTAAAAATTAAAAAACCCACAAAAACAATAACATGGACAAGAAAAGAATTGAATAATTTTGTGCGCATATTCTTGCTCCCAAGCATTTGCTCCCAGTGTTCGACCTCTACCCATGCTTACACGCTATACACATTTGCTTGTAGAGTTATAATAAATTTTAACTCCACATTTTTGAGATTTAATTGCTTTATTCTTATCGTGGGTTAATTGTTGACTGAAGTTGGGTTTTGTTGAGCGGTCACAACAGCGACGCTAATTGAGTTTGATTAGTAGACCCTCGCAAAATCCTCTTTATTAAATGGCACCATTGTCGGGGAGCAGCGTCGTTTGGGGATATAATGATTTATTTGATTCTTAGATCTTGTCCATATTTATTTATTTATTTACATTATTTATTGGTAATTATTATGACTATTCTGACCATCTCCTTTGTTTAACTTTGATGCGAGGGACCATTGCGCGATGGAGCATTTCTTAGGAGGACCTACGCAACCGAGCAAGGCAGAGCTAGCTTTCAGACCTAGCCGGCAGGGAGAGAGCACCAAAGGAAAATGGAGGAGGATTTTGCAGAGTAGTCTAACATTTTTGCGTTATTTATTATTATGTATATTCATGAGAGAGAGATAGACACCTAGCATGTAATAATTGGACTTGCTACCGACACTTCAACTTCCCGAGGTCCAGTGCTCGAGGGATTGTTCCCTCGGGGGCCTCGATGATTTTTGTGCTTTTACTTTTTTATTTTATTTTTATTATTTTGTGTGAAGGAGCCCTAGCTTAGGATTGCTTGACGATAGACTAAGGCCCAAACACCTAATATATGCATGTACCTATAGATACGATTTGGACATAGTCAATTTTTTAATCTGTGCTTCACGATAATAGCATCTTGTATCTAGGGTAACTTCCTCGAATTGCATCTCATATAGCATAGGTTTCAATTCTGTCTTGCATCCCGCATGAAGAGAACTGGAAAGCACTGTAAGTCTTCTTACTTGGCATGCATCATGGATGTCCGACTTGCATGGCTTTTCCGATCCTCTCCCTCTGATTTTGACCACTTAGGATGCTTAATGGAAATTGGAACCCCGTTAGGCACATTCATTGAAAAATAACCCAAAAAGAAGAAGTGATGACTAAAATAAAATTGGGACTGCTAACTCTATTGGACCTAAAATAAAACTTAATGGATCCCTTGTCTTGGGGAGAGCAACCCCCTCATTGTCTGAGCATTTTATTCATATGCACACACTAAGGATTAGTGCCCAAATCCCAAGCCTATCTTTGGTGTGTGCAATTTTGTGATGATCACCTAACTCTAAAATCGATAAGATAAAAAGACCACATCTCGGTTGTCACTGTGTTGAGTAGGTGAATCGGGGTTTGCTTTGTGTATTGATTGTGACTTGGAGTCCATTTGCATTTTCATATCCCTTTGAGTTATCGGTCCCGTCTGTGTGAGTCATCCATTTTTTATCTTTGAGTCTCTCTACCTCTTATATATATATATATATATATCTCCTCATTTGCATTGAGTCGTGATATTGGCACTTGAGCTCAATCATCTTCGCCAGATCTTTCGTCTCACTTCTTTCCCACCATTCTCGTATCCCTCGTATCATCTCTTCTATCACCCGGGATTGTTGTGCTTTCAAAGATCGCCCGCATCGAGGATTTTTGACTTACATTGATTATTGGAGTAAGTCGGGCATGTGTTGAGGATGTTGAGATTGATTTGGAGGATGCGACTTTCATATGTGCATTGATTCTATCAAGGATTTTGATCATGGCACAATTATAGGTGTGATTCATTATTGAGGATTCTGATCTAGCACATCGGATTGGGGATGTGATTGTTACTCGATGATTCGATGAGGATTTCATGAGCTTTGTTTGATTGACTTATTCTGTGGTTTCACCCATCTTCATTTGGAGGATTAATTTGCTATCTTGATATGAGCTTCATGGTGACGATGATCGGAACCCACATGACCTCCATCATCTTCTAATTTGATCTTTCCTCGATCTCTTGACTCTTGTCCATCCACCATTAGTACTTTGAGGATTTCATGTTGATATCTTGACTGATCTCAGTTGATTGGATTGACACAAAGGATCGGGTTGTGATTGACACGTGGATCTTTTGTCCCTCCATGATCTTATTCCCTCCGGATGATTGATTGATTGATTAAATGCTATTGAGGACCTGAGATTTGATGCCAGCAATCCCCAGACTTGATTGACCTAGTTCGTGTTACTCCCCGAGGACTATCTGTGGGAGGATGCGATACATTCTCTACGATCGGTTTCATCTACTGACTATGTCTCCACCTTGTTGGAGCCTAGAACCTAGTTGTTTGATTTGATTATTCGTCCTCCCTACTGATTGTGCGCCCGGTCTGTAGGTGCACGAGGCCAATGTACCCGACTCATATGAGTCTTCTCTACTTGACGGTCCTCGCAAGGATGAGCTTTACTGTTTCTGATTATTCCTTGCTTAGTTCATAGTACTCTCCAAGGGTTATCTGCGAGACACTATGACACCTTGCTAGATTTGTGGTGTCTTCTGCTGGTAGACGATATGTCGTCTACCGAGACCATTCTGATTGACTCCTTTGAGTCCCCTCTCTCCTTGACGGCCCTCGCAAGGACGAGATCTGATCTGACTATTCCACGCTTAGTTTGCATTGTTCCCCGAGGACTATCTGTGGGAAAATACAACATTTTCTTTACGCTCGGTTCCCCTTGCTGACTGTGTCTCACATCTGTGGAACATGGAACCAAGTCGTATGATATAATTTCGGTCCCTACTACTTTGATGTTTACCTGATCTAATGGATCATGTGACCCATATGACTTGTCTCCTTTGAGTATGCTCTCCTTGATGGCCCTCGCAAGGATGAGCCATCTTTCTCTGATTATTCTTTTCTTAGTTGGACGTATGTTCCCCGAGGGTTGTCTGCGGGATGCTGCCACACTTTCTTGATTTGTCGATCTCTTCTGTTGGTAGCCGATCTGTCGCCTACCGAGACCGTTTCTGCGATTCGTCTGATGGATCAGTCTCCTTTGAGCCCACTCACCTTGAGGACCCTCGTAGGGTTGAGCCTTGTCTCGTGATATTTCGGTGTGTCCATGCGATGTTTCGACCTATATGACCACCGGATATCACGCTGCTATCTCCTGCTCTTTACCTTTCATATCTTTCAGAGACAATGATTGACTCGGAGGAGTATGTATTGTTCTTTCTTACTCCAAGTATTACAGTATCAGATCCGCTCACCCATTTCACACCTTATGAGGCGATGTTCTGCATTCGCTATTAGATACGTGTTTAGTTTCGATCCCTTCCCCCCGGTAGCTAACACCCACCTGATTGCATATATGGGTGTCTTTTCAATATCTAAATGCGTCCTAGTTCTCACAGGGAGACGATGACGGGAGTACAGTATTCACTTGTCAGATACCGTCCTGTACTTCACCAGTCTACCTTTGTTGTATATATGTGTTTCGTCTTATATTCATTCTTTCGTATGTTTCATGTGCCCCAGATCTTTCGCCATATCTTTGTGTCTATACTTAGGACACACCTTGTCCTAAGTATGGGGGTACGCACCGTATTGTTCCTTCTGTGTGTTGTTTCATCACTCCTATCGTCACATATACTTAGGGATCTTTCACCCTAAGTATAGGGGGAGTGGCGCGTATATTCTCTACGATCTTTTTCATCTATACGCAGCTGTTTTTCCTTCTTTTCTTCTTTTCCTTTTCATTTTTCTTTATCTACAAAGAAAGGTGTTGCCCCTTTGTGTCAGTTTTCTGTACTTAGGACGTACTTTGTCCTAAGTATAGGAGGGTGCACCCCGATTCGTTCATTCTTTGATCCCCTCCACCGTCTCCTCTCTTATTGATTTACTTTTCTATACTTAGGGATATTTAACCCTAAGTATTGGGGGAGACAGTCCGAGCTGTGATCTATTTATTCCCACCCGTGACCCTCCACGCGTTGTGTACAGTCTGCTATACTTAGGATTATTTGATCCTAAGTATAGGAGGGTCAGTCACCTTCTTATTCATTTATATTTGCATTCTATCATTCTTTGTTTAGTCATTGTAGCATAGGCTTTTCTATACTCGGCACGAGCTATGTCTTCTATTTTTTCTCTTTGATCTATGAGGACATAGCTCATGCTAAGTATATGGGGTCGTATATACTCTGTATATACTTTAGCTATAACTCGTACTTTCTTATAGTTAATAATAAATATGGCTAAATATACTATATACATACATATATATTTCATTAAAAATCATTCCTCAAATTATTTTTGTAGTTATTGATTAATAAATCAGGTTAAAAATACTTTTGCAAAATGATTTGAAAAATGGTGTGAACTGTTTGGAAAACCTTTTATGAAATGTTTTCAATCTTTATAAAAATATTTTGATTGCAAAATTCTTTTCTTTGTGCGAAATAAAGAATTGAAAACCTACTTGCAAATGATTTTGAAAATGTGTGAAAAAGTACTTAGAAAATGTATATATATTAATTGAAAATCTTTGCAAAATGGCTTTCAAATCTTTGTAAATATTTGCAAAAACTATTTTGTACTATAGTATTCAAAATTTGTTTCAAATAAATTTGAGGAATGAATGTATCACTAAAATAGGAATTAAATGTGTATATACATCAAAATAAAATTCATTATCAATTGCATATATGTACTTATAATAACTTTGTTAAAATATGTAAATTCTTTAAATTCTTAACTCTTGTAAAATAAAGAAGCACGTCCGTGTAAATGGTTGTAAATACTTTACACTTTGTGGGCCAAAAGATTCTTTGTATTTGCTAAAATTCTTTTTATAGAATTTTTTTTTCAAAATTCTTTGAAAAAATACATCATTCTTTCTGCATTATACATAAGCATTATGCATAGCATTTGCATATTATTCTTTGATTGAGCTTGATGATTGAACTAGTCCAATAAAGTCGAAGATTGGAGCTTAGTTGAACCTTATTGCACCTAACTGTACTGAAGCCTTATGGGAACTAGGTTTAAGGTACTTCATGTCCCTTAGGGCTTAATTCTTTGAGACTCAGGGTTGGATTCAAGTCACCTCAACTGACTAACTAGAACTTTTTGAGACACACGCATGACTCTTGTCGGTTGTAACCTAACTTGGACACTTGCACCTTTCACTTGGCTCAACTCTGTTGGAGTGGTGAGGGGGTTGGATTTACCAGTATCAGACGCACACGGGTGGAAACATTCTTCCTCGTCTAGGGAGGGAAGTGCACCACAACCTGGTCCAGTTTCAATGAAGTCTAAAGATATGAGAGCGTGGGTTGCAATAACGCTTCAAAAGAGGGATAGTCTTCTAGCTAAAGAGGAAAAAGTCCTTATGTAAATGCTGCTGTGAATAGTATGTTTGAAAAAACACTCCAAAAAAGTGGGCATGCCTGCAAATAAAAATAAAATGCATGCTGGAGTATGTATATATGTTGTATAAATAATAAGAAAGCTTGAGCATCAAAGTGATACCATGTGAGCCTGCAGCTGGATGACTTGACTACATTGGTCATGCATCCCAGGATAGATAGCTACAGTGGCTACCGTCCATTCTTTTCTTCACCTCCTCCTCTTGAGTTGGATGCCACTTGAACTTAGAAGGGAATACCCCGCTCCTCGAGGGCAGAGGGCTGGACTGGGGAATCATTGGGTTGTCATTCTGAAGAAGTCAGTTCCTTGGTCATTTCAGTTGGGGAGAGCCACTATCACTTACATTGTACAAGTCAGCTTCATAGTCATAAGGGTTTGCGTATGATGTAGGCTAGTTCTGATCTGGCTATTGAGGATATTTGAACCGAGTTCTGTGACTCTAGAAGGATGTTGGGCTTTAGATTTGGTTCGCAACCAGGTTCCACACACATTCTCACACTATGTCTAACATAAGCTCCAAACTTTGATTTTGTACAGATGAGTTTAATTATTTAGATCAATACCATTCATTCTTTATTCTTTATTTTTGCTTTTTCTTTTCTTCTTCATTCTTTTTGTACTTATAGCATAAGTGTTTGCTAGGGACTAGCTAAGGCAAGTATAGGGGGGTGATGAATCTCCATTTCATCACCTTTATTCTATAATTTTGGCCTTAACAACCCAAACAAATGCATGTAAATAGCATCAATTTGTGCATAATAGCATCCATTATTTATTATATTATTTGTGTACAAAATAAGGTTTTTAATGCCAAAATTATAGAATAAAGAGAAGAAAAGAAAAAGGAATAAAATATTGAAGATATTTTATGACCCTGACCCCGAGACCAAGTCCAGAATGGAGTTGGTCGACAAGGAATAAAGTAGGGGGAGATAAGGGCCAAAAAATACAATAAATACCTCATTTTATGTATTCATTAATTATGCATTTTAACACCTATTTTATTCTTTTTTATTTATTCATCAAATGAAGAAACTTTGTACATAAAAGTTGTATATAATAATGTAAATAAAAATACAAAATTGAGTTTGTGCAAAAATAATATATAGTGTTCATTTTATACCCAGAATAAAAAGCCAGAAACCAAACTTCACAGACCCATATCTTTCAAATAAAAATCGAAACATAGCAAAATCATCTCTAATTGTAAATAACTTTTCAAGAGCTATTTAATGGTGGGGGTTTTATATTTTTTAGAGTTACTGTGTAGAAGTTAGGTTTTGGGCCCCTGTTGTACAATATACTGATTAAAATATTCAATTTATTCATTATTCATTATTTTTACAAATTTATATTTTTATAATTTTGTAAATATTATTTATAACACATATACATGTTAAAATTAGAATAAAATAAAAAGGAATATGTAAAATAAAACAAGTCTATGAAAATACATAGGCAAAATACCTTATGTAAATAAATAAAAGGGGTTATATTATTTTATTCTTTAATTCTTTTATATTTTCCTAATATTGTAAATATTATACATATTCTATTAAAATTATAAAACTAAAATAAAACTCAATAAAATACATTAAAATAAAATAGTATACATAAAACATAGGTAAAACACCTATAAATATACCTACATAATACACATAATTATTTATTTAAGTGTAAAAATAATATCATAAAATCAAATATAAATAAATTTATACTCACAAAAATAATTTATAAAAATGTAAAATAATATAATAAAATAATAAAATAAAATATACAAAATAAAAATAAAAATGTACAAAATGCAGGTAAATATACCTATAAATAAACCATTAAAAATAAACTTATAATAAAATACATAAAAAATATATAAAAAACATAATAAAATACTATATAAAATAATAAACATTTTGTATTTCATACTCAAAAAATAATAAAATCATTTTCTATTTTTAATTATTTATTTTTAATAAAATTGCTATTTTGTCTTGTAGTGGGCTGACGTGGCCCAATCGTGCCACGTCAAGAGTTGACCTTCGGTTAACTCACCCTCTATCCTCTGCCTCTTGTCAGGATTGTCTTTTCCTATTTTTTCTTTCCATTTTCCCGGCTGAACCATCGATCAATCGGCTTCGATCACTTCACAAGATCTCTTCATCATTCATCCAGGATCCACGCCGAGACCTTAGATCACATGTATCTTCGTTAGATTCTTTGCTAACAGTCAGTCAATAAGGGTGTTCTATATTGTTTTTAAATAACTCCATCTACTCCTCATTGCTCCTTTGGCCATCTTCAAACCCTAAAGTTCCGCCATTTCGGCCTAGTGAGCATCCAGGTGACATATGGAGGTCCCTTGAGATGGATGGGAGCTCGCGGAGGCGGAGGTGTGCCCAAGGTGGCTTACTCCGGCGATCGTCCTGCTCGTTTGCTCCGGCCATGTTGGAGCAGCATTTTTATTATTCTTTAGATAACCTTTCATTCTAGCTTGTTAATTATAACATCATGGTAATCATTAGCCCTTAGATTTAGCGTAAATCGATCCTTTCATAGTTCGCCGGAACTCTACTCCGGCGAACTGTTCCACCGTGTTTCGTCAGTGTTTCGACCACCCTTCCATCCCCATTTCCATCTCCTTTCATTTCCCTACGCCCCGCTCCACCTCGCTCAACCAGATCCCTCGGGGATTTGGAGATCAGGTACCCTTCTCCGTCGCTCGCCGGAGGTACCTCCGCCCGACCCACTCCGCCTCATTTCACCCTGAATAAGACCCCCAGAATCGTCTTCTTGCTTGTGCGTACATTCCTTGCAGGTCTGGAGGCCAAAGGACCCCCGAAGGGCTCGATTTTTGTACAGACATCTGGTACCTGGAGGTTGCTTTCTTCCTCGACCGCGACGGACCTCTGTAGCGCTCCAGGTGCCATTTTGGAGGTGTCATCAGCCGCGCAACCTCACTAGGAGTCTTTTGCGCCTTGTCTCGAGGCGAATCATCGCTGGAGTTGCTCACGCTGACCGATTGAAAGAGCTCTAGGGGTGTGTTCTTCCCTGATCATCCAACCACCTCCGGAGCCCTTTAGGCAGCCCGGTGGATTCTCCAGAAGTGCCGGAACGAGTAGAGAACCTCTGGAGCATCATTGAAGGTCGGACAAGCTCAGTGCGGCCGATTCAAACTCGTCCAACGCGAGTTCTTCATCTATTCTTCCTCTGGTCTTCACCACCGTCTGATCGCTGCCCTTCCCCAGACGCTACAGCAACCGTCAGATCTCCCCGCACCTCAGCCGTTGGATCACGTCAAGTGATCTAATCTCAGGTGTCAGAAGACGAAGCGTCATCGACCGCTAGATGTATGACATGTGGCAAGTGAGAAGACCAACGTCGTCCAATCCAGTCACTTAAGGGGTAATTTTATCATCTAGTCCCCACATTTTTGTATTTAATAATTAGTCATGTAAATAAAAGTTTACGTTGTAAATAATTAAGGAAATTTGCATGTAAACCCCTGAGCTTTTAATATTTACACTTTAGTCCCTACCAGCGTCACGTGCAGTCCTCACGTGACGCTGGAAATTTTGCATATAACTCCCTAGCTATTTTGTATATTGTAAAATAGTCTTGGAAAATTAAATAAATGCTTTATTATGTTGGGAAAATTGCATTATGCCCCCTGTATTTTTATTTATTTGTAGTTATGCCCCTGCTAGGACTTGAATTTTTTTGACTTTTATCTAATTATTAAAAATAGCTACATAGGTCCAAAAAATCCACAAAATAGGATTAGATGCTTCATGCATGGTACTTATACAACACGAGCCCATTTTGCATTTTTGCATTTATTCTATTTATTAAAATTAAAAAGGAGCCTAAATAATCCCTGTCTAATTTATAAAATGCCAAAAAAAATAAAAACTTTTTGAAAAATTCCAAAAAAAAATGATATACGGTATATTTTCATATTTCTTGAGTCCTGAAAACAAAAACACCTAAAAATAAGAAAAAGAAAATTAAAAAATCAAAAAGCTCCAAAATCCAGCAAAAAATATAGAAATTCCACAAAAATACCAAAAATATGTTTTTCAACATTATAATTATCTATATATTATTATTTATGTATTAAAATTAATTTGGGTAATTTTGGGACTTATTTGTTATTTTTAAAACCCAAATTAATTTCAGATTATTTATTAATCCCAAATTTGAGGTATTTTTTACTTAAAAAATACATAACAATTAGTGAAAAATTACGGAAAAAACAAAAACATTAGAAAAATATTAAAAACCCAAAAACAAATTATTTTTTGATTTTTTATTATATTTATAAGTATATTTCTATATATTGTGTAAATAAAGCCTTATATGGGATGTATTGTTTTTATAAAAGAAAAAGAGAATATAAAAATAAAAAAATAAAAAGAAAATAGAAATCAGAAAATTGAAAATCAAATATAAAAATATAAAATCAAAAATAAAATAAAAAAATTAAAATTAAAAAACTCACTAAATCAATAACATGGACAAGAAAAGAATTGAATAATTTTGTGCGCGTATTCTTTCTCCCAACCATTTGCTCCCAGTGTTCGACCTCTACACATGCTTACACGTGTATTCTATTTGCTTGTAGAGTTATAATAAATTCTAACTCCACATTTTTTAGATTTAATTGTTTTATTCTTATCGTAGGTTAATTGTTGACTAAAGTTGTGTTTTGTTGAGCGGTCACAACAGCGACGCTAATTGAGTTTGATTAGTAGACCCTCGCAAAATCCTCTTTTTCAGCTCCCGCATACTTAGGGTAAAATATTCTTAAATATAGAAAAGAATTATCAACAAGTTAGAAGACAAGCGAGGGAACATATGAACCTAAAAATAAAAATACGAAGAAAGAACTAACAGATCACTCGTTTTTATGGCAATAGGAGTAATGAAACTGAACGTAAATGAATAACACTATGTGCACACCCCTCATATTTAGGACAAAGTACATCCTAAATATAGTCACAATGATACGGAGATAATCCTGGGATGTAAAATAACAAACGAAAGAACGAAATGTCATAAAGATGAAACACATATATACAAGAGGTAGACAATGTTGAGGTTCCTCTCAACAAACGCTAGGTTTTATGCCCTAGCTGGATGAAAGTGCTAGGAAAACGATGTATCAATGTTCATGACGGCATAAATAAGGTGAATGGTGTACTCTTAGTGGGCTCGGTGTGAGAACCGCAACAAACTCAACAAATAATAAAACACATATATTAAATCATGTGGGTGTCGGCTACCGACCAAATAGAATAGACAGTTGTAACGGGAATCACTAGCATCAAAGAAAGCATGAGCTTGTGGTTAGAATAGAGTAAGTGGATGAAGCCGATATAGTCAAACATAGAGAAAGAAGGATTAGAATGGAATTCTCCAAGTCAATCATTGTCTTAAAAAGGTTTTTTGGATCAACATCAGAAGACTCATACTTTGAGTGGATCTCCGATGCACATGAAAGGAATAGGTCAGAGAGGTCATCGAATACCACAAAGCAGGGCTCATCCTCATGAGGGTCGTCAAGGAGAGATAACTTAAATGACTCATTTTTGTGATCCGATAGATAGAATGCATAATTAGGAAGTAAAATCGAGTGCCTAGAAAATGTTGTATCCTCCTGCAGATAACCCTTGGGAGTAATGCAAACTCACCAGTGAAAATATGGGCAATGCTAGCATCTATCTGGTCCTCATAGAATCTGTCAATATCATCAATTGAGAGGACGAAGGGTCATACAGGGATCTATCTAAATCAGAAAAATCCAAACCATGACCCTCATATAGCTCCCTGTGTTGAAATGGATCAAGATATTTGTTAGGATATAGAAAGTACCTCAGATTAATGGGACGAGGAAGGACATGACACAGAAAGTGGGTTAGCTCGTAGGACGACTGAAACACAAATGGTAGCTGGATAGGTATGAAAAAATGAATCTCTCCAAGGTTGTATCATCATCCATAATTAGATTTATTACATCGATCATTTCCTATGATTGGTGCTCATTCACTAATTCATCAAGAAGCTCATCACATCGAACTTGTATTGCATGTCCCAAAAATAGCACTCTCATTCTAGATGGATATTTGCCCGATTCAATATAAGCAATATCCCAACCACGAGCTCCAACTAATAACATAACATGCTCCAGAGAAAGAGAACGTTATATGGGGGCAAACGAAGTGGGCGAGGACTGGAAGAAAATATCAGACAAGACATTGATCATGCAGGGATTGATCTTGTACCAGACAAGACAAAATTGTGGTTCAAGAAGAGAGTCATCCTGAACCGGACCGGAGGGATGAGGATGATGTGGGCCAAACGAGAAGGAATCTGTAATATCCGGCAAACCCATCATCATGACACATGAAAAGATGAAAGAAAAGAAAAGACACCAAAATGACAAAAACCCAAAGACTGCTAGACTCTAAGAAGGGTAAAACACAATGGACCCATACATAATCAAACATAAAGCAAACACCCAATTCACCTACTCAACACAATGATGATTGTAAGAGTTCGGTCTTTTATCTTTCAGTTTTATAGTTAGGTGATTCAGACATTCATTTAAATCAATATCTCATGTGTAATCTCCTAGAGTGGATCGTGTCTGAGAGGTGGTGCATAAGACCATTTAATTATGGTCTCAGGCATGTGCTTGCATCAATAACAGGATCAAAGAGTGGGTCCAAATGCTTAGGGAATGAGTCCAAGGCTTGGGTCTTTAATCTGTAAGTGTGTGTGCCTCACTCGATCAGGATGGTACATACATCTAATGAGGGGTTGTTATCCCCAAAATAATGAATCTATTACATTTACTTTTAAAGTAAAGTGGGGTTAGTAGTCCTGATTTTATTCGTTGTCACTTTTTTGGATATTTTCAAAAATATATGCTTAACATTTTTTTTCAATTCCTTTATTTAACCTAAGTCCAAAAAAATCGGGGAGGAAATTGGAAAAGCCATTGCGCAAAAATCATTGATGCATGTACAAGATAGGAAATGTATCTGACTCCCGCATTCTACATGCGAGGTGATCTACACATGAAAATAAATCTATCAGATATGTGTGCAAGCAGGAACCGGCCTAGTAGGAGCTTCTACTCGGGAAGCACAAATTTATTAATTTGGCTAAGTCCAACCGAACTATGGGTACAAAATTCTGATTAGGGTTTGGACATAGTTTTACATGGCTCAACCAAATAAAAACCTATAACTATGGGCTTACAAGCACACAAACACAAAGTAAAATAAAGTTGGAAAACACAAAACATGAGAAGTAAAAGAAAACAAGTGGGAAAATAGGGAGAGAGAAATAAAGAAGATGATTGAAACCGATAAAAATTGATCAGGTCCCCGAATAAACAGACACCCGATAAAACATATCTGATAATGTCAAAGTGTCCAAGAGAGTCAAATTATTACAAATTGTAAATGTCTCTCTTTCACAAAATAAAAACAAAAATCTACACTATCCTATGCTAATCAGCTCTCATTGGTCTCGTGTTCGGCTTCGCTGCACTCTCCTGCCTGCTCGTGAAAAATAAGCTGGCCTTCGTGATGAATTTCTGATTCAACATGCTAAAATTGGTCAATTAGACTATGTTCACTAAACTCCATATGCATTTAATCATTAATATAGCATCATTAGCATCCATACATGTGTAAATAATATTTGCATTTCATCATGCATAATTGTATAAAATAAGGAACCAAAAATCCAAGTGTAAATTGACCTAAAAAGCAGGTAACTTTCCCTATTTTTAATTAATTGATCCTAACTCTGATTGACCTAAAATAATTCCATTGTGTAGATATTACTAACAAGAATAAAGAAAAAATACAAAAAAATGCTAACTCAAATAAGTGACAAATAATCCCAAAATCAAAGTTCACATCAGACGGACTAAAACACACATATCTTCCTCATACAGTGTCTGATTTTAGTCTACTCACTTTTAAAGCGCTCCATTTTCAAATATCTTCAAAATAAAACTAATTTCATAAAATTCGGAGCCCATATGTGAAAGTTGAGTTTTGGGCCTTTTTGCGCATTTTATCTTTTTACGATTTTTGACCTGAGATTTTATGTATAAAATTAACCCATTTTATTTTTTTTCTTTATTGTTTTTATTCTTTGATCAAAGTTTTATCAAGCGGCATAAAAATCCAAATCCAAACAAGACTGAAATCAAAGAAACTGACTGTGTTCGAGAAACCTCTGTGAGTTTGTAAAAAAAATCGTTTGTTTCCTACTTCTATTTTATTTCCCTATTTTCTTATTTATTGAAAATCCAAAAAATAGATTAATATGTAATTAAGTGTCTTTTATGTTACCGTATTTTTCTATAATTTTTATCCTATTTAAATATCACAAAAATACAAAACCCCAAAAGATGGTTTTCTACACATGGCGAACCACCAAAAATACCACTTTGCATAGACGACCTTTGTTGCTCCCGGTTCCTTCACGAAAATTGTAGACGAACAACTTTCGTGAATGAAATTTTTCGATCCGAGGTCTCCTTCTATTTCTTTTCCCTTTTTCTTTCTCTTTATTTTTTGAATTTTTTTTGGGGTGACACGTGGCACCCCTTGGGCGTGCCACGTGGCATCCCCACTCTCTCACCCCCTCTCCTTCTCTCTCATGACACCCCCTAGTCGCATGCTCGAAACGTGACTTGCCTCATCTCCCTTTGTCCAGATGCATGTGTGCGACATGTATTAACCCCGTGCCTCTCTCTTTCCTCCCACACGTGCCACGCGTGTGCCGCCATTTCCCTCGGCGAGCACAGCGTGGCACATGCACTGAGCTACCCCCTTCCACACGCCATCCCTTCCCCTGTATCCCCAGCTTCTGCCTCATAACAGCCATCGTTGCTCACGCTCCGCCCTTCTCCGGTCGTTACGAGGCGGGCCTCTTGCTCGCGTAACGCCCCACCATTAACCCCCCCCACACACACACACAGGTCATCCTCGGGATCCACCATTTTTACAAAGCCACCGCTCCAGCTCCGTGCACCTTGCGGGTGACAACAATCGAGGCACACTTCATCGAGCGAGGATGCGCCGGCAGCTCTGGTGAGATCTGTGGACCATCTTGTCCACATAGTGGTCTTCTTGGCTACTATGCTCGTGTTCTTTGCCGGATCACTTGAGCCACTACCAGGAGGAAGAGCTCCTCCTCCCCGGGTGTTTACCTCTACCTGCCTTCACCAATTTCCCAACCCTCACACCACCGCATCACCATCATGATTCTCCCTCTCCAGTTCCCCTCTATCTTTAGGTCTACCGTCTCTGGCCTTGCTTAGGCCGGAACTAGGCTCCCATTCCACCTTCCCAGAAGGAGCCCCGTCCCATCTTCCCTCTTCCCTTTTTCTCTGTTATGATAACCCTTGCAGGTCACGAGACATCCGCCGCAACCGCCTCTCGCCCTCAACCGCATCCTCCGCCTCACAGTTGTGCTACCTCGCATCTCCAACTACGCACCACCGTCCCCTGCCTCAACTGCAGCTTCATCTCAGCCGGACTTCATCTGCCTCGCCAGCTCTTCACCGCTCGAGTTGTAGCAGTTGGATCGGGGGATCCAACGGTTCGTCACGCACCACGTAGTCCCCCCTCCCGAGCCTCTTCCTAGCCTCGAGGCTCGGATCGACCCAACCTCAGTCGAGTGCCACCTAGGCTCGGAATACCGAGCCTCCGCCTCGTCCGTCAAGTCTCTGCATCGGGTGGTCGAACCACCCGTTATCTGCCACATGGATCTAAACCGTTGCCTCTGCACCCGAGCCTCGACGCACGAGTTTTGCGAGTGCGTAGAGGACTATTTGCAGGTGAACCCTTTAACATCTGTGAATTTGCACCGCCACCCCCCCCCCCCCCCCCCGCACCTAGTGACATCAGCTGAACATGTATAACATGTGCATTACAGGATTAATTATAGTGACACCCGTGCTTCTTCAAGAAATTATATTCGTGCCCCTGCCAGTTGGGGCACATGCCTTACACATGTATCGGGGGCTAATTGCATCCTCAACCCTCGCGCCTCCTGAAAATTGTAGGAATACCCCTGCTTGGGGTATTTTACAGGTAGACCCCTCCGATTTTGGTGATTTACATATAAGTCCCTCCAAGGACCACTTTGAAAGAAAATTTTATTTTTATTTCAATTTTAGTCCATGGATCTTTATTTTAGCATAACTTTTGCATCTGAACTCCAATTTTAATGCACAATATGTCGATTTGAAGCTATTTACGTGGTCTATCATATTATATACTTTATGGACTGATTAGAGGACATTTTATGATGATTATTATTTGCAGAACCTTTTGATATATGCAGACTGGGTTATTACACTTTTGTGTATTATTGTATTGAGAAAATTAATGATTATTTTGCAGGGAGTTTATCGAGGATTTAAATTGGATTAATCCTCTTCTAACTATCGTGGATCTCTATTTGGGGATTTAATCTTTGCAGGGGATTCAAATGAGAATAAATGAATTTAATTCTCAGTATTTTATGTGATTAAACTACATTTACTTGAGGATTAAATTAGAGAAAATTTTGAGAACACTTTCTTTATTTGAAGTTTATTTTTTTATCTCCTTAAATTGCAGGATTATTCATAGATTTATTTGGACTATTGCCTACATTTGGATTTAAATTGATTATATTTCTTGGAAATATTTATTTGATCTGCGATTTTACTTCAAGGATATTGATTAACATTATTGGACATAAAAATCATCATCGCAGATCTTGTGCTTCACATTTATTCTCTCTGTTTATTTGCATTGTCATCATTTCATTTCATTTTTCCTTTCTTTTCTCGCCACAGAAATTAGCATTGTAATAAATTAATTATTTAATTTAATTTAAAACCACGCAACTAGAAATAGTTCTTTCCCTATGTTCGACCTTGGTAGAATTGCCAAGTAAAAATTATTCCATAATATTCAAAATTTATGGTTTTTGATCGATCGTGAATTGCCTCTTATACAATAATATTCCACAGGAACTTGCAATAAATTAAAATAAGAGAGTAATTACAACTGATAAATAATTATTAGATAAAAGAAATAAAAGCATATAATTATTAGATAAAATAAACAAGCTATGCAAGTTACTATACCTGTTGCTCTCTGACAACGATGACATTTGATAGATCACAAGGGTCAGAGGTCATGCTAATCCAAACAAGATTAGATCAGTAGTCATTGTGTTAACCACTCAAAGGTGTGATTAATCAACAGTCAAACCCACGATGTAAGTGATAATTCAATCAAAGTGTAAGATGTGAATTATAAATTTATTATAACTCAACAACATGTGTGTATAGTGTAAGTAGTGTAGTGTGTCGAACTCATGGAGCAAAATGATAGGGTAGTTAATTATTTTTAATTATAACTAATTAATCATAATTATTTTTGTAATTTTCTGCCTTTTCTTATTTTATCTGGGTTTTTAGTTATATTTAATTTTTATAGATTTTTTATTCTTTTATAATTTTTATGTTTAAATTTCTATTTTCTTTTTTAATTTTGCACATTTTTAATTTATTTTGATTTTTCAAATAAGATATATAATTATATATGATAATATAGATATTATAGAAATTATAAGTAATGTATAGTGTATATAAGTATTATAGATAATTATATTTGTAAATAAGTCAAAATATATTTAAATTTCAGAAAACAAAGTGTTTTTATAATCTTTATGTTTTTCTCTATTTTTGATTACTTTTATATATTTTTATAATTTTTATGGATTTTAAAGTTGTAAATTACACAAAACAGTAAACAAAATAAATATATGAGATTGTTTTAGGTTTAATAGATATAAATAAGTCCAAAATTAACCTAAAATTATATTTAATAGGTAATATATATTAAAGAAAATTCACAAATATAAGGATGTATTTTTGGATTTTTAGATAGTTTTTGCTAGTTTTTATAAGAATTTTAGGGTTTTGTGGTTTTAGGTTTTATATTTTGTATTTTTAGTGGTTTTTGAATACGAGGCAGATATATAATAATATAGATATTTTTGGATTTTTTGGAAAAGGTTTTATAATGTTTATGGGTTTTTATATTTAGACAGGGAGAAAATGCTTGTTTTTTTTGTATTTTTAGAAAATAGGAAAAATAAGTTAAAATGTCAAACTAAAACTATGAGAGAATAAGCATGGTATCATGCGTCTAACACAATTTACATGCAATTTTTATGTAATAAATTCTTTTATAATAAAAAATATACATAAAATAAAAAACGCTACAGATAGAGGGACCTATTTACAATTAATCAGAACTTAAACTTCATTTCAGAACAGATCCAAGAAACACAAGGATGTATTTACAAAATTTATAGTGCCTCACGTGTCACTACACGTGAGGCGAAGGAGTAATTTATAAATACAATAGGTGTAGGTCCTTTTGCAAAATGTCATATTTATTTTACATGTAATATAAAATTTACAGTACTAATTGAAAATACAAAATAGCGATGGGTGGAAGAGCAAATTTCCCAAAAGGCACCACATGAGGGGCGCATGGTGCGCTAACTGATGGATGGAGAGCGGCCACGTGTGTCCACTTATGCGATGGAGGGCCCAGATGGCCTGATACCGCTTCGTGGATGAGCGGTTGTGATTAAATCCAAGGAGAGATCAAGGGTTCCTGATGTGCTCAATCCAGCGGTCGTTGGAAGACCTGATGTGAGTTCTTGATCGGACGGTTGGTAACGTGTTTGGAAGAACTGATGAAGAACATTGTCTGGTCGATCTTCGATCTTACGTATCTCCTTGCTCTAGTATCTCTCGAGCTGTAAATGGGTTCATGGCTTTTCTAGAAGGGTTCCGCAGCTACTGGAAGGCTCAAAATGGTCCAAGCCTCATCGACAAAGGCATGGAACTTAGATGAAGCTCAGGCACCTGGAGGATCTCATTCTGGATTGATTGGCCTCTAGATGAGGCTATTTGGCATTGAAACCTTCACGTGAGAAAAGGGTGACCAAGGGCCATTGATCCTGACCCTTATTGAGCAGAAAAGGTCGAGAAATGAGGTGGAATGTTGGGTCTCCTACGACGGGAGGTGGAAGGAGACGGTGGACTTGATTCACTAGGAATCGAGGTGGTCTGGTGGCCCAGAAGGTGGAGAAGCACGTGGGAAAGAAAATGGGATGGATTTTGTGGTCAGAAAGTGGTCAATTGGAATAGTGGTTGGAGCCTAGTTCTCCGGTGTGCGTTAATCTAAGAATCTAAGTTAACAAAAAGGCAAAAATGTGAAATAAATTGCAGGATAAAATGGAATGAAAATGTGAGAAGAAATCTAACCTAACTATGCCTCAACATGTAATAGAGACTTGGAAGCTCCAACGCTAGAGTTAAGCTCCGATAAAGGGTAACCACCTCGTTGCTCTCCCTCTCCATGCCTCGAAACAGTGAGATAAGCCTCCTATCACAAGGTTGTACCTCAAGACTAAGATTTTCTAGGGTAGAAAGGGGGCTCAAGATGAATAAAAATTTCAAATTAGTTGGTGGTGTTTATTCATAGCATAGATGAGGTGGCTTCAAAAAGTTAGGGTTTATGCTTGATTGATGATCATCTTACAAAACAAGGGGTATGTTGTGATGGACAATGCTTTGAAGAGGATATTTCATGAAGAAATGGAGAGGCATGGATCAGTGGATCAAAAGGGAAAATTAGCAAAGATGGGACATTTGAATGCTCTAACAGGTCGTGGCCCTAGTAAAGGACAGTTGACCTGAGGTCAAGGAATGGAAGTCCTTCATTGGTCCACGTAGGACTAATTGGGACAAAATAGAAAATAAAATATGTAATAAGTAAAGAATAAATAGTAAATGAATTTACTAAATAAACTCAAAACATAAAAAATGTTCCTTATTTTATGTATTATTTTTGTGATTTTTATTTGTTTATACCACATTATTTATAAGATGTTAATATTTACATGTATATATATGTCAATATAATTGTATTTTATATGTTTGATTTATTTTGTATTTAATGTATATATTATCTTATTTACATATTTACATATTTATAATATTATTAAATACATATACACATTTTTGTTACATTTTATCGATTTTATTTACATGTGTAAATAAATACATTTACATACATTATATGTATGTATTATTTATTTTAATTTCTTTTTACATGTTTTTATTTATGCTTATATTTTAAACATGTTTCATATAATACATATAATTATTTAAAAATATAAGAAGAGTAAAAATACAAATAATAAATTATATTAATTTTATATACATATATACAGTACAATGTTACCCTAGAATGTTGTCCTTTGTATCTTAACTCCGTTTTTAATGAAAACCACCTTGATTAGTGATGAAACCCGATTTCATCATCTTAATTTCCCATTATTAACCACCTTGCTTAAATATTTGTCAATAAAACTCAGATAATGTCTTGTAATTATCAGAGTCATTAATAAATTAAAAATCACAAAAAAATCTCAAAATTAAAATCCGTGGTATTTTTAGCCTTAAAAATACCCTTAAAAATATTTGGTGTCTTCAGGTGACCTCGTTTCCAATTTTGGTCAACATGAAAGTTGTAGATCTCATCTAGATCTACAACTTTCATGTTTTGAGTTTACTCAAAATAGGCCATCTTCACCCTTATATTTTAGTTTCTTGCTCAGAATAACCTGATTGGGCCACGTGGCCCGTTCTGGGTGAGCCACGTGGCCCATCCTCCTTGCAGCATCCGCCCACGCCCCCTGGCCGTTGGATTTCATGTTGAATCCAACGGTCCAGATCGTTCCACGCCCGCTCTTAGTCTATCACCATATGATCTCCCTCAAGCCTTGACCACTGCCGTCCGCGGGCGCCTCAATCATAACTCACCACATGGCGCATTGTGCGCCATTTGATCACGCCCGTGATGCCTTGATCCCCACCATTCATCTCTGCTTTAATTATCACCTTTGGATCGAGCACTGGAAGATATCAGATCCATCCGTTAGCGCTCTCACCGGAGCTTGCCACGTGGCGCATTTTGCACCCTTCGATCGCGTTGTCATCTTTTCATCACAGCAGCTTCTTCCAGCCCATCTTCCCAGCCATCAGATCATGCTCAGGCGTCATCTCCACCGCACTCTGCCGCTTGATTATAAGCATGCCACGTGGAGCACTCACACCCCTTGATCAATTCGCCCAAGATCCTATCGGAACCACTCGTTGGCGCTTCGATCTGGGTCGTTGGATCGCAAGATCCAACGGCCACGAACCCATCTTCCACCTCAGGCCCTCCTCTTCCCCAGCTTGCCCCTTCCCGTTATCTCCACCTCCTCCGATCGCCTCTCCTCTCGCCAACTGTCCCACTACATTCCCCATTCCATCGTGATCTTCGCCAGTCATCCCTCACCTCACGAAAGTCCTCCAGTCACTCCATAACCCCCTCGAAACCCACGTCCTCACCAGCATACCTGCAACCTTCGTCTTCAAATACGCCGCCCCCTCCTCCGATTTCCCGTGGTCCATCTTTATGCGGTAGGGGGGCCCAGCCTTCCTCCTCCTCCTGTGACAGGGGGAGGAGTGAGGATAGAGCGAAGACGACTTTTCCTGCCCGGTGAGACCCTCTGCCATTCATGGCGGAGTCGCGGTGCTTCCAGCCCGCTTGAGCTGCACCAATTGGCTGCAGGTGTCCAGCGACGACCCGGGGCTCGAATCGAGACCCAGCCCAAGCCTTCGCCCCGCCATAGCTCAAGGTAAGCTTCTTCGATCCCTATTTGTATTTTTATTCTTTATTTTCTTGTATTTAATTAGGATGCTAATCCCATCTTCGATCCCCATTAACCCCCCTCCGAGCTCCGCCATGCTCCCCCCTTTCACGCGCCACTCTCCCTTCACCTCTTCCCTTTCTCCACTACCTGGACACCTTCTGTCCCACCTCCTCCGCTATCCACGGCGGAGGAGCGCCGAGCTTTCATCCTCTTCGCTCACTAAGCTCCCATTCCATCCACCCACGCGTCCCTCTTTTGCTTCGGCTATGTCTCTGACCATGCAGGTACTCAACTCTTCAATGACTGGAAGCTTCACCGGAGAGGTCTTTGCGAGGGTCGTCTCTTCTACTGGATCAATGAGGATCGCCGATGCCTATCTTCGCAGATCGACCTAGCTCTGAGCTCCATCGTCAACTAGCCGAGACCTCTTGACGAGCTTCAACGACGTCAGATGCAAGTGGCGGAGATAGAGCTCCTTCATCGGAGCTCGGTTTCCGCCGCCAGCCACAGATGAAGACGGAGGTGCAGCTGCTGTTGGATGGTCCTCTCCAGGGGATCATCCAACGGTCCAGATGAATCCATGTCGGCCCTTACCGCCTTCTTCAGATACCGTTGGATCTCCAACATCCAACGGACTACGATGAGCCACGTGGCAATCTCTGAGCATCCTCCGAGACTCAGCGTCCGAGTCAGCAGGCTTGGAGCTCCCGAGCCAACGCCTAGCCTCCTAGGAGCTTCGAGCCGCCCGAGCCTAGCCGAACCAACGCAAGCCTCTGCCGAGCCTGACCCGTCCTCCGAGCCTGGATAGCACGTGCCTGGCACGTGCGTATCTGGGAAAAATTGCAGAGACGCCCTGCTGACTTCTCCATATTACATCCAGGTCCTGATCACGTGCAGACCTCGTGCGCATGGGGGTAATTTGCATTAAAACCCTTGCGGGTTTTAATAATTGCAAAAATACCCCTGTGTGTGAGGGTAATTTACAGGGAAGGTCCCGATCTTTTTCATAATTACATTTTAGTCCCTCCCAGGGACCTGTTTATAATTTTGTTTTCATGTTTTCTTTCAGTTATGCACTTATCTTCTTTATTGCATATCTTGAGCACCGTACCTCCGTTTTAGTTGATTTCAATTCCATTTCGAAGCTCTTCTTGTTGTCTTCCTAATGGCATGCTTAAATTTTAGATTAGACACTATGAACTTTAATGCATTGTTTCATTGTCTAAGTGCCTGGCTCCCCATGTAGCTCATGCCTAACTGCCACTAGAATGAATAGTGCTTTGTTATGTGACACTGATTTGACTCATTTTTTATGGCTCAATTACTTTTGATTCAGGGCCTTCTTGCATCGCACTTCATTGCATTTATTTGCATGATCAAAAAATTTAATAAAAAAATGCATGTTTTTTCTTTAATGCATTGTTGCCTTCTTGCGTAATTTGACCTATATATTCTTTCAACTCAACGCTTAATTAGATAGATGGAATTCTGAATAATACGAGAGAGGATCGTGTCCCTCAGTTCAACCTTGGTATCTTACCAAGTAAAAAAATTACGGCCATCTGATTTTGATTGATACATATATTTATATGAGATGGTCCTTTGATGATCCCATTTTGGCCCGACTGCGATGACGATTACAAGTGCTAATTCAGCACGATTAAAGGGCCGATTCGGCAGCTCGTCAAATGGTGCTGTTGCCGGGGACACGGCTCATTTCTTGTATTTTTTGGATTTTTGTTTATTTAATTTAGTGTTTCATAATATAAGTCAAATTGTCCATCTATTTTGCATTATAAAAGTTCTTTTTTTTATTTGATCTCTAACCATTGTTTTTGTGGCAGGGCCCTTGATGGTTCAAGGAGGTGAGAAGCAGGAGCTACCCGCTGCGAGGAGCCACAGAAACACGCGTGGAGCAAATAGAAAAGAAAGAAAAAAAGTCTTGCATTTTTATTTTTCCATGCATAAACTTGTAATAATTTATCCTTTACAGCGGTCTTCGATCGAAGACTCGGAGTGTAATCGAACAAATGTGGTTGTGTGGGGATCGTCCCCACTTGAGTGTCGACCTAGGACTAGGCACGCGGCTCTTCGAGCATTGTTTCAAATTCACATTTTTATGTGCTTGCTCGTAGGTAGGACACACCTTAATTCAAGATGCACGTAGTATCGCTTCACTTAGCCAATTTAAAAGATATTTCCTCATCGCTAATAGAAGCATAATAGGTGTGGCTTTTTATCGAATTGCATACAAAGATTTTGGTTTTCAAAACGGCCCAAGTTTTTCACGAATTTTTTCGCTAAGTCACTACATGGTTTCTCGCTTAGCTTAGATCATGGTTTTATCGAATACACGACTTTTTCTCGGTTTCTTTTTCCTAGCTTGACCACCTAGGATTAATAGAAAATGGGAATGAACGGTAGACGATGATTGCTTGATTTTGTGCTAACTTTAATTCAGTGACAACATTAAATAATAATTGGGACTGTTAATTGCAAGTCGACCAAAAATGGAGTAAAATTTGGTTTTGGGAGAGCAACACCCTCGCGTACGCATTGATTTTCACTTAACATTTTTTCTCTGCGTAAAATCTAATGTTTTATCACCAATAAAACTGACAAGATAATAAAACCAACCTCGGTTGGTTTCATGTGTGAGTTGGTGAATTTGAGGGTTTTGCTTGCTTGAATTGAGCCATGATTGCTTCGGTACACTCCCCGGAACCTTAGTCACTCCATCCATCTCCGTAGATTCAACCGCTCACTTGTAAATTCATCCATCTTCTTCGTTCACCTTGGGTCCCTCCCAACATCAATTTCCATCTCTATACTTAGGCTAATCTCAGCCTAAGTATAGGGGGGATCCGAGTCCCTGTGATTTTCTCCACTCTTCTTTCCTTGCCTTTATACTTAGGTTATTTTTAACCTAAGTATAGGGGGAGTCCCTTTTAGCTCCTGTATATTTCTCTATATTTAAATGGACCTATGTACTTGTAACATCTAGTTCTATGAGGACATAGCAAAATTTAAGTATAGGGGGGTATACCGTATCTACCGTATACTTACTTTAGCTATAATCTGAAAATTTTGAAAATTTTGAAAAATTTTGGCTAAAGTAAAATTCTGTGGACTAAGAGGACTCAATTGATTTTCACGACTTTTCGATATTATGTTACGCTATTTTGATAAAAATATTTTCGAAAATGATTTTTCCTTGTTTGAAAAATTCTTTTGAAAATGTTTTGAAAACTTTTTATTTGTGTGACATGGTTTTGAAAATTTTCTATCTTTTTTTTCGAGGAAAGTAGAGTCTAACAAGTGTTTTAACCTTTTAATTAAAATCCATAAAAATGAGAAAAACCCAAAAAACCTTTAGGAGCCATTAGTGACTACTAAGCCCAATTAAGTAAGCCGCATTCAGTGAGGGTTCGCCCTTAGCAGATTGGATGGTTTAGAGGACATCGCGTAAGGCCCCGTCCTCAAGCAACGGGCTTCGGCCTGTACTTACATCCATACTGGCTGAATGCAGATGCTCAATTGAGTTTAGGCAGTCCTAATATCTCTTGAAGTAAAAAAAATCTTGTTTTTGAATGAAGGAGTTGGATTAATCCTCTACAGTTACACTTCCACCCAGGATCTGAAATGATCAAGGAGACTTAGTTTTATGAGGTCTTTGAGATTTTAGGTTAACCAGCCTTAGCCATCATGGTCTTAGACTTAATCATCCACATTCCCCTAGGTTTCTAGATTTGCATGCTATATTCCATGCTTAGTCTCAGACATAAAGAATATGATCAACACATCACATGTACGACTGCGATTTTTGATGAGATGAGTTGATTTTTCACTTGAGGAATTGGGATGAGGAAGTCGAGTTTGGATTTGATCTAATGATGCTTGAGGATGGGATAAAATCTTTGGAGGCTTCAGGAAACCTGAGTGTCAGCAATATTAGCCAGTATGAGAACTTGGTTCTTATACTAATCTCTTGATATTAATCCAAGTGCCAGGGTGTGAAATAAATCAAAAATGTTGATCAGTGTGCGCCAACTCTTGGTAAAAGCAGTGGAGCTAGCCAAAAGTTATACAAGTCAATGAAATTCAAAGAAAAGCTCTCATTCCACAAATTCAAATATCAAAGAGCTTCCACCAAAGGCGAGCGCTCCCAAACATTTCAAAGTGCCCACTTGGACCATCGCTATTAGGACCAGGAGTCGGGCTTGCACCAAAAAAGGGCTCTGCATCGTAAATGCTACAAGTCTGGGTGTCGAAGGTACGATAGGTACTCAAAAGAGACACACCCCGGTGTACTCCCAGGAAAACAAGTGCAGATGGCTCCAACTTCTCTTGACGGACGCACTGATCAACACCAAAAAAAATGTGTTGCGTAATAAAGGCACTAGAGAGAATCCTTGTTCCAATGAGAGGGAGAGAAGAAATGACACAATCCCATGCCCTCCATCACTGGCCTGCCATCTACATTTTTTAAGTCTGACAACTAAAGAGACGGTGGAATGGATGCAAGATTTGATTTATTCCCTAGTGTTGAGGATTGGGTCCTTAGGAGATTTTCTCGGACCGAGACTTTGGGTGAAGATTTGACTCTACTCTCGGAAATGCAGTCAACACTAAGTTTCATATCCTTTAGATTATATGTATATCAGAGAGAGTCTGGAGAATTAGAGGAATTGGGTGCCTCTTGATTAAGGTTGGGTTGAACTCTAGAATTTTGGACCTCTAAAGTTGAGTAGACTTGACCAGCTCGGATCATGTACTCACATGCACAAGGGGGTTAATCCAGCTTAATCATTCTCTTTGATGCTCGAGGACGAGCATAGTTTAAGTATAGGGGGGTGATGAAACCCGATTTCATCATCTTAATTTCCCATTATTAACCCCCTTGCTTAAATATTTGTCAATAAAACCCAGATAATGTCATGTAATTATCAGAGTCATTAATAAATTAAAAATCACAAAAAAAAACTCAAAATTAAAATCCGTGGTATTTTTAGCCATAAAAATACCCTTAAAAATATTTGGTGTCTTCAGGTGACCTCGTTTCCAGTTTTGATCAACATGAAAGTTGTAGATCTCATCGAGCATGTTTTGAGTTTTCTCAGATCGGCCATCTTCACCCTTATATTTTAGTTTCTTGCTCAGAATAACCTGATTGGGCCACGTGGCCCGTTCTGGGTGAGCCACGTGGCCCATCCTCCTTGCAGCATCCACCCACGCCCCTTGGCCGTTGGATTTCGTCTTGAATCCAACGGTCCAGATCGTTCCACGCACGCTATTAGTCTATCACCATTTGATCTCCCTCAAGCCTTGATCACTGTCGTCCGCGGGCACCTCAATCATAACTCACCACGTGGCGCATTGTGCGCCATTTGATCATGTCCGTGATGCCTTGATCCCCACCATTCATCTCCGCTTTAATTATCACCTTTGGATCGAGCACTGGAAGATATCAGATCCGTCCATTAGCGCTCTCACCGGAGCTTGCCACGTGGCGCATTTGGCGCCCTTCAATCGCACCGTCATCTTTTCATCACAGCCGCTTCTTCCAGCCCATATTCCCAGCCATCAGATCATGCTCAGGCGTCATCTCCACTGCCCGTTGCCGCTTGATTATAAGCACGCCACGTGGAGCACTCACACCCCTTGATCAATTCGCCCAAGATCCTATTGGAACCACTCGTTGGCGCTTCGATCTGGGCCGTTGGATCGCAAGATCCAACGGCCACGAACCCGTCTTCCACCTCAGGCCCTCCTCTTCCCCACGTTCACCACCTCGCGCACCTAGCTTGCCCCTTCCCATTATCTCCACCTCCTCCGACCACCTCTCCTCTCGCCAACCGTCCCACTACCTTCCCCATTCCATCGTGATCTTTGCCAGTCATCCCTCACCTCACGAAAGTCCTCCAGTAACTCCATAACCCCCTCAAAACCCACGTCCTCACCAGCATACCTGCAACCTTCGTCTTCAATTACGTCGCCCCCTCCTCCGATTTCCCGTGGTCCATCTTTACGCGGTAGGGGGGCCCAGCCTTCCTCCTCCTCCCTGTGACATGGGGAGGAGTGAGGATAGAGCGAAGATGACTTTTCCAGCCCGGTGAGACCCTCCACCGTTCATGGCGGAGTCGCGGTGCTTCCAGCCCGCTTGAGCTGCACCAATTGGCAGCAGGTGTCCAGCGACGACCCAGGGCTCGAATCGAGCCCAAGCCTTCGCCTTGCCATAGCTCAAGGTAAGCTTCTTCGATCCCTCTTTGTATTTTTTCTTTATTTTCTCATATTTAGTTAGGATGCTACTCCCATCTTCGATCCCCATTAACCCCCCTCCGAGCTCCGCCACGCTCCCCCCTTTCACGCGACACTCTTCGTTCACCTCTTCCCTTTCTCCACTACTTGGACACCTTCCGTCCCACCTCCTCTGTTATCCACGACAGAGGAGCGCCGAGCTTTCATCCTCTTCGCTCGCTAAGCTCCCATACCATCCACCCACGCGTCCCTCTTTTGTTTCGGCTATGTCTCTGACCATGCAGGTACTCAACTCTTCAATGATCGAAAGCTTCGCCGGAGAGGTCTTTGCGAGGGCCGTCTCCGATACTGGATCGATGAGGATCGTCGCCGCCTATCTTCGCAGATCGACCTAGCTCTGAGCTCCATCGTCAACCAGCCGAGACCTCCTAACGAGCTTCAACGACGTCAGATGCAAGTGGCGGAGATAGAGCTCCTTCGCCGGAGCTCGGTTTCCGCCGCCAGCCACAGATGAAGACGGAGGTGCAGTTGCCGTTGGATGGTCCTCTCCAGGGGATCATCCAATGGTCCAGATGAATCCACGTCGGCCCTTAGGGCCTTCTTTAGATACCGTTGGATCTCCAACATCCAACGGACTACGACGAGCCACGTGGCAATCTCTGAGCATCCTCCGAGCCTCAGCGTCCGAGTCAGCAGGCTTGGAGCTCCCGAGCCTACGCTTAGCCTCCCAGGAGCTTCGAGCCGCCCGAGCCTAGTCGAACCAATGCAAGCCTCTGCTGAGCCTGACCCGTCCTCCGATCCTGGATAGCACGTGCCTGGCACGTGCGTATCTGGGAAAATTTGCAGAGACGCCCTGCCGACTTCTCCATATTACATCTAGGTCCTGATCACGTGCAGACCTCGTGCGCATGGGGGTAATTTGCATTAAAACCCTGGTGGCTTTTAATACTTGCAAAAATACCCATGTGTGTGAGGGTAATTTACAGGGAAGGTCCCGACCTTTTTCATAATTACATTTTAGTCCCTCCCAGGGACCTGTTTGTAATTTTGTTTTCATGTTTTCTTTCAGTTATGCCCTTATCTTCTTTATTGCATATCTTGAGCACCGTACCTCCGTTTTAGTTGATTTCAGTTCCATTTCAAAGCTCTTCTCGTTGTCTTCCTAATGGCATGCTTAAATTTCAGATTAGACACTATGAACTTTAATGCATTGTTTCATTGTCTAAGTGCCTAGCTCCCCATGTAGCTCATGCCTAACTGCCACTAGAATGAATAGTGCTTTGTTATGTGACACTAATTTGACTTTTTATGGCTCAATTACTTCTGATTCAGGGCTTGCTTGCATCGCATTTCATTGCTTTTATTTACGTGATCAAAAAATTAATAAAAAAATGCATGTTTTTTCTTTAATGCATTGTTTCCTTCTTGCATAATTTGACATATATATTCTTTCAACTTAACGCTTAATTAGATAGATGGAAACCTGAATAAAACAAGAGATGCTCGTGTCCCTGAGTTCGACCTTGGTATCTTACCAAGTAAAAAAATTACGACCATCTGATTTTGATTGATACATATATTTATATGAGATGGTCCTTTGATGAGCCCATTTTGGCCCGACTGCGATGACGATTACAAGTGTTAATTCAACACTATTAAAGGGCCGATTTGGCGGCTCGTCAATTAAATAGATAATTTAATTTGAAATACAATGAAGGTGAGTTGGTGAATTTTGAATTCATATGGAGGAGATATTGATATGTGAAGTTTGGTTTGCAGCTTTTTCATCTATGTGTACATGTTGCATTGTGCCTTGTTTTCATTGGCAATCATTTTTGTAATTTTCTATATATTAATGTTGGACATGCTAGCCCACGGTGAGCCATTATGCAATAAATGTTATTGCGATTATCATTCCCTGATCTGAAATGAAGAATAACTAATTTGCATAATAGTTCACTTAGTACAATTAAGGTTATGTACCATGGCCATCTTGATGATCATACAGATGTTGATTCAATTATTGAATCATAGAGGCTGGTGCTTGGATGAATATCTAAAGAGTTAGATTAAGGACTCATCAAGTACTGTCAAATGATTGTTAAGAGAGGATCTCCAGCCTAAGTAGGAGATGGCAATCCTTTCTCACTTGATTGATATCTGACCGACCTCTTGATGCAGGTCCTCTACATAGAAATAGAGATTCAGAGTTGTCAGATTAGTTAGGTCAAAGAGTTGACTTGATGAGATCGAGATAACCAAAGTCCTATGTTTTATGTTGTCACGATATAGGCACGCATCCTCTGACCGGAGCCAGATGTGTTACTATATGTTTGAGTATGTACATTTGACAGACTAATAGGTTGATGACCTAACCAAGGTTTATACACCAGCGCGCTGGTGTGCATGCAAGGGCATATGAGTAATACGATCCCTCAAAGGGATCATACAGGTTCATTACTGAACGGGAAGACATGGGCTCACTCATGAGATATTGGGAAGAATCAAATTCCGTGCACGGTCGTCTTGCTTTGGAAGCTTGACTGAATTTGTAGGTTTGATATATATATATATATATACTTTTGGAAAGTATATGATCAACACCTGGGTATGATATATGCTTTTGGAAAGCATGTGATTGATACCAACTCCCAATAGTCAAATGAGAAATTTAATGATAAAACCTTGAAGGAGACAGTCTAAAAGAGATCTAAAAACTTCATGTTTATTCTGGGTCTTCCAGTATGCAGGATGTACATGTATTAGGAATGCCTGAGGGTGATGTGATCATAAAGAATTGTATAACCATGACACTTCCAATCTGAGGGAGTGGTGAAACAGGTCTGGATTTTAGTGACTCCTCTCATTGAGAAGTAATCTGATCTTAGTCTAAGTGTTGAACATTGATCTGAATGTGATTCAGATGTAATGAGAAGATTAGATTTACGGTCGTGACTTTATCAAGCATCTATGGGAGGTCCGCAAGATCTGGATTTGGGATGTGATCTCAATATCCAAGTCACTATACATGGAACAATACAATCATCATGTCCTTATCTCCAAGTTTCCGCTGAGAAAGTGCATTATCCTTGAAAGAGTTCATGGATAATTTCATTGTTGATATATGAATCCGAGCATTGATAAAAATGGATAATCAAATGCGATTTAATTATCATGAATAATATGAATTTGATTCATATTATAAGGAGAGTTATCTAAGATAATTAAATGTGATTTAATTATCAAAGATGTGAATAATGTGAATGTGATTCATATTATTTGGGCACATGAGAATTGAGATCCAAGATGATTAAATGGGATTTAATTATCATGGATAAGAATAATGTGGATAGCACTATCCATATTATGCATGTATATTATAAATGTGATTTATAATATATTAAAGAAAGCATATTATGATTTATATGTGTTGATTAATTATTAATGTGAATTGGATTCACATTAAATGATTAATTGAAAATATAATTACATTTTATTTTGGGTTGTGAATGAGATTCACATAATTTCATTGTCTTGATTGAAGTTTTTCAAAAGATAATTGTGAATTAATTTGTGAAAAATATTTACAACAATTGTTGTTGTAAATCTTGTAGATATCATGAGATAATGAGATCTCATGAGATAATGAGATCTCATGAGATGATTGGTAGCCTTTCCCCCTTTGTAGGGAAAGAGGTTAGTCTCATCATTATCTCATTTCTAGTAAAAGGTGATTTAATTTGGAATTAATTATGTTTATTTATCAATATAATTTAATTTAAATTAAATCATTTGTTTTGTATTTTTACAATGACATCTTAGCCATTGAAAGAAACACAAATCAATCTCAACTATTGATTGTGTGTTGTTCATGGATTGAGATCCATGGACTCCCAAAACCCTATATAAGAAGAGGCACCCCTTGCTCTTCGAGAGAGACGTTTATGACAACAACCTATGCACTTTCTCTCTCTCTTTCTCTCTACACGCCAAATGCTCTCTCTCCCTTTCTCTCTTATGGTCATCCACCATGAAGCCATAGAGAGAGTCACCATCGCTGCAGCATCGTCGTTATGCTGCCGAAGTATTTGCTCGTGGATCTCTGTCTCCTTCGGTGTAACTCGCTCGTGAATAAGACATAAGATCTCATGTGACGAGATCAGGAGATTCGCCGCTTGGATCATCAACATAGATTGTGAGAAGGACGTGTCTCATCAACGTGCTAGCAAGCGTCTCCTCCGTCGCATAGGACTTGAGACATGAGGTCTCTTCATTTACAGACTCGATCGCAATAAAGATTCAAGAGGTAACCTTAATACCTATGGTGGTTTATATGAAATGATCCGATAAAGGTTCTTGGATCATGAGGTTTTATCACATTTAAATTTTCTAAATTCTGCTGCATCGAGCAACTAGTGCGACTAGTCGCTCCCGATCGCATACGATGCGATCCACACGCTTCCATGATACGCTTGATGATCCTCCCATATCCTTTAAGTGGTATCAAAGCCAGGTTGGAGGTTTTGGATGTGATCAATAAACATAAGAAGACTTGGGTTCATATGGATTGTGAAAATTTTATCACATTTCAATTTTCGCAGCCATGTTTTGTGATAAATTTCGGCCCTGTTTAAAACGTTTAAACATGAAGTTTTAAATTGTATAATGTTCCCCATTAATTAAGAAAATAGTAGGATTTTAGTTTGCATGATTTGGAATCCGATAACTTAAGATATGATCATTTTAATGAACATATATATATCTTTTGTTTCAGGGATGACGAATCATGACGTAATTACTGTTTTGAAATGCCTAGAAATATGTGATTATCACTTGATATCTGTTATAAATGAAATTAGCAAACTTTGGAAACTTAATTTGCTTAATTTTGATTTAAAATGAATGAGATATGCTAATTTTAGTAAGTGAGGGTCACTGCTGAAAACTACAATCCTAATCTTGAACCTTGTGATAGTCAATTAAGAGACTTGTGAAATTAATGGTTAATTTCCTGTAATAATTATGGATAATATTTGGAAAATATTTGAATAATAATTGTTCCCTTAAATGATATTACCTCAATCAATAAATGATTAGATTGATCTAGATCACCAATTGGTTTCTTAATACACTTTCAACAAACATGTTACTTGAATAGGTTTGGGAATTTGTCTAGCAAATTTTCTTATAATCAAAATTGTTTTTATTATTACTATATGGTATAATTTCTGTTGGAAAACTGATGAACATCTCAAATACACAATGATCGATTTGGCATTATCCTTTCCTGAGGTGGATATGGTGTTAGTCGGGGAGCGTTGGGGTAGCAGGTTGCACCATGTGCAATCTCTCCCACTCCCGTAGGTACTGGCCACGACAGCGGGTAGGGACTCGATAATGCTAGAGAAATCATGGTGTATTTTCTAATTATTAAAATACAAATTAATACGTACTTTGAGATAATACCATATATTCAAGTAACAATCAAGTTTGTTGATTGAATTGGAATGATAATTGATATAATGTGTTTAAATTAATTATATCCAATTAAAAACACTCTATTATGAGTAGATGTGTATTTCCCTGGGAAGAATTAATTATATGAATATGATTCATGATAATTAATTGAAATTTGAATAAGAGGTGGAGGATCACATAAGTGACATCCATGGTCTCCCGTTAAGGCAAAGGGTTCTGTCATCAGATATTGTATGTAGGAGACGCCTGTCCGAAGTGACAACTCCTGCATACAATCCATTTGGATCGAGCTCTTCGCTTCTCGAAAGAGTAAGGATGTATGTGTAGTGACCCTAATATCGGGTCCTCATATTATTGGGCCGATATTGGATTGTGCATAGCGAGTTATATTCCTGTTGACTGTTGGTTCAATTAGTGATGGGTCAACATCACCTTAGGGGTGGTGGGTCCTAGTGTTAAAGATCGAATTGGGAGATGCAAGTTGGACTTGCAAGGCGGAATGTGTTCCCGCTTCTTTTTATCCGAGTTACAGGTTCTCATATTATTGGGATGTGACAAAGATAAGAAAAGAGATCCCAGATCTTGCTTGAGATATAATGGTAAGTATATCTCTTACATTGAAAGTGATTAAGGGAATGAAATTTCGGTGTTGACAAGGCAAGACAACTTTGATATAAAAATTCCTAAATCAAAGTAAAATATGCATATATATATTTATATATATATATATATTTATGCAAATTTCTTATTTCAGATAATCCTTTATTAAACCCACTCAATAATATACTCAATAATAACCAGTAAAATATCATGGATTAGATCCGTGATCAAAATATTGTACTTGCAGTTGGACGCATATTGTATGTGGTTGAAATGTGCAAGTTTCCTCATAATAATGAGGAATGACAATTAAATAGACAATAGGTCTACAACCCTAGGGTTTGTATGTCTCTATAGTCTTGATCTCATCAAATGTACTTTGGAAGTGACATGTCGATGATGATCGTAATTGTCGAATAATCCTTATAAAATCTAAGAAGATGTTTTGGCATTCATATGTGCTCTTGGCATTTAATCATGAATGGCATGGTTCACTGCATCATGCATAATAGTAGCTCTATAAGAGATGATGTATTCAAAATGTTTGAATACCTACCTGAACCTAAATCTTTAAGAGTTAAGATGTATGTAGATATGATGAGTGTCATCATTCTAATGTCTATACTCAAGTCATTCATGAAGCTTCATAATATTCATATTGTATGAATTGAATGAAACATATATAAATGTTGAAATACTCTTATATTGAAATCTTTTGAATTCAACATAAGAGATCCTTTGTCTTAAGCAATGGTTGTTTAGAGATGAAAGGAGCACAGTGGAAGCATGGGTAGGACCCAGGTTAGAAGGAAAGTCAAAGAGTTGGTTGTACTTCTATGGTTTCCACACACATATGACATCCAAATAGTTGGATAAATGCCAATACTGCAATAAGCTGATGTAAAGATAGCGTGACTATCTAGACTATATAGGATCCTTAGAGAAGGACTCAGATAGTGCATAGAAATAATCTACATATAATCATTGAAATTGACTTTCTTATTTGATAAGATCAAAGTCTAATAATTATTTCTCATTCTTCTAATAACACTTGCAATTGTTTGCATATGTATTAGAAGACTGTAATTTGATCTTCAGGTTTAATAGTGATCTACATGGATATTAATGCAATTGTTGCAACAATCTCTATTGGATAAATAGACTTCGTATTTTCAGTGGGAAAGCCCTTAGTCTTAGAGAATGTCTCCACTACCTAGATATTAGAAAACACTCATAGTTTATTTCTAAATAATGGAAATAGACATGAATTTTGGAATAGATCTACATAAAGAGTTATGATGGATATATTTCAGATAGTATTTTGATATCTGGAGGACTCTACGAAATTAGAAATTAATGAATGGTTCATTAGCATTTCTAATACTGAAAATTAAACCTTAAAAGATCAATAGGAGGATGAAGATCATTCGACAATGATCTGGCATCAAACATTGGACATACGTCTATTGATGAGATCAATAGACTAGTAATAGATTAACTTTAGAATGTCTGAAATTTCATATCTTACATACTTTTGAATATTGTATTCAAAGAAAAAATGTCCAACGCACCCTTCTCTGGGAATGGTGTTAGATGTCGTGGTATTCAAGATCTCATACATATTGATGTATGTGGATCATCTATATCATAATGAACATTAATGATATGTGATATCATTTGATGATTATTTGTGATATGAGATTTCTTTCGTTCATGTTAGAAAGCTTTGAAATGTTCAAAGATTTCACAATTTTGGTTTAGAACAAACATTTGAAGGAAGATGAAAATGAATTTGATCTAACCAAGGTAGCATGTACCTGTTAGATGGATTCAAGGAATACCTTATAGAGAAAGGAATTTTCATTCCTATATCAATCCTCCTAATGCACCTAAACTCAATAGAGTTACAAGGAGATACAATTGAACATGTATGACATGATTTGATCAATGATTAATCTTAGCATAATTATCTCTTAGTTTCCAGGTATATATATATATATGGTAGAGACTACATTATATATCCTTAATAAGTTTTCCTACAAGTAAGCTAGAATCTAGCACAAGAGAGTGTCACTTCATTAGGAAAATAAAGGATGGTATTCGATACCTACTTTACGACCTTGAGATTCTTAAAAGATCTCATCTCTAATGATGTGATTCTTAGAGGATGACTCTCTTGAGAATCAAGATGAAAATGAAGTGAAGGGACTCATTTAATCTTGAGAAAATAATGAGGCTCCTGAAATCGGAAACTAAAAGGATAATTAAAGATGAAACATTAATACCTTTTCAAATGAGGTTGAGGATGGATTCCATGTGTCAGAAAAATCTGACAATGATCGAACTTCATGTGATGAAGCTTCTGAAGATCATGTCATGGAAAGATGGGTGTTAGCAATAAAGTCTAAAGTAGACTTCATATACAAGTGTTGTATATGGACCCTCGAGGATCCACCTATATGAGTAAGACCCGTTAAGGTGTAAATGGATCTTCAAGAGAAAGAGAGAACCTGATGAGAAGGTATGGACCTTCAAAGCACAGCTCGTAGCCATGAGCTACACACTAAATAGAAGACATCGCTTGCGATGAGACTTGCTCTCCAGTGACCATGCTTAAACTCATCAGATTATTGCTAACTATAGTAACACAACTTGACTTTGACATCTTCAAGATGGAAGTCAAGATTGCATTCCTCCACGAATGTCTCTCCGAGGATATTCACATGAAGTAGCCCCAGGGCTTCATAGTTGAGGAAAGCAAGTTGTGCAAGCTAAAGAAACTCCATCTGTGAACTCAAAATAAGCTTCTTGTAGTTGGAATATAAGATTTGATGAAATTATAAATGTTATGATTTCAGATAGAATCTTGATGAACCTTATGAAGCTTAGTGGGAGTGGCAATGTTTTCATCGTGCTATATGTAGATGATACCCTAATCATTTGGAATGACATAAGGATAATAATAATAGTAAGTGTTTTATAGACTGGCTATTCCTTACCTTGAGAAATGATCTTAAGAAAACCTTTTAGATCTTAGTTCTGAAGTTGTACAGAAGAAAAGAGAAGAGGTTATTGGGACCGTTACATTAGGGGTACACCTTGGACATGTTCCATTTTCTGGAAAATTCTAAGAAAGGATTCTTTTCCTTAAGATGTGGTACTGACCTATCTGAAGGGATAGCACCTCAAAGAGTTGAGGAAGTGAATGCTAAAACGGTCTGCCCTTGTGCATCAATTATGAGAAGCCGGGTGTATGCTAGATGTGTAGAAAAGCCAGATGTCTGCCATGCAGTGGGAGCAGTAAATTGTTACTAATCCTACTATGAAAATAAAACACTTGATTGCAGTAATAACAAAATCTTCATAGATGACAAGACTTTAGAGATAGTGATCTCAAGTCTTATGTTCAAGAAATTAAGACTTTATTGATGGTGATCTAAAAGGCCTTAACTGTGGATACCTTAGGATATAGATATCTTCAGGAATGAGGGTATTCTGATAAGGATGATGGAAATACTGGTTATAATAATTATTAAGCTATAGTGTCAAGGACACTATAACTGATAAAATTGAGTATTGGTTGCATAAGATGCAACATTCGCATTGGATGCAAGAACTGTACTAAGGGATATGCAAGTGCCGTAAAAGGACTTGGCGTAGTCTCTCGGAAACAGATGACTGATGAATCCACATTTCATCATCTTTATTCTATCATTTTGGCACCAAAAACCCTAGCAAATGCCTGTAAATAGCATTAATATCATCATCTTAGCATTCATGCATGTGCATCTACATAGTGTATAAAATGATGTAATTAAAGCCAAAATTATAGAATAAATAAAAGAAAAGAAAAGGAATAAAATATTGTAAATATTTTATGACCCAAAACCTCGAGACCTAGGCATCTTGATGAATAGGTCGACCAGGAATAAAGTTGGGGGAGATAAGGGTAAAATACATATACATTCTATTCATTCTTTATTCACTTTGGGACCTATTTTTGGTTCCACTTTTTATACATCAAATAAAGAAACTTTGTACATGAAAGTTGTAGATAATTAAATAAAGAAAAATACAAAATTGATTTCAAAGAAAAATAATGTATAGATAAAAAGTTATGTTCCGAATAAAAATCCAGAATCCCAACTTCCCGGACCCGTATCTCACAAACGAAAACTCCAAATGCATCAAACTCACTTTAATTGTATATAGAAGAAAATAAGCTATTTAATGGTGATGGTTTCGCATTTGACGGAGCTACGGTTTGAAAGTTGAGTTTTGGACCCTCATTGTACAGTGTACCGAATAAAATATTCAATTTATTCTTTATTCATTATTTATTCATTTTTATATTTTTATAATGTTGTAAATATTACTTATAATATATTTGTGCATTAAAATCAAAATAAAAACCTAAATAAAACTTAAAATAAAATACATACATATTTGATACATAGGTATTATACCTGTACTTATACCTATATAAAATATACTTCTATTTTATTAATTATACAAATTATATCAGAAAAATAAAATAAAAATATATTTGTGTATATAAAAGTATTTTATAATTTTATAAAATAATAAATAAAAATAATAAAAGTAAAATACACATAATAAAAATAAAGCAATGAAGTATATAGATAATATACCAATATAGGGGTATAAAAGCAACTTGTAAAAATAAATATCATAAAAATAATTAAAAATCATAATAAAATAATTTATAAAAAAATAAACATTTTTCATTTTATAATTAAAAATCAATAAAATCGTTATCTATTTTTTATAGATTTTAGAAAGTATTTTTCCAGGGATTTTCCTGGTTGGTCCACGTGGACCAACCAGGTGACTAGGAAAGTTGACCCGCTGGTCAACTCTCCTGTCCTCTCCCTGCTGCGTGTCAGACTGATTTTGACCCATCTTCAACAATTTTTGGGGGCCGAATCTGATCGATGTCTTCACAAGAGTTGTCCACCTACAATCCCTCTAGCTCGCCCAGTGATTATCTCGGGCAGAGGATCATCACGTCGCTCGATGCAACTCGATTTGCGAACCCTCTCAACCAAGTTTCAAAACCGACCCTCCAGCCCTCTCTTCTTCCTTGAACCGCTTTGGCTTGAGCTACTCCCTCCGAGGGCTTACGACGGGGTTCCCTGTGACAGAGGGAAGAACCTCTACCTTGTCGAGGTGATCCACCAGTTCGGTGGAGCGTTCCAAGCCACCTCCGACCTCTTGGCCGTCGAGGTTTCTTCCTTGGGTTACCCAGCCCTTGAGGTTCTGTTTTATGCTTTTTCTTGTTGCTGTTAGTTTTAGGATTATTGTTTAGCATTTAGTTGGTTCATCTACCCATCAAAGCATCCCGATTACGCCATCAAACACCTCGCCGGATCTAGCTCCGGCGAGCTCCTCTCCCATCGCATTCCACCTCGCTACGTGGTCGGGGCAACTTGCCCCCGATCATATCACCTTCTTTTTGCAGGTACAAGAGCTTTTAGGCACGGCTGGAGCAAGTTTTGGTCCTCGATGGAAGCAGCTGGAGCTCCTCCGCTTCGACCCCTCCGTGCGAGGACGTCAGTGCACGCCGCCGACTTTTGACGCTCCAGACGCCCAGACCACACCTGCAGGAGCACGGGGACCCTTTTTGAAGCTTCGCTGGACAACGGAGGAGGGAGATCGGAGCTCGGGAAGCTCAGCCCCCCGCTCGTTCTTCCCAGTTCGTCAGGGCTTCCTCCTTGCCGTTGGATCTTGAGTTTCCCCCAGGAAGTACAGCTCCCGTCCGATTAAAGCCCCAGGCACCGTCAGATCAGGGGCTGAGATCTAATCTCAGCCCTCCGCTCGTGAAGGGGTATCGGTCGTTCTAAAGCCGACACGTGGTCAAGTGGAGCGCAATCCACCGTTCGATCGCCCGCCTGCTGGGTATTTTGCAATTTCCGCCCTGCAGATTTTTGTAATATTTTATTAGACCGCAATCCTTCATTGGCTGTTGTTTAATTTATGTAATATTTACAAATCAGCCCCCGCACTTTTGCTTATTTGCTTTCAGGTCCTCGCTTGGCACACGTGCTTGTCACGTGCGTCTAGGCATTTTGCAAGGGGACCCCAGCCAGTTTTTGTATTTAATTTTAGTACCTAAAATCTCAGTAGCAGTTATAAAGATTCTGGCACTTTAGCATTTTAGCCCCGCACTTTTGAGAATTCCGTTGACACCCTTCCCAGGTCCACGTGCCCTAGGCGCGTGACCTTGGAGTTTTTGCTAAGGAACCCTCGCGGGTTTTTTGTATTCCGATTTAGTCCAAAAGTTTAATACTCCAGTTACAAGTTTTGCGTAAAAAATGCACTTTCGCCCTGAACTCTTGGATATTTGCTAAAAGGTCCCTGTCAGGCCTTTCATTTGTGTTGTCTTGCTCTATTTATTTAATGCCTCGTTTTAAGTCCAAAAATTCCACAAAAATAGGTTTAAGCTCCTGCTAACTTGCACTTTGTTGCCATATTTTTAGTTTTTGATTTTATTTTTTTTTATATTTATTAAAAATCAAAAACATGCTTTTTATTTACTGTCTAGCTTAGAAAATGCCAAAAAAATATTAAATCATCTCTAAAAATTCCAAAAAAAATCCCTAGTGTCTATTTTACCATATTTTAGTGTCAATCCAAAAATCACTAAAAATCTCAAAAGAAAAACACTAAAAATTTAAAAATACTCAAAAACTTCAAAAAATATATATAAAATCCTAGAAAACTCCAAAAATCACAAACTCAGTTTCTGTTTGTTGTATATTTCATTATTTTTATTTGAAAAATAGTTTGCAAAAATTTCGTGGCTGTTATCTATTTTTAATTTCCATTTTGCTCACAGCCAGTGCACTGTTCATTGTTTTAGTTTATTTCAGTTTTTAAAAATACCAAAAACACCTTCAAAAATCTCCAAAAATCACAAAAACAGTAGAAAATCCTAAAAATATCAAAAACATTTTATTTCTGAATTTTTGGTTATTTTTGCATATTTTTATAAATACTTTATCTAGTCTTTTATTCCATTGTCTTTATATTCCAATATTGAAAAAAATATATATATATAATATAAAATTATAAAAATCAGAAAATTAAAAATCAAAATACAAAATTAAAAATTAAATTAAAATAAAAAAAATTAAAAATTAAAAACCCACAAAAAAACATTGTTTGCTTGCATAGTGTAGACACCACACATTCACTTGTGCACAAATTTTTGAATTACCCTGTTTGCTCCCTGTGTTCGAACTCTCTGCATACTTGCCCTTTACATCATTTGTGCAGAGTTAAAAATAAATTTTAACTCCACATTATTTCTAATTATTGATCTTTAGTGTGGGTTAATTGTTGACTTTAGTCCAGATTTAGTGTGGTCAACACACCGACTGAGTTCACGCTTTGTGTTGAACTTAAGACCTCCTATTTTTGGCTAAATCAATGACTGATTAGCTTACCTAGCTATTTTTCTAAATAGCCTATGATTGTCACACGAGTGCGGGTTTAAAGATTAGCCCATTAATGGCTCTTTGGGCTAGTGGGAGATTGTTGGACATGTGAGCCCACGGCGAGCCATTATGCAATAAATGTTATTGTGAATATCATTCCCTGATCTGAAATGAAGAATAATGAATTTGCATAATAGGTCCCTTAGTACAATTAGGGTTATGTACCATGGCCATCGTGATGATCATACAACTGTTGATTCAATTATTGAATCATAGAGGTTGGTGCTTGGATGAATATCTAAAGAGTTAGATTGATGACTCGTCAAGTACCGTCAAATGATTGTTAAGAAAAGATCTCCATCCTGAGTAGGAGATGGCAATCCTTTCTCACTTGGTTGATATCTGACCGACCTCTTGATGCATGTCCTCTGCATAGGAATAGATATTCAGAGATGTCAGATTAGTTAGGTCAAAGAGTTGACTTAACGAGATCGAGATAACCAAAGTCCTATGTCGTATGCTGTCACGAAATAGGCACGCATCCTCTGACCGGAGACAGATGTTTTACTATATGTTTGAGTATGTACATTTGGCATACCAATAGGTGGATGACCTAACCAAGGTCTATACACCGGCACGCTGGTGTGCATGCATGGGCATATGAGTAATACGATCTCTCAAAGGGATCATACAGGTTCATTACTGAATGGGAAGACATGAGCTCACTCATGAGATATTGGGAAGAATCAAATTCCGTGCACGGTCATCTCGCTTTGAAAGCTTGACTGAATTTGTAGGTTTGATATACACTTTTAGAAAGTATATGATCAACACCTGGGTATGATATATGCTTTTGGAAAGCTTGTGATCAAAACCAACTCCCAATAGTCAAATGAGAAACTTAATGATAAAATCTTGAAGGAAATAGTCTAAAAGAGATCTAAAAACTTCGGGTTTATTATGGGTCTTCTAGTATGCAGGATGTACATGTATTTGGAATGCCTGAGGGTGATGTAATCATAAACGATTGTATAACCATGACGCTTCCATTCCGAGGGAGTGATGAAACAGGTCTGGATTTTAGTGACTCCTCTCATAGAAAAGTAATCTGGTCTTAGTCTAAATGTTGGACATTGATCTGAATGTGATTCAGATGTAATGAGAAGATTAGATTTGTGGTCTTGATTTAATCAATCATCTATGGGAGGTCCGCAAGATCTGAATTTGAGATGTGGTCTCAATATCCAAGTCACTATACGTGGAACAATACAATCGCCCTGTCCTTATCTCCAAGTATCTGCGGAGAAAGCGCATTATCCTTGAAAGAGTTCATGGATAATTTCATTGTTGATATATGTATACAAGCATTGAGAAAAATGGATAATTAAATGTGATTTAATTATCATGAATAATATGAATTTGATTCATATTATAAAGAGAGTTATCTAAGATAATTAAATGTGATTTAATTATCAAAGATGTGAATAATGTGAATGTGATTAATATTATTTGGGCACATGAGAATTGAGATCCAAGATGATTAAATGGGATTTAATTATCATGGATAAGAATAATGTGGATAGCACTATCCATATTATTCAGGTATATTATAAATGTGATATATAATATATTAAAGAGAGCATATTATGATTTATATTTGTTGATTAATCGTTAATGTGAATTGAATTCACATTGAATGATTAATTGAAAATATAATTATTTTTTATTTTAGGTTGTGAATGAGATTCACATAATTTCAATGGCTTGATTGAAGTTTTTCACAAGATAATTGTGAATTATTTTGTGAAGAATATTCACAACTATTGTTGTTGTAAATCTTAGAGATATCATGAGATAATGAGATCTCATGAGATAATGAGATATCATGATATAATGATATCTCATGAGATAATGACATATCATGAGATGATTGGTAGTCGTCCCCCCTTTTGTAGGGAAAGAGGTTAGTCTCCTCATTATCTCATCTCTAGTCAAAGGTGATTTAATTTGGAAGTAATTATGTTGATTTATCAATATAATTTAATTTAAATTAATCATTTGTTGTTGTATTTTTACAATGACATCTTAGCCATTGAAAGAAACACAAATCAATCTCAACCATTGATTGTGTGTTGTCCATGGATTGAGATCCATGGACTCTCAAAACCCTAAATAAGAAGAGACACCCCTTGCTCTTCGAGAGAGATGTTTACGACAACATATGCTCTCTCTCTCTACACTCCAAATGCTCTCTCCCTTTCTCTCTTACGGTCATCCACCATGGAGCCATAGAGAGAGTCGCCATCGTTGCAGCATCGTCGTTATGCTGCCGGAATATTTGCTCGTGGATCTCCGTCTCCTTCGATGTGACTCGCTCGTGAAGAAGACGCCGGATCTCGTGTGATGAGATCAGGAGACTCGTCGCTTGGATCATCAACATGGATTGCAAGAAGGGTGTGTCTCATCAACATGCTCGCAAGCGTCTCCTGTGTCAGATCGGACTTGAGACAGGAGGTCTCTTTGTTTACAGACCCGATCGCAACCACGCTTCAAGAGGTAACCTTAATACCTATGGTGGTTTTGATGAAACGATCCGAGAAAGGCTCTTGGATCATGTAGTTTCATCACATTTAAAATTTTTAAATTCCGCTGCATCGAGCGACTAGTGCGACTAGTCGCTCCCGATCGCATACGATGCGATCCACACGCTTCCGTGATGCACTTGAGGATCCTCCCATATCCTTCAATTAATATGTACAAGTTTTACGTTGAACATTTTATTATTTGAGGTGTGCAATGTGAAGAATAAAATAGTGTAAGAATGGCTATATATAGAGCATGGAATTAGGGTTTTATGCCCTATCTCCCCCTACTCTATTCCTGGTCGATTAAGTCAATATAACTTGGTCTCGGGGTTCATCGTCATTTAGTATCTATGATACTTCATTTATTTTTCTTTTCTTTTATTTATTCTTTAATTTTGGATTTAAATACATGTATTTATGCATTAATTACATATGAATATTGAATGTTAATTTGTAGAAGTTAGATGCATTACATGTAATTTGCTAGATATTTAAATACAAAATGGAAGAATGAATGTATATGAATGGTTATTCATCAGTGCCTTCCTTAACCAAAGTTTTAAGAGTCAAAATGGATGTAGATATGATGAATTCCGTCATTTTATTATCTTTATTCAAGTCCTTCATGATGCTTCATAATTTCATATTGTATGAAAGGGATGAAGCAATATAAATGTTGAAATACTCTCATATTGAAGTCTTCGAGGACATGTTCAACTAGAGAGATCCTTTATTTTAAGTAGTGGTTGTCTAATGATTAGGGAAGCACCATGGAAGCTTTGGTCCTAACCCATAATAAGAAGAAGGGAAGTCAAAAAGTTGATTGTACTTTTGTGACATCCACATTATGACATCCAAATAGTTGGATGACTGCCAGTGCTACAACAAGCTGATATATTGGAAGTATGACTATCCAGACTATATATAATCCTTAGAGAAGGACTTGGGTAGTACAGCGGTGTATCCTAAATCTACAATTCATCATTGAAAGTAAGTTACTTTTTGGATAAAGAGAAAGTTTGATAGTTGCATCTGGTTCTTCTATTAACACTTACAATCGGTTGCTCATGTTTTAGAAGACTAGTAAAGTTGAACTAAAGGTTTATAATAGTCCACATATGATTTGATAAAATTATTGAAAAAATCCCCATTAAATAGATGTATTAAAGGATTCAACTAGTAGTCACATTCTAGTGGGAGACCGTCTAGTGGGAGACCCTTAGTCTTATAGAATGCCTTTGTGATATAGATGTATGAAAGGATTCATTGTTTATCTCTAACTTGTTAGAGATAGACATAAATTCTAAGATGGACCTATCATAAAGAGTTGTGATTGACATATTTCATATGGTAGTCTATCATCTAGAGGATTCTATGAAATTAGAATATTAATGAATGGTTCATTGACTTTTCTAATACTGAAAATTAAATTGTTAAATATCAAAAAGAGGATGAAGATCATTTGACGATGATCTGGCATCAAGACTTGGACATGTGTTTATTGTTAAGAATAGTAGACTATTAAAGCATGAACCTTTAAATTGTCTAAAAGTTCCGAACTTATCTACTTGTGAATATTGTATTCAGAGTAGAATGTTTAGGGTACCCTTCTCCACGAATGATGAAAGATGTGGAAGTGTTCTAGATCTCATACATATTGATGTATATAGATATTAACTATATGTGATATCCATTGTTAATCATTTGCAGTGTGAGCTTTCTTCCTTACATATTAGAAATGTTTGAAATATTCAAATGTTTTGCAATTTTGGTTGAGAGTCAAAGTTAGAAGGAAGATGAATAGAATTTGATCTGACCAAGGCAGTAAGTACATGCCATATGAATTCAAGGAATACCTTATAGAGAAAAGGGTATTTTTTCTCATCTCACTCCTTTAGGAACATCTCATCTCTATGGAGTTGTAGAGCGATAAAACATGGTCATGTTAGACATGGTTGTGTCGATGACTGTTCATAGAATAGTTACCTCTTGGTTTCTGGGTTTATATGTAGTGGAGACTGCAGTATATATCCTAAGCTATATTCCACGCAAATAGGGTAGAATCTCGCATTAAAGAGTGTTACTTCATTGGGTATGTAAAGGACTATATTCGATACCTACTTTATGACCCAAGATTCTTAAAGTCTTCATATCTAAGGATATAACTTTTAAAGGATGACCTCCTTAAGAATCAAGATAAAAATCAAGTAAAGGAACTTATAAAATCCACCGAGGATAACGAGGTTTCTAAACTAGAAACTGAAAAAGATAATGGAAGATGAAATGCTCATACCTCTTCAAATTAGTTTGAGGGTGGTAATACCACCTAAAAGGTATGGATTCCATGCGTTAGAATAGTCCGACAATGGTCCAGCTTAGCTTCATGAGATGAAGCATATGAGAATCATGACATTGATAAATGGAAGTTAGCAATAAAGTCTAAAGTAGATTCCATGCACAAGTAGTGTGTATGAACTCTCAGGGATCCATCTAAAGGGGTCAAATCCTTGTGATGTAGATGGATCTTTAAGAAAATAAATGGAGACTTGATGGGAAGATAGAGATCTTCGAAGCAAAACTCCTAGACCAGGGTTACATACAAAGAGAAGGCATCACTTGCGATAAGACTTTCTCTCGTAACAATGCTTATACCCACATGGATATTGCTAATTATAGTTACATAACTTAATTGTGACATCTAGAAGATGGAAGTCAAGACTGCAATCCTCAGTGAATACCTTAATGAGGATATTCATATGGAGTAGCCCCATTGCTTCATAGTTGAGGAAGACAAAGTGGGCAAGCTAAGTTACTCCATCTATGAGCTCAAACAAGCTTCTTGTAGTTGGAACGTCAGATTTGACAATATTATAAATGTTATGATTTCAGACAGAATCCTGACAAACCATGTGAAGCTTAGTGAGAATGTCATTGTGTTCTTCGTGCTAAATGTAGATGAAATTCCAATCATCTGGAATGATGTAATGATAATGATAAGTGTTTTATAATATGGTCATTGGTACCTTTGAGAAAAAAGATCTCAAAAATACCTTTCAGATCTTAGTTCTGAATTTGTTCATAAGCAAAGAAAAAAGGGCATTAGGACCATCACATCAGGGGCACACATTGGACAAATTGTGTATGGGAATTTCCAAGTAAGGTTAAGATATGGTACGGACCTATCCAAAGAGATAACACCACAAAGATAGCACATCAAAGTGTTGAGGATGTGGATTCTATAGTTGCATCCGCATGCCTTTATGCATCAGCTATAAGAAGCTTAGTGTATACCATGATATGTATAAAAGCCAGATATTTTCCATGCAATGGGAGTGATAAAATGTTACCAATCCTTTTGTGGAGATTAAACACTTGATTGTAGTAAAAAAATATCTTGAAGGACACAATATTTTAGAGATAATGATCTCAAAGTTTTATCTACAGATATCTTAAAAGACTTGAGACTATATCTTTGTCTAAGGATATAGTGATCTCCATGCATAAGGGTATTTGATAAGGATAATAGAACTCCCTTAGTAATTATGTTAACTACTAAGTTATAGTGTCAAAGGCTAAAACTAGCAAGATGCAAGGCACTGTGACTACTTTGACAAGATTGAGTATCAGTTGCATATTGGATACAAGCATTGTTACCATGAGATATGCAAGTCTATAAAAGGACTTTACATATTCTATTGGGACAGAGTAATTAATCAGCTGAGTGAGCTATTTATCTTTATGACTTATGATTAGCTACATGAATGTGGGCTTAAATAATATCCCATTAATGCCACTTTGCACTAGTAGGAGATTGTTGGACATGTGAGCTCATGGCAAGCTATTATGCAATAAAATTTATTGCATATCACTCCTTAATATGAAATGAATAATAACTAAGTTAGGCCCCTTCGTACAATTAGGGTTATGTACCATGTCCATCTTGATATCATACATTTGTTGATCTAAGGGTTGGATCATAGAGGTTGGTGTTGAGTTGAATATCTAAAGGGTTAGATTGAGGACTCAAACACAACGTCAAGTGATTATCAAGAAATGATCTCCAGCCTAAGAAGGAGATGAATATCCTTACTCTCAATGATGATATCCAAACCAACTTCTTGATGTAGGTCCTCTGCATAGGAATATAGATTCAAAAGTGTCAGATGAGTTGGTCAAATAGTTGACTTAGCAAGATTGAGATAACTAAGACCTATGTCATAAGTTGTCGTGATATATGCACACATCCTCTGACCAGAGATAGGTGTATCACTATATGTCTGAGTATGTGCATTTGGAAGATCGATAGGTTGATGACCTAATCATGGTCTATACACTGACGCGTAGGTTGTGTATGATGACATATGAGGATTACATTATCTCAAAGGGATCATAAAGGTTTACAACTACATCGGAAGACATGAGTTCACTCATGAGATATTAGGTCAAATAATTTCCAACGTTGGTCGTCTTGTTTTGAAAACAAGACCTATTTAAAGATATGATATTCATGTATTTGGAATGCTTGAACGTGATGTGATCTTAATCAATTGTGTACCATGATGCTTCCATTCCAGAGGAGCAACGAAACATGTTTGGATTCTAGTGACTCCGCTTAGTAGAGTAGTTATCCAATCCTAGGTCAAAGGTTGGAAATTGATCTGAATTTGTATTAAAATACAACGAGAAGATTGGATATACTGACTAACATGATTAGACGGATCTAAGAGGTCCTCAAGATCCGGATATGAGATTGGACCTCATTATCCAAGTCACTATACATGGCATATAGAACCACTCCAACCTTATCTCCAAGTATACACAGAGAAGGCACGCTACCCTCAAAGGAGTTCGAAGAATGTTCCTAAAGAGAGAGATCTAAGTATTGGGAAAAAAGAAGAAATTTAGGATGATTAAATTGGATTTAATTATCATGGATAATATTATCCGTAGTACTCCAAGAATGATGTCAATAATGTTCACATTATTCTAGGTGTCTGAAGAAAGGAATTTAAGATATTTAAATTGGATATAGTTATCATGGATAAGATTAAGGTGGACATTGTTATCCATAATAAACCGGGATATTGTAGACAAGATCTACATTTTTCAAGACTTGATTGTGAATTAGATTCACAAATATAATGCTGATGTGAATTGCATTCACATGGTACATTAAAAAATGTAATTGGATTTACACTTAGTTTTGAGCCAACAAATATGATTCATGTTTTTGGATGGCTTATTTGTAATTATCACAAATAATTTAAAAATACTTATGATATTTAGTTTCAAAATCAGTCAACAAGTGAGAGATATTGGTTGATGAGATAAAAGATAAACAAAAAAGGAAAATGCAATTAAAAAGGAAGTATGGGGACGTCTCTGCTTTTTATGTGCATTATCACTTTTATTTTCTCTCTTTATCCTCCTTTTGTTGATAATATTGGTAGTGATTAATTGATTAAAAATTAATAATATTTCATCAATTTTTATCCGCAAGTTGTTGAGGATTACAATTAATCCTAGCCATCCATTTGACAATTAATGTTGCACCCCAAATATAGTATCGCATCTAGTAATCACAAAGTGTTGCAGCAACTTATAAGTAGTGGGGGTTATTACTAGTCAACCTAGGCTTAAGCATTTTGAGTTATTGTCAACAGCTCCAGTTGGGCCCAAGCCCAACAAGTTGTCTGGGCTAGTAATCTCCCATAATGGATCGGGTATAGGGTCCGGGATGTTACAGATGGTATCAAAGCAATTTCCCTCTCATAGTGGAAAGTGCTACCCAACATGTGGAGCCAATCTACCATAGAGTTGGGAGGAAAAGGGCTATCTAGGCGATGAAACTGCCATTGTTACTAGGAATATGCCATGGGCCATTACGCAATGATGACGTTACAAATATAAGTTGGGGAGATTGTAGCACCCCAAATATAATACCGCATCTAGTAATCACAAAGTGTGGTAGTATCTTATAAGTAGTGGGGTTATTACCAATCAACCTAAGCTCAAGCATTTTGGTTTGTGGTCAAGGGCTCCAGTTGGGCCCAAGCACAATAAGTTTTCTAGTCCAGTAGTCTCCCATAATGGATAGGGTCTTGATCATGGGATGTTACAATTAGGATTGCGATCCCGAGAGGCATAACATGCCTTCCTCGTATAATCAGAAAACCAACAAGTCTCTCTCCTCTCTCTTTTTAAGGGCCATTCCCCCGCCATTATTGGTTATCGTACCCATGCCCATAGGTCATCCTTATGCTCAGGTGATATCCCCTTTGGTGATCATTCCATTGCCTAAGTGTTGCCCGATTGGTTTGACCAATCTCCTATAGAGTTTCTTCGTATTCGGATCTCAAGATCGCGAAGAAGGAGGAGGAATTTTTTTGATGAAATCGGGAGTGAAAAGAGAATGGATTCCTTGTGACAGGGGGTGTGGACACACTTGCGCGAATTCGGGGGAAGGCTACAATGGAGGCGATGAATCAAATAATTCTAAAAAATAGCACGTCCACCGATGTGACATTTGTTTGTTTTTGATGAATCATGATGAAAATGAACTTTGGATTGTTGTAAGCACGTGACTCATTCCCATACATGCAAGAGTTGTTTACATCAAATCAGACTTGAGATAGGAGATCTCTTGCTTTAAAGACTCAAGGATCATTATCACTCATTAAGGTGCATACTTTTATTCGTGTGATCTTGATGGAGTTGGTCGGGAATGGTTCCAAATACACGTGCTTCCATCGATTTTTTTAAATTATCGTTGCTATCCAGACTCATTCGATGAGTCATTTTGATTGATATGATCTGATCCACGAGCTTTCATGATGTGCGAGGGCTCATCGCCTCCTTCAAGACATTCGATAGAATTTCTACCATTCCTTAGGTCCTCTCCCACCACTTACAATCTGAACCATGGTTGATTGACTTACTTCTTACGACCATCGTATACCCAAACCTCACATGATATGTGTTTTTCATGGTATTATAATCAGAGTTGATTGTAGCAACTGCAATTAGTGTCCAATAAACAATCTTATTGCAACATTTTAATTTAACATGGTAAGTGTACCGTGGGTCGAACTCAAGTAACATGTAAGAAGATACAATTCGGATAAACATTCAGTTCATGTATTTATTTTACTTAAATGATAGATAAAAAATGAAATAAACATACACGCACAAACACACAATCGATAGAAAAATAGATATGAGGGAGAAGGATAATATGAGAGAGAGAGAGAAGAAGAAGAAGAAGAAGAAGAAACATAAGTAACTAATACAAGAAAACAATTAAAAATAAGGAAAAACTTTTTTGGAATTTTAGATGATATTTAAATGTTTTTTTATATTTTTATAAATACACAAATGCATGAAAAAATACAAAGAGGTGTTTTTACAAATAGAAATAAGGTGAATACGAGTAATAGGATAATGTGAATTAGAGCTCAAACCTAAGTCCTAAAATTCAATCAATATTTTTCTTTATAGATAAAATCAAGGGGAATCAACTATATTTTGGGGGGTTTTGATGCAATATATGATATTGTTTATGGGTTTTGGAAATTTTATATGTTCGTATTTTAGGGCTCTAAACATGGTATTCATTTATTTATTATGATATAAAACACACAAAAAGACAAGGGTTTTATCATTTGCACCCCTCTAAGATATTACAATATCAATCATGCCCCTCCCTTTTTTGGATTATCAATTGTGCCCAGACTTCTTACTGTTATATCAACTTGTACCCCTTGGGTTAGTTGTCATCCATCTGCAATGCAGACAAGAGTTACCATCGGGGACACAAGGGAAATTAAATTAAAAAAGGGAAATAGAGTCTTTCTTCCCCATCATCACCATCTCCCTCCTCCTCCACCCTAGCCTCCTTCTCCCCTTCCTTTGCCTCCATCCTCATCCCCCCCCCCACCTCCCCCTCCTTCTCCTCCTCTTTCGCCCCTAGCCTCCTCATCATCCTCTTCCACCCTAGCCTCATCCATTGCTGCCTCCAACCTCCTCCTCCTCCATCCCCAACCTCCTCCTCCCCCGCCCCTTGCCTCCTCTCGGGGTGCCCCGAAACCTCCTTTCGTTGGAAAGGATGTCGAGATCCTGGCCACCAGTCCCATCGGTATGTGCTTGATGAATCTCATATTCATCACTCTAAAAATCATGAATTAAGCTCAAAATCCCTAAAATTCATTGTCATTTATTCATTTATTCTACATAATTAGCATTCATGCAAGTTTTGATAAGAATGGCATTTTGTCACTTATTATTGCACAAAATAAGAAGCTACAAATCACAGTCCAATTGACCTGTAAATAGCCTAACTTTCCTTATTTTAATTAATTCATGCTAACTCCAATTGACCCAAAACCACCTCCCATGTGTACATATTACTAACAAGAATAAAGGAAAAATAAAAAAATCACTAACCCAAATAAGTGAACCAAAAACCCAAATCCTAGTTCTTGAATTTTCAGACTAGAACCTTGATATCTTCCTCATCCAGTGTCCGATTTGATCCTACTCAGTTTTCAACTAATCTACATTCAAATACCTTCATAACAAGATCAAGTTCAAGTGAATCGGAGTTCATATGTGAAAGCTGGATTTAGGGCCTCTTTTGTACATTTTGTATTTTAACGGTTTTTGACCTATTATTTTATGTACATAATTAACTCATTTTATTTTATTTATCTTTCATTTATCTTCTTTGATAAAAGTTTTTTTTAATGTGTAAAAATCCAAATCCAACCTGAGCTTGAAATCAAAGAAACTAACTGAGTCCGAGTTTTCACTAATTGTCTGTATAAAGATTGTCATTTTCGTATTTTATTTTATTTCTTCTTTTTCTTATTCAATAAAAATCCAAAAAATAGATTAATGTGTAAATATTTATCTTTGATTTTATCAATTTTTTTGCATTTTTATCTAGTTTAAAAATCACAAAAAATTATAAAACCCAAAAGTCAAGGTATTCTATATACATGGGATACCCCAAAATATCACTTTGCACAAATGATCGATTTTGATTTTAATCTCTTCATGAAAGTTGTAGGTCTCATCGAGACAAACAAATTTTGTGAAAAAACTTTTTCGATCCGAGGTCATTTGTTATTTATTTCAGAATTATCTTTGTATTTATTTTTTAAATTTTGTGGGGCTGACATGTGGTAGCTCCTGGAGCTGCCACGTGTCACCCATTTTTTACCTTATTTATTTTTGTTTTTATAAAAATAAATAAAAATTAAAAACTAAAAAGCCTCACACATGCAGAGCATGTGCCTCCTGTGCACGTGCACTGCGCGTGCTCCACCCCATCCCACTAGCTGCCACGTGGAGGCATTAGGGTCGTTCGATCTATGTTGATCGGACGATACATGTACGCCATCCTCTTTCTTCACCTTTCCCAATTGCTCCGCCGCCGCCCCTGCCTAATCGGGCCAACAGCATCGCCCGCAATCTCTGTGGATCCCACACATAATCTCCGCCTTCTGCCCAATCAGAGCCATCGCCTGCACCTCCAAAATCTCCACCAGCCCCTCCACGATTATCGATGTCGTCAATCGCTAACCTCCCAATCACTCACCGATCCCCTCCTCAATCTCGCGCTTGCCGACTACTCGTCAAATCCCCCTCATTTAGCCGCCGTCGATCCCCAATCAAATCCCGTCGCCTCCCTACTTCCTTTTCTGACCACTCCGAGTCCCTATAAAACCATCATCGCCGCCCCTCTCCACTCCCATCCACCGATAGCTATTCACATAGAGGAGGACCGGTGGTGACAACCCGGCCCTCCTCCTCCCTCGGTGAGATCTGAGCTCCAAGGATCTCGTCGTAGCGTCGCACCTCCGTTGCACGACTGCTCCAGCTCCGGCTGCTCCGCTCCATTGAGCCAACAACCTCTGCCTGCATCATCAACCATTGGGGGAGCTCGCTCCTATCAACGTTCCTCCGCCTTCGTCCGGCGTACCTCCTCTGTGGTCCACCACTACACTACACATCCAGGAGCACATTCACCAGCATCGACTCCAGCCAACCGTCACTATCGTACCGCCACCACTGCCTTCGATCTTTCGCTCCTCCGACGACCGCTGGTCATGTGTCGGCCAGCCACCGCCTGCGCCCACCGCCATACCTCTCCAGCTCCACTAGTCCACCCCCAAATCACCATTAGGAAGGCATGAGGCCCTACCACGTGCACAACACGTGCGTGGGAGGGAGAATTGCAAATCCACCCCTCGAAGTCCGCCAAGATATGAGAAGACCCTCCACACATGACACACACGTGGGGAGGGGAAAATGCTGAGGAGCCCCTCAACATCCGCCGATGATCCAAGCAGATAAAGAAGCTCAAAGGCAGTGACAACGCCAACGTGCTTTCATTTAGTGGTGAGATCCGAGGCTGTGGTGCCTCGTCGCAGACCTTCTCCAGGTTGCCTATCTCCGGCCACTCCCAATGTCGTCGAGCCCCTACAGAGCTTCATCGACTCTGTTCTTCACCGACGGTTCCTCTGTTCAAATGTCCAGCATCACCTCCACCACCTAGCCACGCTCCTCCGCACATCATCGACCATCCAGCACCTCACCACCCACCGCCACACCTTCATCATCGGAATCGCGCCCTATCGACTCCAGCAAAGACCACCGCAACTCCACCAGCTCCAGCACTCAGCCACCGCCCTCTGCCTCATCCGCTACGCGTGACGCCCGAGACCCCCACGCACGTGCGAGGTACGTGCGTTGGGGGAACCACTCCAGCCACCCCAGGGACACATGCTACTGAAAAACCCTAAATTACCCTTCTTAATTCAACCAAATTAACGATTAAATTTAATGATATCGTTGCAGTCAGGTAAAATAGGACTTATCAAAACCACTTTTATTAATATGTCAATTAAACTCAAGCGGCAATTTTTTTATTTTACTTGGGCAATTAATATGTTAATCAAAACCACTTTTAGATGCGAGAAAACCGCTTAAGATGGTTTGGTCATTTGCAAAGAAGGTCAACTGATGCACCGGTTAGGAGATGCGAGTGTTGGGATGTTAAGCCGGCTAAGAGAGGGCGAGGACGGCCCAAGAAGTGTTGGAAAGAGACTATACGAAGGGATCTTAGTTTGCTGGATATAAGTCCGAGATTGACCCAAGATAGATCTGAATGGAGGCGAAGAATCCATGTAGCCGACCCTACTTAATTGTGGGAAAAGGCTTTGTTGTTGTTGTACTTGGGCAAGCCCAAGGTCGAAATCAGGGAGGTAACTTTTTCCTTAGATTAATCCAAAGTCGATTCAGATGTTAGGTTTTCAGGACAATATTTTTATGGGTTTTTTATGCAATTAAGACAATGCAATGCAATCTAGACCAATTAGAGGGTTAAAATGTGAATATGATCAAACTAAGTCCAAAAATTCTCAAACGTGGTCAGTATGTCAGTTATGATGAAATAAAGCTACCCTAATTTTTTTGGAATTTTTAGACTCTAAATGAATTAACTGTAAATTAAATCTGAATGCAGGGTGATTTTCACAATTTTAATTTTAATAAATGCCAAACGTTAATATTTTTTAGAAACTAATTTATCCTAGATGGGTCTATGTGAGAGACATCCAGAACTATTGTTAATTTCTAAAAATACTAAGTGGGGAATTAATTAAAAACGAATTACACAAATCAGTAATTAATTTATTGCGATCTATATATGCATGCAAATGATGTGATTTTTGAGCACAATGTAAATTATTCGTAATTTTCGAAGTAACAATCAATTTAATAATCAATTAAAAGCAAACATTAGGCAAAATATGCTATTTTCTACTAAAATAATTATATTAAATAATCTGAAGCTCACAAAAATATAACAAACATTCACAATGATAAAATCTAAGATGTTCTACAATACGTAATTTTTGGAATGACAAAATGATGCTAAATTGATGCTCGAATAAATATGCAAAGACAGGGTTATAGGAGCAATACAGAAATAAAAAAATAAAAAAATTATGCTAACAGGACATGAATGCAATTACCTAATAAGAGATGGGCATGTACGCAATTTTCCCAGGAAGACACGTGTACCTCACGTGCTTCCTGGAAGGCAGGAGTATGAGTGGAATTTGCAGAAAAGGACGGGGTGTGTGCGTAAATCTTCCACAGCCGCGCGCACTTTGCATGTACGCGTGAGACTCGGCAAAGCAGGAGGAGGCTCGTGTCCTGAACCTACACGTGGCGATCTGCAGCAAGTTCGGTCGAGATAGAAGCTAATGGCAGGGAGTAAGGTCTGGTTGAAGCGACGTGGACGATTGCTGACTGTCGATGGGTGAAGACGAGGGCTTGGTGATCGGTTGTTGTGGCTTGATGGATTCTGGACCGCTCGATGAGAATCGAGCGATTTCTTTACGTCTAGGTCGATGGCATTGGTATGTCCGATGGTGGGCGGAGCTGACGTAGGCCGACGGCCGACATACGGCCAAGGATCGTCGGGGCAGAAGAGGTCAAAGATGGAGGAGCGTGCAGCTGTGGAAGATGATCGCGTGGTTGTGGCGGTGTCGAGGATGAAGCTGGAGGCGAGTAGAGTGGTCGATGAAGCAGACAAGCACAGAAGGTCGAAGGCCGTAATCCAGCTGAAGGCGAAGGAGCGGAGGCGTCGACCGCTCGATGGTGTGTTGTTGATTCCTTGTGCTACACGGCGTTGCGCACGCGGGCTTGAGGTGGCTCGGTGAGGATGTCGGATGCTGGCGACGGAGTGGCGCCCGATGCATGGCGGATTTGGTGAGGTGTACGAAAGGCGATGAGGTGCCTTGGAGCAGAGGAGCTGCTCACGTGTAGAGGTGATGTGGTCGGTGGGGGATGAGCAGAGCGAGAAGATGAAAGGTGGGAGGATGAATAAGGCAAGGTGGAACAAGAGGTAGAGCAATCGAGTGAGTATCTCGATAGAAGGAAGAAAAGCAAGAGCAGAGAGAGAGGCAGAGGAGAAAGAAGACTACCTGCTACTGGAGGAGGGAACACCTGTGTAAGAGCTCTGAGCTCTGATCTTTGCTCGAGTCGTCGGCATGCGACGAGCTGGACACCCGCACAGATGCAGCTGCAACGGCAAAGGATCATTGCCGGATCGCGCCGAAGAGGAAGATGGATTCGTTGTCGCCTTCGATTCTTGACCTCGTGCTGTCACCACAAGGAATGAAGAGGTTGGGCTTCTCCTCTTGAAAACGACGGATAGCCTGGAATAGCGGTGGAGATGCAGCATTTAAAGGGGAAGCTCGGCGGTTCTGGCAGAGTTGGACGTGGGCTAAGTGGGAGATATGGAGCGTGAGGAAGGGAGTTATGGAAGGCATGGACTCCCGCGGGGATGAGGGAATGGCCTCGTCGTGGAGTAGGCGGCGAGTGGAGAGAGTAGCGGAGACGATGGGGGAAATGGGAAGGGCGAAGTTGACGCACGTGGTGGGCGACGTGGGTGAAGGAGCAGCAGGAGGAAGAAGAAGGGTTCTTCTACCCCTAAAGATTTTAAGTGGGTTTGCTTGGACTATGCTATGTATGAATAATCTTTTATATTTCATAGGGGATCTTGGTCCTTTATTTATAGTTCTTGCATTAACCTGTCCGGAATTAGGTGTAGCTATATCACAAGCTCATGTTTTTATGATCTCAATTTGTATTTATTTGAATGATGCAACAAATCTCCATCAACTCTGTCATTTCATAATCGAATAAAATGATAGTGATTCAACTTATATATGCTTAACACACTTTTTGATTCTTTCTCCCTAGGAATTTTCCTGATCCTTCACTTGCCATCAAGTCCGTCTTCGGCATCCGGCTGCTTGATTGATGAGATTCCTATCTAGGCGTACCAGCGCTGATTATGGTCAGAGGGGGCTTTCAAAAATCATCTGGACCTAGCGATCCAACGGTAGAGAGGGAGGCGCTAACAAGAGATTGAGATTAGATCTAGGTCGGTATGATCGGAGGGCATAGAGAGCGCCACGTGTCGAGCTGAGAGTGAAGCGCTGGCGGACGGCTATGATTCGATCAGGAATTGATCGAACGGGCATGAAATGAAGCAGAAAGGGAAGGCTAGGATGTAAGGGGATAAGGATGATCATGTGGTGATGGATCCAGACACGTGACAAGATGTAGTGAAAGCAGGAACTAACGGCTAATATGCATCATCAGGAGGGGATCGTGTAACATAGGTGAAGACGTGTGGCAGCCTGAGAGTGAGGAGGAAGTGAATGGCTATGATGAAGAAGGTGGTTGATCGAATGGTTAAGATATGGGGGGGGGGTGAGCGACGCGGATGGAGAGCATCTAGGCCATGATCAGGCGGTTGTGGATGGCGCATGGCAAGATGCGAGCGCGGCGTTGGCGGACGGCCAAGATGTGTCTGTGTTTTGATGGGCGGCTATGAAGGGGAACACGTGGCATTAGGAGGAGAAGGCAGGGGCGGACAGTCGTGATTTGATCTGGGAATGATGGAACGGCTGCGAAAGGATGTGGGATTGGATGACGCATATAGAGGCACTTGGAGCCAATCGAACGGTGGAAAAATGCAGGCGTGTGGCTTACAGTGAGCAGGCCACGTGGCTCAACCAGAAAGAGCCACGTGGCCCAATCAGGCTGTTCGGGAGAAAATCAAGAAAAAGAGGGAGGAGATGGCTGAATTTGGAAAAAATCAAAACATGAAAGTTGTAGATCTCGATGAGTTCTAAAAGTTTCATGTTGATCAACAGCAGAGATGATGTCAAAAAAAGGGAGAAAATACAAGGGTAAAAATGCCAATAAGTATAATATACAATAGGGGCCAAAAACGAAGTTTCACATACGATCTCCGATTTTAATGAAATTGGGGTCTTGTTTGTAGGTCTTTGAATGTATATTACTTTAAAAGTGAGTAGACCTAAATCGAGCACTGTAGGAGAGAGATATGCGTACTTTAAGGCTCCTAGTTTCAAACTTGGACTCGGGTTTTATTGGTCAATTTTACAAGTAAGTATTTTTTTGATATTTGTTCATAATTAGTGTTAGTAATATATACACTATAGAGTTGATTTTATTGGATTTGGAGTTAGAACAAAATAGATACAAATATGGTATTTACAGGTGATTTTTACAATTGAATTGGACTTCTTATTTAATGCAAATATGAATGCTAAGATGCAGATATTATTTATGCATACATGAATGCTAATTATGCAATATAAGTGGTAATATGCAGCTAATTACTCGGGAACAAAGCTCTATTTTCAACTTTTAGAGTGATGAATCACATATTCATCAGCTACGCACGTGACCGCGTGGGAAAATTGCAGAAGAGACCCCCGAGTTTCCGCTTATTTCACGTCAGCCTGCCACTCAAAGGTCACGTGCATGGCACGTGACCTCTTGAGCATTTTGCAGAAATACCCTTCAGGGTTTAGGTAATCATGCATTAGCCCTTCTACTGCGTTTATATTTATCTTATATTATTTAGTATTGCAAATAGACCCATGTATTCCCCCTTTATTTTAAACATCTACAAGATATGATTTTGTTTATTAAAAATTAGAAGTTCTTCAACTAATTCTCTACAATATGGCATATGCTTGACTTTTTTGTGGGTTGTGGTGGATTAAAAATAATAGTTTTTTTGCGAAAACTTACATATTTTGCCCACTTTGTGCTTGGAAATTCATATTAAGTTAACTATTGCTCTAAAAATTGCCGAAAATACATATATAAGAGAATTAGTTGTTTATTACAACGTGCTCAAAAAGAGTTGCATTTGTATGCATGATTTGCTTTATAAAAATCATTTTGTGTATTTTAATATCTAATTTTTAATTGGTATTAAATCTTATATTTTTGAGATTTAGGATTTTTCTGAGATCCACCACCTAATTGATAGATCTTGGATAATTTTATCTCTTGGAAATAATTAGGTTTAATATTTATTATAATTAATAATTGAAATTCATTGTGTTTGCATTCATGAATCCATAAAATATTTATCTTTCATCCAAAAATTCCAAAAAAAAATATAGTGCATTCATTTCATCATAATTGTCATCTTGGCCAAGTTTCATATTTGTTGGACATCGTTTGATTGAACTTTACTTTTTAGTCCATAAAATTGGCCTAATTTGTATTTTACATCCCAAAATTACATTAAAAATAACAAAAAAATTATCGTCTGAAACGTGCACGAACGTTGATAGACAAAATTCTAGGTTGTCTCTTTGCCTCCTTGAGTTCGACCTTGGGACTTGCCCAAGTAAAATAAACATAAAACCACGTTGAATAAAATTGATTAATTTTTTGTGGTTATTTATTGACTGATTCTGATTGCCCGCTTACAACGAAACAAAAAATTAAATCGATAATTCATGTAAATTAACTAGGGCGATTACGGACTCGTCAGATGGCGTCGTTGTTGGGGAGGCAAACGGCTTAGATTTTGTCTAAAAATTTTTGTGTTCAGTTTTCTTTATTCAGGTAGTCTGACCCCCCGAACATTCACTGTATATTTTCCATTTTTTGCATTTATTTTATTTTCTGCATTTATTTTCTTATTTTATTATTTTTGAGTCACTCTCTTACATTCTCTCTCTTATTTTTCTTACGAGGTACCCGATGTACGTGGAGCGATTTTTCACAAAAAATCGACGCATCTTTACTGATGCCCGAAAAACCGCAATTAAATTAAGATCGAGTCGAGTCGTGAGAGAGCGTAGAGTCTAGGATTTATTTTTCTGCAATTTTAATTTTTGTAATTAATTGCTCATTTCCAACGGTGTCCGTTTGGACTCTCGCATGTGTAAAAAAGCTTGAACTTTTTTGTGGTGTGTCGTGGCATGTTTCACTCTCCGATGAGGGTAGGGCCCGACTTGAGTGGCTCGTAGGTTAGACCTGCACATACGGCTATTAGAGCTTTAAGTTTTATTGTTTGTGCTCATAAAATCTAAGACCACACTACACTTTAATTGAGACGCACATTAGATCGTTCAACTTAGTCAAAATTTTAACTCATTTCTTCCCGACTAGGTACGGTTTTCATTAGCTTGCATTCATATAGATTAATCTTTCTAATCTTGTATTGCATCCCAAATGGAGATTGCGAGGAATCAATATAAGTCTTCTATCTGAGCATACATCATTGTTTCACATGCATCGGCTTTTTCCGAATTTCTCCCTCCTGTTTTATCACATAATTTTAAAAAGAAAATTGGGACTGGACGGTAGACGTGTATTTATGCTCACCTTAAACTCTAAGTGATTGATGAATCCACGATTCGTCATCTAATATATTGATCTTAGCAAAATCCCCAAGTAAAATCCCAAATGAATGTCCATAAAATCCATAAATTAACAAAATGACTCTTGTAAATAAAATACACTAATTATTGTATATTAGATTGTATAAAATAAATTAACACTAAAAAGCCGCAAATTAAAGGAGTTTTTCACCTGTAAATAGCCCAAAACTTCATGGATTTTTAATAATTTCATTTCAACTCCTTTTTGCTAATTGTTTCTCTAACTTGTTTATAAAAATGTAAATAAAAATACAAAAATACAAAACAAATTTTACCTCAAATAAATGCTCCTAGATCCCAAAGAGAAAAAGCCGTAAAGTCCAACTTCCAAGCTAAATTCCCGCTCCGTCTGAACTCCAAATTCATCAAACTCACTTTTAAAGTTTAATTAAAATCGGGGCTCGTTTGCAAAGGTTGAGTTTTGGGACCTAGATGTACATTGTATACCATGTACATATTCATTCTTTCTTTAATTTTTATTGTATCTTTCTTAATTATTAAAAATACAAAAAAAAATCATACTTATGTTGTATTTTAATTGTTGTATTTTATTGTATTTTTTCGTTGTAAATATCTCTTATTAAAAAACAAAAAAATACATATTAGAAAAGTAAAAAAATGTACATGTTGTTTGTCTTCCCTTGTAAATTCTCCACTATTTATTTTCTTATTTTTTATTCTATTGTAATTAAAGTAGCCAACTTTATTTCATTTATTTATTTATTTTATCCATTACTCCACCATATTTTCTAACTTCTAATACAACTCCACCATTTTATTAACCTCCATCCCACTCCATCTGAATTCTAACTTCCATTTTTTCCTCTTTATATACATCTCATTCTCCTCATTTTTGCCTTTGATCCATCTTTATGTGAGGAGAGCCGAGTTCCCAGAGTTGAATCGGTAACAGCGACACAACCGCGGTCGAGCGACGACAGCCCTCTCTCCGGTGAGATCCGTTGGTTTTTCGGCCAACATCGCAGCTGCACTCGCGCGCTGCTCGAGCTCATCGCACGCCGACGATTCGAGCGAAGACCGTGCTCTCGTGGGCACTCCATAGGCGATCGTCTCCATCGTAGGTAAATTGTCGTCTCATTTTATCATCTTGTTATTTTTGCAAATTTTTTTAGCACACCACATATCATCCCTTCCACCACCACCATCACACCATTTTTCCCCCATTTGTTTAGTTTATCATCATCACCACCACCAACCCACCTTATAATTTTTTTTCCATCATGTTCATATTCCCTGTCTAATCAAAAACAAAAAAATAAAAAAATTAAAACAAAAAAAGTCTCTTTTATTACAGCAGAAAAAATATAATAAAAAAATTAAAAAAAAAAAGATCAGGGGAGGGAGCAGCAGCGCCGCCCCCCTCCCCCCCCCTCCTTCTTCCACGGCATCACCACCGCCGGCTTTCTCCCCCACCACGGGCGTTCGCTGCTCCAGCGCGGTCGTCACCGCCCTCTGCAGCCTCACACGCCGCCCAGCTCAGCCCCAGTGGCACGCCGTCCACCGGCCTCCTCTCTAAGTGGCTGGCCGCCGCCCAGCCGGCCGCGACCCCCAGGTGTACACCCGCCGTCCCCGTGCTCCTCCGCGGCGCCGCTTGGTCTCCAGCCGACGCCGACCTCCCACCACCATCCCCTTAGCCCGCCGCAGTCCTCCTCGCCGTCCCCGCGTACGGGCGGCGCCACCACCGACCACCTTACTTTGGGTTCTTCTCCCATCGTGTGCCCAGGAAGAAGGTCCAATCCCCTTTCAATTTTTTATTGTAACATTTGCATATTTTTCCCGCAGTGTACTTGTAATTACTTTCTCAGTCCTTGTTCATGTTTTCTATTGTCAATTTTCAATTTCCGTTTTGCACAGAGACCCCTATCTTTATAGATTAATTTGACCTTAATTTTGTGTCATTTTATTCAAGAAAAAATACCATTGTGTTGAGCAACTAATTGTGTACGTTCTGAATATTTATTTGGATTTTTATGTTATATGGGTAATTAATTAAAAATGGTTAACTGAAACTCTGCATATTTTACCCAATCTAGACTCTTAAATTTATATCTCACACAGGTTGCTCTAGAAATTCCACAAAAATTATATATGATGCCTTGATATGTGATGAACTTATTTTCCAAATTTCATTTAAAATGGAGATGTCTTGTGCCTGAAATAATTTGTAGAGGAATTTAGTATTTGATTTTTAATTATATCCACGTATATCTTTTTTGCAAAATTTTAAATCTCCTAGATTCTACATGAAAATATCTTTTTGCGATAATTCGCACTCTGATTAATTTCACAATGTGGATTTATTAGAAATTATTTACTCACTGTCACTCTAATTTCACTAAAAAAATTCATAAAAAAATCATACTTTGTCAAAAAATTCCAAAAAAATTACTTTAGTCTCCTTGCATCATGTTTTAGTTCCAGTAATTTTTTCATAATTTGTGCTTACTGTTTGTGTGATAAATTATGAAAAAACTCATAAAAAGTGTGTATTTTTCATTGTTGCATTTTAACCCATAAAATTCCAAAAAAATACCTTGCATTCATCTCTGGATTAGGACTCTAGGAAAAATATATTTTGGCTAAATTGGACTATTTTGACATTAAAATTAATTTGGCCTATTGTATGATTTCTTAGTGTCTTGATTCACTTGCATTTGCATTCTTGTTGCATAAAAATTATAAAAAAAACCCGCTTGGAAATCTAAAATCTTTATTTTCAAATTAAACCCAAGTTGTTCCTTTGCCTCCCTGAGTTCGACCCCGGACTTGCCCGGGATATAAATTAAAGCCGAGACACTCTTCACGGAGATCTTCTCTCGGTTCTGACTGAATCGCTAAGTACACGTATTACAACGTGATCAAATTAAATATCGTATTTAGCGACTCGTCAGTGATCACGTAATTAAAGTTGGGACTGTTAAACAAAGCTGACTAAATTAACCCATAAAATCAAGAATTTTTACGGGAGAGCAACCCCGACCTTGGATGCATTTATTTGTCTGAGTGAGCGCGAGACGACACTTAAGGTTAGATCCCAAATCCGAATTTTCGTATTGACTACTGATTCTATAAAAACGATTAGCTACTTCTCAGTGGGTAGCCGATAAATGATCTAGATTTCCTTATCATAGTGTGTGTTTTAAAGGACACTGCGTAAGGCTCCGTCCTTAAGTAACACGGGTATCCGTTTTACGGTCCGTACTTACACCTATACTGGCTGAAAGTAGGTGCAACTAGTCGTGAGAATTCGGGACAGTCTTTAAGAAAATCTTCAACACCTAACAGCTCGTTAATTATTTTCCAAGATTGTCTTATCACCAACTAAAATTGAAAAGATAATTGCCGAACTCTTGCGGCTTCATTGTGTGAGTTGTTGAACCTGGAGTTTGATTTGTGTTTGCATTGATGTACGTGAACCGATTTCGAAGATAAAATGCCACACAATTGTGCCATCAATCTCCTTGATAAAAAATTCTTTTGAATATCCTGTGCACTTGCACCAAGATCCATTGTGTCAACCAAATAACCTCCTTCAAAAATTATGGAACTTTTGTCCAAGTACCCTCCAGATTCGTATTATTCATCTCGGTCAAACCCAAATCGTCATCCATTGTGTCAGCTCTTTCAAAAATGACGGAACATTTGTCCGAGTATCCATCAGAGTTATACTATGAAAATGAATTTGTCTCGGTTAGACCCAAATCATCTAAACCCTCTTCTATCAAATATCCTCCAACATTTGCGGAAAGCACTCAACCACAAATGAATCCAGTCCAATCTACAATTCCTAATCATTCGACTGAATTCAATACACCAGATGTGCCACCATCCTCAACCTTCGATACACATGATCGCGTGCCATCCTGGATTGAACCGTCTTATTCTCGATTTCTCGTTGAAAGTAATGAATCATTTCAAGATCAAATCACTCTTGATACTCATGACTGGCCGAGAGACCAAACCTAACCACCTTCATTCTTTCCTCACAATCCTGTTGGGATAAGTCCAAAATTCACAGAAATAAAATCGGACTGGACCTTAGGGAAGAATATGATGGCCCGATCAAACCGCAAGGATAGGCACGCACCTAATGATCAACCAAAGTGGATTGATCCTAACGACCACATTCACATTGACAACCCCGAATACCATTCCTTTGATCAGCCTACACATACAGAGGACCAGACTAATGATATCACACATATGAACCCTGTATGACTCCACTATTCGGGGGTACAATCATGACCATGGAAATAGACTCTACTCGAACCAGCATTGCATGCCTGAGTCACGGCATGCTGAGTATGAGACCTGTAGATTCCCGCAAAATCCTTCCACTGAGCATACTCCTTCCATAATTTTTGAGGAGAAATTTTCAGAAAATAACAATCATATATTGGATAATCAAAGAGAATCTCCTCTCAGCTCATACAGGAAAATGGAATAGGAAATGACTGAATCTCAAACTCAAAAACAAGAACATACACCGACTGCTCCCATGATTGATCATGAAAAGATTTTTGAGGATGATATTTTGAGGATAAATAAGATATTTGAGTTAATGGAGGATAAATTTAGAAAGTTTGCCGACTGACTAATCTCACTCTCTGGTAGCTTGGATATAAAAATAGATGAGGAAAAGATTGGATCTCATGTTGAAAAAAATTTTATGGATATTCAGAAACCCCCAGACTACGATCACCCTAGGGACTACTCTAACAACGACACTTCTGCATATTACTCCCATGGGTATGACTATGATTCTAACTCTTATGTGGAACATCAAATCCCCTTCTCATCTAAAGAAAACACCACATCCACACACCACACAGAAAATACCAAAAAATTGAAATACTCAAAAACACTCAAAAAATTGAAAATCCAGAAAAATACATAAAAAATTGAAACTGAAGAAGATCTGAAGAATTTGGATCCTGCTTTACGGGAAGCACTAGAAAAAAGATTGATTTTTGAACTTCCCTTTATACTTGCCATTGAACACTTCCTCGACCTGAAAGAATTTGTAATGAACAAATTAATGATGAAAAAGTCGGGCGGGATAAGAACAAAGACTGAACGATATATCTTATAAATGGCCACCTCCTTGGTGTTAAGGAGAAAAAACAAGAGTTGCATAGTGAAGCGGTTGCCCAGATTTGACTGTGGAATCAAAAACACAATATTTACCCATGCTCGAATTGATGACGACTCACCAATTAATATCCTCCCGACCTCTGTATTTGACGAGCTCAAACTCGAACCTATCAGTTGATATGAGAGATCATCTAACTGGTTGATCGATCGATAAAGCGACTGAGAGGAATCATTTCTGTCATCATTATATTCCAAGGTGCTCCGCTCAAATAGACTTCACGTTCATTGATATTGAGCATCAAGGAGAATTCACCCAATCTCTGATCATTCTCAGAAAGCCATTCTTGTCATTAGCTAAGGCAATTATTGAGTCTGAGACTCCAGAAATCAATTTTACAGCATTGGAACAGAGCCCTTTTCTGTGGTTACACCTAAGATAGCGGCTGTTAAGGAGACTATTGGTTTAGAGACTCCTCCCCATGTTCCATTTCCCGCTTCTCTCACCATGGGAAATGACTCCGGTTATGATCCTGAGACTTATCCATGGGCGCATCTCGAGTCGACCGAGATCTCCTCTGATCACCTTGATCGAATCAACTCGACACAGGAAAGCTCCAACATCAAGCCAATTGAAAACGAACATGCATAGACTCTCCCCACTATTCCATTTCCCGTGGCTCTCACCATAGAAAAGTGTTTCTTATATGACCCTGAGACATATGCATGGGCTCATCCTGAGTCAACCTTCTCTGACTACCTTGACCAAATCAATCCAACTCAGGAGTGTACCAGCATTAAGAAAACAAAGAACAAATACGCGGGACGAAAACCAACCAAGGAGAAAAAATTCAATGGTTATTAATCTAGAGATTCAAGTGTCAACACCTCACTCTCGGGACCAAGACTGGCTGCTCCTTCATCTAAAAAGAAAGTTGCCTTCGACCTTCCAGAAGAGGACTTGTCTGATGATCCCTCATCAGGTTCGGAAAGAGTAATCTACATGAGTGAGGTCTGTTCGGCAGTCCTAAAACCTTATCTTCGAAAAGATCCAAAATTCGATTCCCGTTGGATGACTCATGTTCCTCTCTATTATTCATCCAAAGCCTATTCTTCTGGTTTCATTAAATATACTGGAATCTTTCTTATGAGCTGACTGAGACTGATGCTTCAGAATATTCATCATCCGAGGACGAATCGCTTGACCCCAAGAAGGAACAAGTCTGAGAAAACAACTGAAGCAACTAAAGAACAAGAATATCTGGAGTGTCTCCACTTTCAAATACTATTCCTTTGAGGATAACCCCGATGATGGCTATCTTTCATCTGAATCATACGCTTCATCTAATCTCCATCATGATTTCTCTGAGGATAACACAGATAATGGTTGGGAATCATATGATTCATCTCCTTCTTATCATTATGATCTCCCACCACATGCTCACAAAAAGATCGGTTGAAAACTACCTTAATCATCGACTACCCACCCTCCCTCCCGACCACATCGGTCTCCTTGTACATCTTCTTCCTCTACTTAGGCCAAGTCCTAAGTATTGGGGGGGGGGGACCGATGTTATCTGTATATACCATTCCCCTCATCAAACTCCTTCTCACGATCACCTCATTTCCACCCTTCTTCCGTACTTAGGCTGACCAGAGCCTAAGTATAGGGGGAACCAATGCCCATTTGTATATACTCTCCTCATTCACATATCCCAACTGGTTCATTTTCGCTCTTCTTCTATACTTAGATTGTTCACAGCCTAAGTATAGGGGACGGGCCGATCTATCTTTTTCTTTTTCACTCTCTTACGCTTAGCCCGAGCTATGTCTTCTTTACGCTTCTTGTGCTCTGAGGACACAGCACTCGCTAAGTATAGGGGGCGTATAAATACTGTGTATATATTTTATCCATATCTCGTACTTTCACATAAGTCTATATGTATTTACAGGGTGGGTAACTTACTTGAAAAAAACAAAAGAAAAAGAAAAAGAAAAAGAGTTTTGCTACTAACACTGGCTGTGACCAACCAAAAAATTTGAAAAAAAATGGCTTCTTATTCATTTTTTGCATTAAAAAAATCTCAGAAAAATTCCTTGCATAAAAAAATAAAAAAATTTGTGTATGCATTTCACACACCAGCACTTCATCCAGCATTACATTCATTTGCATCTGTGAAAAGCCCTTGGGTTCTGAACTGAGTTATGACCAGAAACCGAGAGTGGTCTAGACTTGACCTTAATCCACCTAATTTTCAGAGGAACTTCACCGAGAAATAGGATTTTAGAAACTTCAGGTCTTTTACTTAATTCTTTGAGCTCCACATGATAATGTACAGCATTTGACTCTTAGTGTCTAACCTGGTCTCTTCATTCTGGGTATGACTCTGAAATAGGGAATTAATTTGTACTCTTGCACTATGCACTTAGCTCATCTCAGACGGGGTGTTGGAAGACTGTATAAGTTTCTTTTCTATTAGCATGGAAATCTAAAGACCAGAGTACGGGTTGAAACAAAGCTTCGAAAAAGGGATGGACGGCTGGGCACAATTTTTTCTAAGACCCCAAAACATGTACGGAAAAAAAAGATCTATATCCGTAGGGGCATAACAAGATCCAAGCAGAGCTACCAAAAATCCAAATACAAAGAAGCCATTACCAAACAAACATTTGACCAAAAAAGTCCAAGCTTCAAGAAAACCTGCAGATCTTGGTAGAGACTTGGCTAAACTGACCGGCTTCACAAGGAGAGGTGACTACACTGGTCACCCTCCAATTCTTTTCTCTTTCTTCTACTTTCTCCCTCTATTCGATTGTGAACACAGCACGACAAACCTTAGAAGGAAATACCTGACTCCCCGAGGATGAGTTACTGGAGAGGGGATTTTGAGCCTAATTCATGATTTTTAGAGTGATGAATCTGAGATTCATCATCCCCCTATACTTAAACCATGCTCGTCCATGAGCATCAAAAGCAATGCAATGGGGTGGAATGAGATTGGATTTCGTGCCAAGATCATGAGCTGAAGGTGAAAATGGAACTGGACCTAACCTTTGGATTATTAGTGTGGCAGAACTTCTGTAAGACTTAGGACTTTAAAATCAACCACCTTCAAGTTCTACAGATCATTGTCACCGTTTCGGTATATCAAAAACCGCTAAAATACAAAATATATAAAAGAGGCCCAAAACCCAAATTTCACATATGAACTTCGATTCACTTGAACTTGGTCTTGTTTTGAAGGTATTTGAATTTACATTAGTTCAAAAGTGAGTAGGATCAAATTGGATATTGAATGAGGAAGATATGAAGGTTTTAGTCTGAAAATCCTAGAACTAGGGTTTGGGTTTTTGGTCCACTTATTTGGGTTAGTGATTTTTTTGTATTTTTCATTTATTCTTGTTAATAATATGTACACATGGGAGCGGTTTTGGGTCAATTGGAATTAGCATGAATTAGTTAAAAATCAGGGAAGTTAGGCTATTTACAGGTCAATTGGACTGTGATTTTTGGCTTCTTATTTTGTGCAATAATAAGTGATAAAATGTCATTCTTATCAAAACATGCATGAATGATAATTATGTAGAATAAATGAAGAAATGTCAATGAATTTTTATTTATATTTCATTTGTCTTCTTTGATAAAATTTTTATTAAAATGCGTAAAAATCCAAATTAAAATGCGTAAAAATCCAAATCCAAGCTAAGCTTTAAATCAAAGAAACTAAATGAGTCTGACTCTTCACTAATTATCTATGTAAAAATTGTCATTTTTGTATTTTATTTTATTTCTTATTTTCCTTACTCAATAAAAATCCAAAAAAATAGATTAATGTGTAAATATTTATCTTTAATTTTGTCATATTTTTTCTGGATTTTTATCTGGTTTAAAAATGACAAAAAAATTATAAAACCCAAAAGTCAATGTATTCTGTATACATGGGATACCCTAAAATATCACTTTGCAATGATTGCTTGATTTTAGTCTTTCATGAAAGTTGTAGATATCATCGAGACGAACAACTTTTGTGAAGAAATTGTTTCGATCCGAGGTCATTTGCTATTTATTCCAGAATTATCTTTGTATTTATTTTTCGAATTTTGTGGGGCTGACACATGGCAGCTCCAAGAGTCACCACGTGCCACCCATTTTTTCCTTATTTATTTTTGTTTTTTTATAAAAAAATAAAAATTAAAAAGCCTCGCACGTGCGGAGCACGTGCCTCCTGTGCACGTGCCCTGCACGTGCTCCACCCCATCCCACTAGCCGCCACATGGAGGCATTAGGGTCGTACGATCGCTGTCGATCGGACGACCCTTGTACGCCGTCCTCTTCCTTCGCCTTTCCCATTGCTTCGCCTCCACCCCTGCCTAATTAGGCCATCGGCGCTGCCCGCAATCTCCGTAGATCCCGCACGTAATATCCGCCTTCTGTCCCAATCAGAGCCATCGCCTACACCTCCAAAATCTCCGCCAGCCCCTCCGCGAATATCGCAGCCGCCAATCGCTAACCTCCCAATCACTCACTGATCCCCTCCTCAATCTCACGTCGACCGACTCCTCGTCAAATCCCCCTCATTTCACCGCCGTTGATCCTCAATCAAATCCTGTCGCCTCCCCACTTCCTTCTTCGACCACTCCAAATCCCTATAAACCATCGTCGATGCCCCTCTCCACTCCCATCTGTCGATAGCTATTCACGTAGAGAAGGACCGGTGGTGACAGCCCGACCTTCCTCCTCCCTCGGTGTGATCTGAGCTCCAAGGAGCTCGTCGTAGCGCCGCACCTCCGTTGCACGACTGCTCCAACTCCGGCGCTCCGCGCCGTTGAGCCAACGACCTCTGCCTACGTCACCAACCACTGGGGGAGACCGCTCCTCTCGACGTTCCTCCGCCTTCATCCATCGTACCTCCTCTGCGACCTGCCACTGCACTACATATCCAAGAGCACATTCACCAGCATCGACTCCAGCCGACCGTCACTAACGGACCGCTACCGCCGCCTTCGATCTCTCGCTCCTATGACGATCGTCGGTCGTGTGTCGGCCAGCCACCGCCTGCGCCCATCGTCGTGCCTCGCCAGCTCCGCTAGTCCAACCCCAAAGTACCACCAGGAAGGCATGAGGCCCTCCCACATGCACAACACGTGCGTGGGAGGGAGAATTGCATAGCCACCCCTCAAAGTCTGCCAAAATACGAGAAGACCCTCGTACGTGACACGTATGTGGGGAGGGAAAATTGCTAAGGAGACCCTCAACATCCGTCGATCATCTAAGCAGACAAATAAGCTCACAGGCGGTGACAGCGCCAACGTGCTTTCATTCAATGGTGATATCCGAGGCCATGGTGCCTCTTCGCAGACCTTCTCTAGGCTGCCTAGCTTCGGTCACTCCCAACGACGTCGAGCCCCTACAGAACTTCATCGACTCTGTTCTTCACCAATGGTTCCTCTGTTCAAACGTACAGCATCACCTCCACCACCTAGCCACGCTCCTCCGTACGTCATCGACCATCCAGCACCTCGCCGCCCACCGCCACGCCTTCGTCATCGGAGCCGTTCCACTCCTCTGCTCGCTTCCCCATCGACTCCAGCAAAGACCGCCGCAACTCCACCGACTCGAACACTCAGCCACCACCCTCCGCCTCAGCCGCCGGGCGTGAAGCCCGAGGCCCCCACGTACATACGAGGCACATGCGCCAGGGGAACCACTCTAGAAACCCCAGGGTCACGTGCTACACACGTGGCTGCGTGGGAAAATTGTAGAAGAGACCCCTGGGTTTCCGCTTATTTCACGTCATCCCTGCCACTCAAAGGTCACGTGTCTGACACATGACCTCTTGAGCATTTTGCAGAAATACCCTTAGGGGTTTAAGTAATCACGCATTAGCCCTTTTTCCGCATTTATATCTATTTTATATTATGTAATATTGTAAACAGACCCTTGTGTTCCCCCTTTATTTTAAACTTTTATATGGCATCATTTTATTTATTAAAAATTAGCATTTTTTTCTTCAACTAATTCTCTACAATATGGCATATGCTTGACTTTTTGTGGGCTATGGTGAATTAAAAATAATAGTTTTTACGAAAATATACATATTTTGCCCAATCTGTGCTTGTAAATTCATATTAAATTAATCATTGCTCTAAAAAGTATCAAAAAATTAAGGATAAGAGAATTAGTTATTTTTACATCGTGCCCAAAAAGATTTGCATTTGCATGCATGATTTGCCTTATAAAAATCATTTCTCATATTTCAATATTTAATTTTTAATTGGTATTAGATCTTGTATTTTTGATATTTAGGATTTTTCTGAGATCCATCACCTATTGATAGTTGGATAATTTTATCTTTTGGAAATAGCTAGGTTTAATATTTATTATAATTAATAATTGAAATTCACTTTGTTTGCATTCATATATCCATAAAATATTTATCTTTCATCCAAAAATTCCAAAAAAATAAAAAAATATAGTGCATTCATTTCATCATAATTGTCATCTTGGCCAAGTTTCATATTTTTTGAACACCGTTTGAGTGATCTTTACTTTTTAGTCCCTAAAATTGGCCTAATTTGCATTTTACATCCCAAAATTGCATTAAAAATAACAAAAAATTACCGTATAGAAAACCGTGCATGAACGTTGATAGACAAAATTCTAGGTTGTTCCTTTACCTCCTTGAGTTCAACCGTGGGACTTGCCCAAGTAAAATAAACATAAAAACGTTGAATAAATTTGATTAATTTCTTGTGGTTATTTCTTGACTGATTCCGATTGCCTGCCTACAATGAAATGAAAAATTAAATCGATAATTCATGCAAATTAACTTGGGCAACTACGGACTCATCAGTGCTACACCAACGTCGGCTCCTTCGGGAGCTATATGGTGTTGTGGACAAAGCGGTAAGACATCCAATGACCAACCTTGTCCATCTACTTCTTGTACTCTGCCACCTAAGTATCCGAGCCCCTGAGGTTAAGATGAGTTCTTTAGAGGGAACCTCCTCCTTGACAAGGAGCTCGTTCTACAAGGAAAGAAACCCCATATCCTACTTGAATATCTTCTTGGCATTCTGGTGGAAGAACCACACTAGAAAAACCTTTAGGTGTGAGTGGACTTCCCCCGTCCTACATGTCTGTAGAGGAAGAGGGCTGAGAAGTCTTACATCTAACCCTTCTTGTCCACGAGCTCTAGGTTGTTCTGGAGGTCACATGGGGACTCGAATCGGGTTTGGTTGACATAGTGGGGGTGTTGGTGCAATACCATTTGCTGGCAAACCTACAGTGGTTGTGCTCTAGAACCTGGATATATAATAGAGACTCAAATTCCTAAACTAAAAGCATGAAAATAGGTGGATAAAATTTTCAAAAAGGACTGGAGGATGAGGAGGATGACGAAGGAGTCCAAAGGCCACATGCGGCGGAGGAGGATGGATGGGGGGTGTTTGGACAGTTGTTCCCTTCTGAACCTCACCATGCTTTGAAAAAATCATGGTTAAGTTCAACTTATTGATGACTAAAGTAACAGAGGGGCACAAGTGATAGAATGGTAAAAAGTCAGGGGCACAACCGATAATCCAAAAAAGGGAGGGGCATAACTGATAATGTAATACATCAGAGGGGTACAATTGATAAAAATCCAAAAGACAACTAGCCTACTTTTTGGTCATTTTTTTTAGTGTTTTGAATTTTGTAATGATTTTTTACAGGGAAAAAGGACTGCAATGGGAAATTAATTTTAAGAAAATAGTAAGCATGTACCAAAAATTCTAAAAAACACTAGTACTCTCGTAATAATACACTATATTAAAGCATTTATTTTCTTGTAAAATGATGCAATTTGCACTTTAAATCAATAAAAAATTTCAATGAATTACTTCACGTTAAATAATGTAATATCTTTCATAATCCCTTGGTCATTATTTTACATATGATTCAAAGCATAATCATGCTTTCAATTCAAAACTATATAATCACACTTTTCTAATATTTAATGAAGCAAACTAAGAAAATTTCATAACATTAATTTTAAGTAATTCATTCTATGTCCAAACTCATTCATGGATGATCCCAAGCCCGGGTAAATTGAGGAGGGTCGTACTTTAGGTATCCGACAACCAACGCAAGAGAGACACATTCCTAAATAGTGTTTTTTTAGGAACACTATTGAGGAATTTATCTCAAAATAGTTTGGATCTTTTCAAAATGGATTTAAGCAAACATTTAGATTTCGTTAAGGTGTTCCCTACTAGGTACATGTTGCATCACCCGAATGCAATGAGAAGTTGGCAAGAGCCGCTATATTGCTACCCGGATGTAGTTCAAAATTTGCAAGGTTCCTCGCATGAGAAACACATGCAAGTAAGTAAGCTAGTCATGTTGCATCGTCACTCAGATACGGTCCAAAATTTACAAGGGTTCTTGCATGATGGAAGCATGCGAGTAAAGAAGTTAGTCCAAAAGATGATGCAAAGGAAGTTACGGATAGGTAGTTAGAATATTGACTTTGACTAGAAAATTGATGGAGATAGTAGATACGATGGAAAGAAGGCAGATTCAGATATTGTCTTCAAGAGACAAAATGGGTTGGAGAGAAAGCAAGGGAGATTGAGAAGACACGTTTTAAACTTCGGCATTCATGTAAAGATATTGGCAGAAATGGTATTGGAGTGGTTGTTCATAAGGATTTAAATGATTTTGTGCTTGAGGTGCAAAGATTCTGGGATCGGATTATTTTACTAAAAGCGGTGTTCGAAGAAGAAATTCTGGATATCATCTTAGTCTAAGCAACACAAATCATTTTAGATAAAAGGATTAACAAGCTTTTTGAGAGGATTTGGATAAGATTATGAAAGGAATCCCACACGAGAGATGATTTGCCTGGGTGGAAATTTTAATGGACGTGTGGAAAAGGATGTTTCAGGGTATGCTAGTGTTCATGGAGGACATGGATTCGAGGATAGAAATGAAGAGGGAAAAGTCATTTTGGATTTTTGTAATGGCTTATGATCTTTTCATAGCAAACACTCTCTTCAAGAAGAGGGAGGGGCAATTAATTACTTATAAGAGTGGCCCTACTAAAACACGGATAAATTACTTTGCGTTGAGGAGAAAGATCATTTGTGTTTCAAAGACTGCAAAGTAATTCCGAGAGAAATAGTTTGACCACCCAACATCACTTGTTAGTCATGGATGTGCAAATTAAAGGGATGGTAAAGAATAGGAGGGTTACCAAGATCACTAGAACTAGATGGTGGAATCTTTAATTGAAGCAAGCAAGCTTTAGGAAGAAGATTTAGAAAACTTATCTTGAGATTATAATAGAAGTGCAAACAAAATGTGGGAGGCGGTAGCATATTTTATCCAAAGGGTAGCAAAAGAGATGCTAAGTTGGTCAAAGGGAGGAGCTCCAGGCCAAGAGGAGTCTTTGTGATGGAGTGGAGGGGTGCAAGAGAAGTCAAAATTAAAAGAGCATGCTTTAAAGCTATGTCTAAGGATAGAATAGATAAAATGTCACAAACTACAAAATAACGAAGAAGGAAGCAAAGAAGGCTGTAAAGCGAAGCTAAGTCAAAAGCTTATGATGTTTTATACAAAATCTCGACTCTAAAGAGGGTCAGGAAGATATATTCAGGTTGGCTAAAGCAAGAGAAAGAAAGACCAAAGACCTTTGTCAAGTGAGATGTATTAATGATGCGGAAGGTCAAATGCTTGTTACTCAAAAGGATATATAGACTAAACGGAAGCAGTACTTCCATAAGCTTTTCATTGGAGAAGGAAATAAAGAGTATACTTTGGAAGATCTAGCTAGTGGTGAAAGTTACATGAATCGTGCAAGATACAGACGGATACAAAGGAAGGAAGTAGAGGTGACTTTGAAGGTTATGGGACCTAGTAAAGGTGTAGGACTTGATGACATTCTTATAGAAGTTTTGAGCTTTTTAGATGAGCATGGTTTGATTGACTTTCAAATCTATTCAATGTTATTTGGTAAAATAAGAAAATGCCTAGAGATTGGAGGAGAAGCATCATGGCACCTCTTTATAAGAACAATGGAGACATTCAAAATTATTCAAATTATAGAGGTATAAAGCTGATGAGTCACACTATGAAAATTTGGGAATGTGTAATCAAAAGAAGGTTGAGGTAAGTTTACAAAGTAAAAGAAAACCAATTCGGATTCATACCAGGTTACTTAACTATTGATGTCATCCACTTGCTTGGGAGAAAAATGGAGATTTGTAGAGCTAAAAGGAAGAACCTCCGTATGATTTTTATTGATTTAGATAAAGTTTATGATTCTATACCATGGGAGATATTGTGGATAGTCTTGGAGATGAGATAAGTACATGTCCTATACATTAACCTCATAAAAGATATGTATGATAGAGCTTAGTCTTGTGTAAGGATGCGTTCTAGGAAGACGGACTATTTCGACATAAACATTGGTCTACATCAAGGTTCAGCTTTGAGTCCATTCCTTTTTACTTTGATTATGGATGAGTTGATAAGCCACATTCAAGACGAAATACCTTTATGTATGTTATTCGCTGATGATATCGTGTTGATTGATAAGATTAGAGTTGGAGTAAATGAGAAGCTTGAGGTCTGGAGACATGCATTGGAGACTAAAGGATTTTGTATAAGTAGGGCTAAGATTGAATATATGGAGCATATTTTTTTATGGAAGCAAATAGTGAAGGAATCGAGGTGAAGATTGGCGGTGATAACATTTAAAAGAGAGATTCTTTTAGACAATTGAGATCTTTTTTGCAACATGATGAAGAAATTAATGGAGATGCTACTAATAGAATAAATGCAGGTTGATTAAAGCAGAGAATGGGCCTCTATTATTCTCTGTGATAAGAAAATTCCTTTGAAAATCAAAGGAAAGTTTACAAAGAAGCCATTAGACCTAATATGCTCTATGGATATGAATGTTGGCCTGTGAATCATAGATGTTTAGAGAATGGCGGTAACATAAATGAAAATGCTGAGGTGGATGTGTGGATATAGTTGTAAAAATCTGATTTGGAATGATGCAATCAGAAGGGAAGTTGGTGTAACTCCGATCAAGGATAAGATACGAGAAATCACTTAAGGTAGTTTGGCCATTTGCAAAGGAGGTCAATTGATGCATCAGTGAGGAGATGCAAGTTTTGGGATGTTAAGCCAACTGAGAGAGGGCAAGGAAGGCCTAATGTAATATCCAGATTCGCACAAACCTGAATCCGATCCGATTTGGGTTCGATTAACCCAATAAAGTTATCGGACAATATTAAATATCTTAAAATCGATCAACTGATCGCAAAACAAAGGTTGTTCGGATGAAACCCATTAAAAATCGATCGCATCGTAATGCGTGCTGCGGAAAAATTGCAACACAAATTCGGAAACTGCGAAATAAATCGAGACCAAATAAAAATCCAATTCGATGAAAGAAGACCGTCGGAATCGACCGTTCGTCAATCGGAGATCAATTGATATTTTTAAATCGCAAAATTTAACCCCAAACCAAAGTCGTATCTCGAAAAGTTCGGGGATCCAACCCGATCAAAGTATATCAACATTATACTCATTTTGATCGCCATGCGGAGATGATCAAATCAAGATATTTCGCGTCAAAATCCAACACTCGAGATGCTTGTACGTGCGACTTTTAAGATTTTCACAAAAGAACAAAAACACACACATATATATGTATTCAAAATAATTATTAAAGAGTGATGTCATGATGATGTCATCAATGACATCACTGGTGGTGATGTAAAAAAATTATAATGGGAAAAGAGGAAGCTTTATGGAAGTTTCCCTCTTCCTATTCCTTAATTACTTTTTTCCCAGACGTTTCTTTCTTTCTCCAACGAAATCCCTCTTCTATTCATTCTCAACTGTTCTTAAATTTCCCCACAACATTTTCCCCTATGTTTCCTTTCCGCTCTCTCTCAAGTTCCAACAAGAGAAGGAACCACAACTCGCCCCCCCCCCCCTTTTTGGGGGAAAGCTGGTGGCCCTTTTGGCGTGTGGAGTCTTTGGGGCGGTCTGGCTTGATTCGTTCGGTGGATCCGGTCGAGGTGGTTTTCGTTTGCCAGCGCGTAGACGGTCCTCCTATGACCGAGTCTTTCTGGCCCATGTGAACATCTTTTTTGGAGGTCTTAAAGAGGGCCTCTCTAACCGGTTCGACAGTGGTACTACTTTCTAAATCCTAGCTTGCTAGTACAATTGTTGTATCCTCTTCGCCTGCACATACTCATTGATTTTCGAAAAAATAGAACAAGCCGCAAATAGTCAGTGCCAAGCACGAAGCCAAAGGACAGGGACTCGCTTCCTGAGGTCCGAAAGTGATGTGTTCTCTGAAGCTTCCAAATATGTTGCATGCCTTTTCATTTTCTTCAAATTTGAAGATCTAATTATATGTACATCATTATCTCCACCATATTGCTACCATACGTGTACACATCCCTCTCCTCTTGTTGTCATTCGTGTTTTTATACAATCTAAATCCTCTCTCTTACTACCCTATGTATTTTCTGCATATTTTGTTTTGAAATTTGAACATCTGGATCGTGATTTTATCAAATAGGTTTTTAATGTCAAATTTCTCATCGTTGTTGTCATTACAAATTTTTTTGGCGAATTGAGTTGGTTGGTTAGCAGGTCATCATTAAATGATATATCTTGATGTTCTCAAATCCCCATTTGACCTGTTATTCTGTAAACCTACACAAACCGATCTCTAGTTTTAATAGGGTACAAAATCTCATATTTGTAAATTTTAACAATTTGATCATCGTTCATTTTACAAAAATATATGGTTAATCAATTACACGTATTTTTGTAATTTCATATAATAAGGTTTCATACTATTTAATTCTTGTGATAACATTTCTCAATTTAAGGTTATGTCATTTTACCTATTTCTATTCCGAAAATATAATAATTACATAAGATATAAAAATTGTAAAAAAAACTCTCTATTAGTTCAGAAGTAGAGACAAGCCTCAAATCTAGTGAATACTATTCAAATTATTCACTAGATTATGTAAGCAGTAATACAACATTCTTGTATCCTTGTAGTTTAATCTTATTCTTTTCAGTTACAGGAAGACATTATCACGCAGACTATATCACACTTCTATATTTGTCTTGAAAATGTTGGCAACCACATTTGCTTTTATATAAGTATGGGGTAACACGGTTGTCCTATATGCATATGTGTTCGATCATTTGCATTGCATACATATCCAAGATTTCTCTAGCTTACGTGGAGCTAGTCATGTTAAGTTTTATTTTTCTGGAATATTTCTACATTTTAAGACAAACATACCTTCATGGACTATGACTATTTTATGTCTTTATTTATATTTTTATATACTGGAAAATGAATTGTCGTATCCTTAATCTCTTGAGTAACATCTCTGAAATATGAGGTGATGGACATCATTGACAATTTTTTGAAACCATTAGTTAACGATTGTTTCTATTGTCATTATAGAGACCCAGAAATGTATATTGGACATCCCCAAGAGCTTATTATAATTTTGGAACAAGTGCGAGTTAAATTCCCTTCATTTTACCATTACTCATGTTTATGTGGAGTCTATTAATGAAATATACTTGAATCTGTGACATTATATTTTAAGAATTTAGGAGTAAATTGCGTACCTTAGAACCAAATTCAGTCCACTCTTATACTTACTTTTTGTAAACAAAAATTGGAGTTTTGAGGGTAATTATCATGAATTTAAGATCTGAATTCATATCCAAGAAATAACTGCTAAAACTTATGTTTTTAGTAAATGATAATCTGAGACTGCAAGAACGATCATCTCTAGGAATTAATCATTTAGGTATAATCTACTAGTTATGATCATTATTGATAAAAAGACCTAGACCCATACAGTCAACCATAAATAATAGTTGAGAAAGAAGTGAATAGTTAAGAAAGGAAGGATGATGATAAATCAATGATGGTAACTAATAGTGACAATCATGTTGACCCTTACATTTGACTGTGCGAGGGTGCGGTGACCCTCAGTTGGGCGGTAGATAGGAAGCCCAATTAGGGTAGCGGCGGCCAAGTGCGTGGGTCTAGAATATCAGTCCTTTTCACGATTTTACGTGAGCTCGTAGTATTTTTACGCCTTATTGGGATCCCGACCTCTGACCAGATCCGTTGACCCTCTGTTTTAGGATACTCATGCAGGGGATCCTCGATTTTCAGTTTTTCGTATGAGCTCGTTTTCCCATACTAGTCGGGTCGGTTTCTAAAGTGACTTTTTCGGAGAGTCTCTCTCACCCGTCTCTGGGTCGTAGTTTTGGAGTAGACCTTTCCCTTGGATCGTACTTCCAATAAGAGTGCGAGAGACGAAAGAATCTCTTGGGAGATTTCCTCACCGCTTGAGTTTTAGTTATTTTTCCCCAACATGTTTGGCGATGCTACATCTGAATCATCTATATTTATATTTGGGGGAGTTTCAGTTGAACTCAGAGAGAAACATTATGGATCTTGTCCAAGAGATGGAATCAATAATAAGTTGTGTTGGTTAGAATTGACTATAATTAATTTGGATTTAGAATCCCTATAAGCTAGTGGACGTATTGGGAACTTAGTTAAGATGCATTAAACAACAAAACATGCCTACGGAGGTACCCCAACCCTAAGGCATTATTTACGCCTTAGAGTCATAGTGTGAGGTTATACAAAGACCAAGACCACACACTATCCACTAGACTTAGAAGGATAGATAGAATTGAGAACCAGATTGGAATCTAATCTTTTCCACCATTAAGAAACGAAGAGTCAAATCAAGCATCCCCTCATCAGTTTATTATCAAGATCCATTATATGATCTAAATGATAAGAATATAATGTCTACTTATGGGCCTTGAATTAATATATATAAATATATATAAAGCTATGGGGAAATATTATAAATGGGAAATACTGGGATAATAAGTAATCAAGGGGGATTGCATGTAGAATAATTTGAAAATCTTCTTCTACCGAGTAGTAATTGCGAACCATATTGGAATCTCATCCTTTCCACCATTAAGAAATGAAGAGTCAAATCAAGCATCCCCTCATCAGTTTATTATCAAGATCCGTGATTTGATTTAAATGATAAGAATACAATATCTACTTATGGGCCTTGAACTAATATATATATATATATATATAAAGCTATGGGTAAATATTATAAATGGGAAATACTGGGATAATGAGTAATCAAGGGGAATTGCATGTAGAATAATTTGAAAATCTTTTTCTATGCAGGTAATTGTAGTATTTAAATTCATAAATGCATGTCTACTTGCCTTCTTTTGAACATATTAAATGCATGATTATTTTAATAATAATAATAATAATAATAATAATACATATGGGTGTACTAGCGCTCGCTGACGTCTCTTCTACCTTCCATGTTTTGGCAGAAAAGCAGCCTGCAGCACATTAGCGGGTTGATGATCCCTGGCGATCGGGTATATTCTTGACGGTACAGTTTCTTTTGTTGTAGTTTTTGGTCAGCTCATATTGTAAATGCTCTCTTCCTCTTATGTATATATTTTGGGATATGTGTATATATTTTCATCTCTTTTGTACATGTTTAAATTATGGAAATTAATGAAATGGGCTTCTGGTGGCATATGTCTTTGTTGGTTCCGTGATTATGAATGTGGAATGTGAATGTCAAGACAGAAATGCGAAAAGCGAAAAATTTCCTCTGATTTTCATTAACTTAGTGAGATCGCTTGTGAATGTAATAGTGTGAATGCGGGGTAGACGGGTGTCCGGATCCGAGGACATCATACCTAAGAGGTGTTGGGATGCAATTATACGAATGGATCTTAGGTTTTTGGATGTAAGCCCGAGAATGACCCAAGATAGATCTGAATGGAGGCAAAGAATCTGTGTAGTCGGCCCTACTTAATGTGGGAAAAGGCTTTGTTGTTGTTGTTGTAATTCATTCTATGATCAGAAGCAATAAACTCATATTCAAACAATATAGCATTAGTTCTTGATTACGTGGATATTTTTCATTCTCAAAAATACACAAACGAGTAAAAGGTATTAATCTTTGCATGGCCCTTTTTATGCAAATTTCACCTAAGTTACAATGCAAAAATCATGTATATGAGATTACATTTAATCAACAAAAGGTGCATGGGAACATCTACAAAATATCCACCAAGGCATGTGTGTGGGAGGCAATGTTGATGATGGTGCCAACATCCATTGAGGTTCAGTTGAAATGGGACCTCTATAATCTTCCAAAAAGATTTGAGGGTCTGCTCGTAAAAAATCCCTCATGTAAGGCATGAGTACCTTATGCGGTTTGGATTGCATTCAGGATAAGGGATCCTACAGTTGAAGTCACACCATGTGGATGGTTGTTGAGCCTGATGAAGACCAATCCAAGGGTCAGAGATTTGGCTTGATTGAATGGTGAGATAAGGGGGAGTGGGGGGGGAGCAGGGATAGAATTATGGTTGTAGTTCTCCCATCTCTTCTCCTTCTATTGGAATCACCACAATGTCAGATAACAAAGGTGAAGCATGCTTCAGGCGAGGAGGGAGATATTAGTGATGGTTCAACATTACTGCTCCTCTATGGTTCTCTTCCAACAAACTCCTGCAAAAGGGCTTAAGCTCAAAGTTGGCATTGCTTGGTGGGGGTCTCTAGTGAATTTGGCTCAAACGGGGATATGCGGAAGGTGATGCGGTGGTCTTCGAATGGGAAGGAAGGAGAGTGGTGGTCGGAGGTGGAGGAGGTTGTGATTAATGGCAATAAAATCGAGGGATGGATATAGGTGAAGTGGTATTGTTCCCATCTATGAAATATGCAACGGATATTGAAAACCACATCAAGAAGAAGAAGAATATGAGAAGAAGAACAATGAAGTAACACCAAGAAAAAAGGAGGAAGGCACCTGGAACAATGGTGGAGCATTCATTTGGGGAATGAGTGTTCACTTAGCGAGCGTGTGCTGTTAGGAGTGGCTAAATATCAGTGTCCTAGAGGATCAACTGACTAGTTGCACATGACCCTAAAAAAGGGTAGTTTGTCTTAAGATATAAGTTCGGGCTTTATAGGAGATAATTATTGTAATTGACTGAAAACTCTGTGAATACACGTGGTAGTTCAATATGAATATATAGAAGTAAAATGACAAGCGACATGATAATGAATATATCATGTCCCATATGTGAGATTGGTGATTTGTCAATATAATGTCTCATGGGTGAGATTTCATGACAACTTGTTGATATCGTTGTCATGTGGGTTGCTTTCATGATGACTCATAATGAGAAACGAATTTGAATTGCCAAGATATGCTAAATGCAATTAAGATTGAAAACCATACTACGAATGTTTGTTGCATATGTTATTTTAGAGAAGATAACATATCCAAGAGTATGTTGCAACTCTCATGGTCTAAATGAACTATAGATGGAGTATTAGTTCTGAATTCCGCATGTATTTTAGGTGAGTGTGACCATGTTGATAGACATAGTGCTATTGATATTGTGTATAATTGATGAGCTCGCGATATAAATGATAATACAATAATTGTATTGTACAAGTAGTGGATGACATATAATGTAGGCAATAACCATATGAGGATTGTTTGAGTTAGTGAACAAAAATTGGAATGATAATGAAATGATATATGAAAATCTCTTCTTTTTACTCTTCTACACCTTTTGTTATAGTGTACTTTGTAATCTAGCTTTAGCTATACCAAGATTTTAGCTCATCCGTACTCTTTGGAAACTCGTGCAAGTTTACATGTTGTTGAGCAGCAGTTCGCCTTGAGTTTCGGTGGTTCATACTAGATTTCAAGGTGCGTTTTCACTAGTAGTCTTGTGCTAATAGTTGTAGATACTTTTGTAACTTATGTAGTTTAAGTTTTCAATCATGTAATACATTTTATGGACAACTTATAATTTAGATAATTGTAAACGGTTGGGAACCATATATAATAATATGTTATTGGAACATCTTATTATATTCTTCTTTTCCTGCTTTATATTTTGAATGTTAATCATGATGTGTGAGTACGGTTAGAGCTATGTATTTGGATCCTTGGAGGTTTAGGTGGATCGGGGCAAGTAGTGACGAGATCCGCCTCCACCGTTGGGGTGTGGCGTTGAGATAAACTTAGTATTGATTTCCTGACCCATGATTAGGGATGATCATCGAGTTGAACCCACTATAGCCCAAGTCGAGCTCGTTTAAGGTAGTGAGCCTGCGGGCCAAGCGTTGGCCCGAATTAGCAGTTCATATAATAAAAGCTGAAAATAGAACTTAGTTTCTTAGAAAATGATTGCATTACATTGTTTATATTTTATTATTAGCATTCATGCATCAATTCATTATTAGCATACAAAATTCAGAAAAAAATATGGAATTCATAAAATACATGAGACCATATATACAATTTTGCATTTTTTATAAATTCACACTAACCATGTTACCCTAATTCTTCTTCTAAAATGTATATACAGATATTTTTATTGTAAAATCAATAAAAATTGTATGCGTAAATAGAAATAGAGACATCATTTTTATTTAAAAGGAATAAGACAATCATATGTATAAATACAAAGAAGTTTATATGTGGAAAGAAAAATCAACATTTATATGTAATATCATCGAAAACATGAGCATTACAACCATCTCAAGTGGCATGTGAGACATTTCTCTTACTTGAACTCTCCGGAAACGAACTAAGGTCATGAACATGATTATTTTGTAAGAAATCAATTTTCAATCACCTATGTAATAGGGGAAAAGGACCATGGTCATGGAATAACTCATCGAAAATCTAGAACAAAATTGGAAAATTGAAGAGGAGGCTTTGTCTCATGAATAAACGGTTATTCGAGCCAAAGCTGACTCTTGAAGAGACAACTTTCTAATGTAAGAAATTTAAAATTGTCTAAACTAAAGCTGCTTTTTCACTGCCTTTTGAAAAGGCAACTTTGTCACGATAAATAACAAAGAGATATTTATACCCATAACCTTGGATAGCTTTGTAATTACAACCATAACCCTCGATAATCACATATTACACCTAGAACCCTGAATAATACTTAACCCTTACATGATATAACCTTGGGTCAAGTTCCATCCATTTCCTTTGTTAACTTTGATGGAATCCGTATATTTTTGATAATTTTACCCCTCAAACAAAATAAAATTCTTAAAAATCCATCAACACTTTCTCAAGGTCGAAACTGACACATGTCCCTCGCTTCTGCACATTCTCTATGATGGACAACGTCCCCGTTGACGGTGTTGGCACAAAGGCGAAGTAGAGGGTCCCCACGCTGTCCACCAGTATGAGGTAGTTCTTCGTCGGTAGCCTTAGCTCCCTCCCCTCGGAGAGGTGCATGCCCAACCTCAGCACCTCCACCGTTGTCTTCCCAGACATGGGCCTATGCTCTGTGGATTTGCAAGTAAAAGATTGATTCGGGGCCACAAAGCTTGGTCCGACGTAATAACATAGAAATGCTTGGAAGGTAGAAGAAGAACTGATGGGTCAAGAAGATGGGTGTGGAATCGTCGATTATCGGGCTGGATAGGACTGAGAAGAAGAAGAATCAAAGAAGAAGAAGAAAAGCAGGTGAGAAGAATATGATTAACATACGGGCGTGTTAAGAAGAGAATTCGTATTGGTCGAAAGAAGAAACACATCTTGCTGGAGGGGAAGCCCTCTTGTCGTCATTGCCTCGAGAGTCCAACCTACAATTGTCACCAACAAGGAATGGAGGTTGGGCCTTGCATCTACCTTAGGACTAATCAAATTTCAACAACTGGACGTCGAGGGTGTCTTATAGGTTTGAGCGGCCATACAAGATGGATTCGATTGTTTAGGATATTGGTGGATATCCATGATGAACGTGAAATCTGCCTCTTTAATAATGTGGGATTGTCGTAGTATAGGAGGCAAATTTTGGTCATGCAAAGACCACATCTTCGAATGTGTAGAAATTAATTTACTTAGTAAGTGTACTAAGGTCGAACTCACGGATACGAACCTCTTCGTCTATTTATCAAAATTTTCTATTTAATTTATGTGTGATTATTTTCAAGTCTTTAGGTCTTCATGTATATGCACAATAAAAATGAAAGAGATGCAATTTTTATTTTATTTTTCAATGCAATTATACGATGATGCATGATATATTGCATGAATAAACGAATGCAAGACATTATGCGCAAGATTAGTTACAAATATGCCCTATAGAATATAGAAGCAAGGCGCATAAATTAATTTATATCAGAGTTAAATTGAGTATAAAAATCAAGAGCAAGCCTCCAATAATGGCAAGAGTTGTCAAGCAAGAAACACTATTTAACAATAAAATTCATCCCATTAATTTAGTGTCAAATCCAAAATTTAAACAAGCCATTAGATAGAGAATGAAACTAGCATCAAAACAACACAGAAATCATGTAAATTGGATCTAAAATGCTCAAGATATGCCAAAAATAGTGCAAGGGTATAAATATAATAAAAAATGCAATAAAAATAAAGATAACTATTACAAATAAGTCCCTGAAGGGAACCATTTGCAAATACCAAAAATTATTGGGGCCTCTATGCAATTTTCCCTTTAGTGTGGAGGAACCTCTTTGTAATTTCATAAAGTCACAAGGGCCTACCTACAAAATACCTAGGTGCACACGTGAGGCACACGCTTGGGCACCAAATGTAATAATCGAAAATACCAGGATCTTCAGTGCAAATTGCCCAGCTTCGCACGTGCGGGGCACGTGAGAGGGCCAGGCTCGGGAGGCAGCTTAGCTTTGGGCCATGTGGCATGATCGAGTGTTTTGGTTCTTGGTTCGGGTCGCCCGAGCCGATAAGTTCGGCGTCAGGCTCGTGCGGACCACGTGGCATCATCTATACCGTCCGATCGTGAGGATCGGACGGTGCATGCTTTTCATCCTCCGCTGCATGTTGCCGGAGAAGGGGGGGCTCCGGCGACCATATTTTTCATCCACCGACCTCTAGTAGTTTCTTGGAAGGCACGTGCATCTTCGCAATGAGCAGACGAAGGAGCTGGAAGTGCGGCGAGGACCCGGGGGCGATTAGTGTGGCTTGTCGTTGAAGCGCACTTGGTGGCGGAGCTTGAGATTGGAGGTATTGGGCGAAGTCTGGCCATTGAGTACCTGCAGGGGTTAGAAGGATAGTCGAGGCATGCACGGTGCAAGTGTGGGTGAAGTGAGGTTAATGGAGGGTTGTGGGGCGATTGGAGGCGGAGCCCTTGGTGGAGTTCTTCTCCGGCGAGGAAGAGAACAGGGGATGATCGTGGTGGAGGTTCTAGAGGAGGGGAACGGGTGAATGGAGTTGTGGACGAAGGTGATTGGTTGTTGATGGAGCTCGTAAGGTGATCAGATGATGGAGATGGTGTAGGTAGGTGACGGGAAAAATTCGAGGAAATCGAAGTGAAGCTAGGGAGAGGAGGTACCTGGAGATTAGGAGAAGAAGACGGCGGATGTAGTGGCCTGGGCTGAGCTCGCTTGGAGCTCGGGTCGTCACTCAACATGATCAGTCTGAGCATGGGGCTCGGCGGCGCACGGAGGCGGCCGCAACATGGTCGGAGGGCCATGGATCGCACCAAGAGCAACGACCATTGCCACCTCGACAAGACGCCCTCCGCTGTCACCGGAGGGCGGAGGAAGCTAGGCCGGAGCCCCCTTGGTTGGTGGATGATGGTGCTGGGAGTCGACGGAGGTGGTTTTATAGGCGGAGGTGATGGCGTTACAGGTGGTCACGATGGGGGTTTGTAATGGTGATTTGATGGCGAGGGAGTAACAGAGGTGAGCATTGGTGGTCGTGTGAGGATGGCGGAGGAACATGCTATGTGGTGGTGGCATTGTGGAGCGAGGAGGGGTATGGTGGAAGGAGCAAAAATGGAAAAGGGGGCGAGGGGTTTGCAAAGTGTAACGGATGGGGCAGGGGTCATTTGGAGGTGGAAGACGAGACATGGCATGTTGGATCATGAGATCCAACTGTCCAAATGGAGACTCTGGTGTGCGGCGAAGATGCATTCGATCATATCGCATCCAATGGTGGAGAGGTAAGCGGACACGGGCAGTTGAGATGGGGGTTTGAGTCCCATCCAACAGTTGAGATGAAGCGGGTGACGTGGCTCGGTGAGAGCCGAAGGTTAGGAGGGGGATCGAGCTGCTGAGGTTTAGGCGGGGATGAAAGGATGAGATCATATCTTAGGGGAGATCTAATGGCTGGAAGTGAAGCGGGAGTGAACGACAGAGATTGAGGCAAGGGAGGTTATCAACGACCAGTAGGGGGCCAGGTGGCGAGAGAGGAGGCAACCATGTGGATGGCCCAGAAGACGCCATGTGGCTGCTCCAGAAAATTCGAAAAATACAAAAATATAGATAAATCTAAAAGAAATATTTAGAGGCAAAACTAGAAAAAAGTCAAAACATGAAAGTTGTAGATCTCGATAAGATCTACAAGTTTCATGTTGGACAAAAGCCAAAAGAGGTCATTTGTATAAAAGTGTATTTTTAAAGGGAAAAAACACAACTTTGGGGTTTTTATATTTTTTGTATTTTTTATTTTTTTAAAGGTCAAAATAATTATAGAAAACTTATTAATCTAATTTTTAGGGGTTTTTAATAACATAGAAAAATAAGGAAAAAGGTTAGTAATTAACTACAATAAATAGAGGTTAATTACACAATTTACATACAATATAATACAGGTTGAGAACAATGAATTATCAGTGATTTTTATTGAATTATTTAAGCAAGGATATTAATAATTTGATTTTAGCATGATGAATACGAGATTCATCATACCCCTGTACTTAAACTATGCTTTTCCTCGAGCATCTAAAGAATGAAGAAGTTGGACTAATTCCTGACAGTGCATGTGAAAATTTCGAGTCTCAATTCTTTGAAGACCCTTAATTTAAGTGATCTTAAAATTCTGGGCTCAACCAGGCTCTAGTTAGAAGTAATCCAACTTCTCTAATTATCATATTCTTTATTTGCACATAAAATATAAGGACATGAAGATTAGTGTACTGCATTCATGAGAGTTGAGTCGAGACATCACCCAAAGTTTCAATCCGGGAGACTTTCCTCTAGACCTAATCCTCAACACTAGAGAATAAGTCTATTCTTGCTTCAGTTAACCGTTTCATTAGTTTGTCAGACTTGAAAGTGTAGATGGACGTCCAGTTGATGGAGGGCATAGGATCGTGTGTATATTTCTCTCCCTCACATTGGAACAAGGGGCCTCTCGAGTGTCTTGTTACTCAACACTTGTATATTTTTATTTTGTTGATCAATGTGTCCGTCAAGAGAATTCGGAGTCGTCTGCATTTGTTTTTCTGGGAGTACACGAGGGTGTGTCTCTTTTGAGTATCTAAGATACCTTCGACACCTAGACTTGTATCACTATATGATGCAGAGCCCTTTATGGTGGTAGCACAACTCTTGGATCCTAATAGCGTTTGATCCAAGTGGACACTTTGAAAATGTTTGGGAGCGCTCGCCTTTGGTGTAAGCTCTTTGTAATTTGACTTTGAAGGATAGAGCTTTTTCTTGATGCATTTCTTTCTTTTCTTTTCTTTTCATTTTGTTTAGCTCCACTGCTTTTACCAAAAGTTGGTGCACAATGATCAACAATTAAATAGATTTCATCACACCCTGGCACATAGGTTAATATAAATGATAACATGCGAACTTGTTCGCATACTAGCTAGGATTTTGCTGACACTCAGGTTCATGAAGCCTTCATTAACTTTATCCCATCCTCGAATATCATTAGATCAGGTCTAGACTCAAATCTCCAGTCCTAGTTCCTCAAGTGATAACTCAACTCATCTCATCTCATCAATCACGCAGTTGTGAAAGTGATGTGTTGATCATATTCTTTAAGGGGTAGAGATGAAGAGTGCAATATAGCGCTCAAATCCTTCAAACTAGGGAAGTGTGGATTATTAAGTTTAAAATCCTAATAACTAAGGCTGGCTAATTCAGACTCTCAAGATTTCAGAAATCAAGTATCTTCAAAATCCTTAAGCCTTGAGTGAATGTGAATGTGTCAGGAATACACCAACTCCAGAGTTAGTGGATTTTTGTGATTTTTATCTTTTTGTAAATTTTTATAGATTTTAATTTTCCATTTTTTAAATTCCTTTGAGAAAGAATGATTGGCCCAGGCTCACATGAATAGTTGCATCTACTTCCATCCAGTATGGGTGTAAGTATGGATCATTAGATAGACTAGTGTTACTTGAGGACGGAGCCATAGACAGCGTCCTCTAAACCACCTACTCTGCTAAGGGAGACTGAAGTTCCCTCACTGAAGAGTAGCTACTCATTTTAATCCTAGTAGTCAGAGCTTCTAAAGGAAATTTTTAATTTTTCAAATTTTTATGGAAATTTTGAAAAAAGTTAATTTTATTTACAAAAAGTTAGTTCCTCAATTTTTAAAAATATTTTTACATGAATTTTTACCAAAAATCATTTCACGGGTCAACTTAAACCAAGCCCAAAAAGTTTCCAAAAATTTTAAAACACGAGCTATGGTTCCCTATACTTAACTTTTACCATGTCCTCGTAGCACAAGTGATACGAAGCCATAGTTTTGGTTAAATATAAGGTGATATAGCGGAACTGAGGAGAAGAATCCCCCTATAGTTAGGTAAAAAATGACCTAAGTATAAGAAGACAGATGGAGGGAAGAATGATGGGTCGGGTCCCCTTATACTTAGGCTGAAAATAGCCTAAGTAAAAGATCCAAAATTTGGGTTGGGGGGGTCTGAGGCTAGTTAGGGTTAGGGGGTGTTTATACACAAACATCTAAAGGAGATGGGAGGGGGTGTACATTGTGTGAAATATACAACTTGAGGGGGTGAGAGGATATGTACAGGATGCATGTGACTGTGTGTGTGTGTATGTGGGGTGTAGATCATCTAGTGATCTACTTTTTTCTTCTTCTTTTTTTCCTTTTTTATACATGCGAGCTCTCGAACGAGGACTGCTAGAAATGCACATGATACATTTTTTTACAACTGAATGCATGAAATGACTAAAGTTCTCATAATCCTCCTTGATTTTCTTTTATCAGCGGGAGCTCCCAACTCCACGCCTCCATGGTCTCAAGCATCCTTAATTTCCATGGGCCCTGCCACAAAAGAATGATGTTAGAAAATATCAAGAACAATAATCAATAACATGGTACAGAAACATGATGAAAAGACCTGAAATTATTGAAAATATTCACTTCAAAAATAATTCAAAATTCGACATATAATAAAGGTGAGTTGTGTCCCCGACAACGACGCCATTTGATGAATGTGAAATCTTCCTCTTTAATAATATGGGATTATCGTAGTACACGAGGTAGATTTTGATCATGCATACGATAATCCCACTATCTATCTAAAGCAGGAAGATTTCACATTCATCAAATGGGTCGAACTCAGGACACAAGCCCTCTTCATCTATTATTCAAATTTTGAATTTAATTTATGAAGTGATTATTTTCAAGTCTTTAGGTCTTCATGCAGATGCACAATAAAATGAAAGAGATGCAATTTTTATTTTATTTTTCGATGCAATTATACGATGATGCATGATATATTGCATGAATAAAGGAATGCAAGACAATATGCACAAGATTAATTACAAATATGACCTATAGAATATAGAAGCAATGAGCATGAATTGATTTAATTCCAGAGTCAAATTGAGCATAAACATCAAGATCAAGCCTCCAATAATGGCAAAAGTTGTCAAGCAAGAAACACTATTTAACATTAAAATTCATCCCATTAATTTAGTGTCAAATCCAGAATTTAAAAAGCCATTAGATAGAGAATGAAACTAGCATCAAAACAACACTGAAATCATGTAAATTGGATCTAAAATGCTCAAGATATGCTAAAAATAGTGCAAGGGCAAAAATGTAATAAAAATGCAAGGAAAATAAAGATAACTATTGCAAATCGGACCTTAGAGGGACCATTTGCAAGTACTAAAAACTGACGGGGCCTCTCTGTAATTTTCCCTTAGCATGGAGGGACATCTTTGTAATTTCATAAAGTCATAAGGGCCTCCCTGTAAAATACCTAGGTATGCATGTGTCGGGCCACGTGGCATGATCGGGTGTTTCGGTTCTTGGTTCGGGCCGCCTGAGCCTATAAGTTCGGTGTGAGGCTCGTGCGGACCACGTGCCATCATCTGGATCGTCCGATCGTGAGGATCGGGCGATGCCTACTTTCATCCTCCGCTGCATATTGCCGGAGAAGGCGGGGCTTTGACGACCATGTTCTTCCTCCACCGGCCTCTAGCAGTTGCTTGGATGGCACGGGTATCTTCACGATGAGATGGCGAAGGAGTTGGAAGTGCGGCGAGAACCCCAGTGCGATTAGCGTGGCTGGTCGATGAAGCGCACCCGATGGCGGAGCTTGAGATTGGAGGTGCTGAGCAAAATCCGGCCATTGAGTACCTACGAGGGTTATAAGGATAGCCGAGGCGTGCATGGTGAAAGTGTGGGTGAAATGAGGTGAATGGAGGGCCGTGGGGAGATTGGAGGCGGAGCCCTTGGTGGAGTTCTTCTCCAGCGAGGAAGAGAACATGGGACGATCGTGGTGGAGGTTATGGAGAAGGGGAGTGGGTGAACGGAGTTATGGGCAAAGGTGATTGGTGGTTGATGGAGCTCGTAAAGTGATCAGATGATGGAGATGGTGTAAGTAGGCGAGGGGAAATTTTGAGGAAATCGAAGTGAAGCCTGGGGGAGGAGGTACCTGGAGATTAGGAGAAGAAGACATCGGATGTAGTGGCCTGGGATGAGCTCGCTTGGAGCTCGGGTCGCCGCTCAACATGCTCGGCCCGAGCATGGGCCTCGGTGGAGCACGAGGGCGACCACAACATGGCCGGAGGGACATGGATCGCACCAGGAGCAACAGCCATCGTCGCCTCGACAAGCCACCTCCGCTGTCACCAGAGGGCGGAGGAAGCTAGGCCGGAGCCCCCTTGGTTGGTGGACGATGGTGCTGGGGGTCGACGGAGGTGGTTTTATAGGAGGAGGTGGTGGCATTACATGTGGTCACGGTGGGGGTTTGTAATGGTGATTTGATGGCAGGGGAGTAATGGAGGTGAGCGTTGGTGGTCGTGCGAGGATGGCGGAGGAACATGCTACGTGGTGGTGGCATTGTGGAGTGGGGAGGGGTATGGAGGAAGGACCTAAAATGGAATGGGGGCGAGGGGTTTGCAAGGTGTAACGGACGGGGCGAGGGCTGTTTGGAGGTGGAAGACAAGACATGGGCCATTAGATCATGCGCTCCAACGGTCCAGATGGAGGCACTGGTGTGCGACGAAGATGCGTTCGATCATATCGCATCCAATGGTGGAGAGGTAAGCTGACTCGGGTGATGAATCTCCATTTCATCACCTTTATTCTATCATTTTGGCCTTGAAAACCCTAGCTAATGCAGGTAAATAACATTAATTTGTCTATGATAGCATTATTATTTATTGTATTTCTTGCACATAAAATAAGGTTTTTAATGCCAAAATTATAGAATAAAGAGAAGAAAAGAAAAAGGAATAAAATATTGCAAATATTTTATGACTCAAACCCCGAGACCAAGTCCAGAATGGAATTGGTCGACAAGGAATAAAGTAGGGGGAGATAAGGGCCAAGAATACAATAAATATTTCATTTATTCATTCTTGATTTGTGCATTTTTGACACCTATTTTGTATATAAGTATTTATGCATCAAATAAAGAAACTTTGTACATGAAAGTTGTAGATAATAATGTAAATAGAAATACAAAATTGAGTTTGTAAGAAAATCATATACATTGTACATTTTATACCCAGAATAAAAAGCCAGAAACCAAACTTCACGACCCATATCTTCCAAATAAAGACTCAAAACATAGCAAAATCACCTCTAATTGTATATAACTTTTCATGATCTATTTAATGGTGGTAGTTTTATATTTTTGAAATTACTGTACAAAAAATAGGATTTGGGCCCCTATTGTACATAATACCGATTAAAATATTTAATTTATTCATTAATTATTATTTTTAAAAATTCATATTTTTATAATTTTGTAAACATTATTTATAACATAAGTGTACATTAAAATTAGAAATAATCCTCAAAGAAAAAGGAGAATAAAATAAAACTATGCCAAAACCTAGATGAAATACCTATGTATATAAATAAAAGAGAATTATAATCTTTAATTATTTTATTCTTTCATATTTTTAGAATATTGCCCATATCATATATATTCTATTAAAAATACAAAACAAAAATAAAAACTCATTAAAATGCATTAAAATAAAAAGAAGTATACAAAACATAGGCAAAACACCTATACTTATACCTATACAAATCATATACCTATTTGTTTCAATGTGCAAATAAACTCATAAATATCAAATAAAAATATATTTAGACCCACAAAAAATAAGTTATAAATATATAAAATAAGAAAAAAATAATACAATAAAATATACTCAATAGAAATAAAAATAGACAAAACATAGGTATATACCTATAAATACACTCATAAAAATTAATTACTAATAAATAAAGCCAAAAATAAGTAAAAATAATATTAAATACTACGTAAAATAATAAACATTTTTTTATTTTATACTTGAAAAATAATAAAATAATTTACTATTTTAAATTATTTTTTTTCGAATAAAAACTTCTGTTTTGTCCTGTAGCGGCCGACGTGGACAAATCCGCGTGCGGCCCTCGTTGACCTCTGGTCAACTGTCCCATCCGCCTGTCTGACCCGTCAGAACGTTGAATCCCCGTTTTTCTTGCATTTTTCATGGGCGTCTCGTCCATCGATCGAACTCCCTTCCTTCACAAGAATTGTTCCTAGTTCATTGTACAATCACGTTAACATCTTAGATTGCTCGTAAACACATCAGATTCTTTGATTTTAGCCGGTCAATAAGGGTGCCTTGTGATGTTTATAAATAAACAGCTCTAACCTCCTTCGCAAATTTGGTCAGTTTTTGTTCTTCTCCCTTCCTCGTATTCGGTCCTGGAGTTTCCTCGTGACAGGGGGAGGCTTTTGGCGCCTTGAATCGGTCGGAGGAGGTGGGAGCTACACCTACGGCGGAGTTCCGACGACGCCACGCTCCCTGGTTCCCACCAGGTATTAGAGCCCCTTTTATTGCTTTCTTAGATAGGTTTTCGTTCCAGCGTTTATTCCCCGTCGTTAGTTTAGCTTGTAGTTAAGTAAATCGCCTTGAATCGGTCGAGTCGTAGTTCGCCGGAGCTTCGCTCCAGCGACGACTCCTGAGTCCTCCAGTCATTCCCCGAGCCCCGTATCGCAACCATCTCGTTCCCTATTATTTTCTCCATCATCTGCACGCCCCTGATCAACCAGAGCCCTCGTGGTTCCGCGAATCGAGGTTCGCCTCCGCCTCTCGCCGAAACCTCGCCGCCTACCTCCATTTTTTGCGTAAAGCATCAAACCCCAGGTCGAGGGTGAAGCCCTCGAGCCGCTTGTCCTTCATGTGCAGGTCTTAACTCAAACGGAGCCCTTTTGGGCTTGATTGATTCCAGTAAGAGGTTCATCAAGGTCCTCCCCTTCTTCGAGCTCGCCTGATCAATTGGGACCTCCAGGAGCCCAGCGGAGACCATCAGTAGACGCGGGATACTTCCAGGCACGTGTATAGACCATCGGAGGCGACAGAGAAGGCCGGAGGCACCGACTACTCACGATCGAAGCTCATCGCGCGCGAGCTTTGTCCCTGTTTTTCCACATCGCTTCATCGCCGTCTGATCAAGTTGGAGCTCCCAGATGCGCCAGCCGTCGTTGGATGAAGCCTCGCTCAAACGTCGGATCATCTGATTTGATCTAATCTCGGCCGTCCGCCATCGAAACGTCGTCGACCGTCAGATGGAGGCCACGTGTATAAGCGAGAAGACATTAGCCGTCCATCAGCGCCTAAGAGGGGTAATTTACACCTTGAGCCCCTGCCTTTCTGTATTTATTGTTTAGTCTAGTAAATATTATGTAACGTTTAAAATAAAGTGGATTTTTTGTAAAAAGACCCCTAGGTTTCTTGTATTTACATTTAGGTCCAATCCACGTCAGCTCACGTGTCGTCCCACGTGATTGGTAAAATTGCAAGGGCCCCTGGTGGGTTTTGAAATATGTATTTGGTCCTGAAACTTCATGTTAACGTTCAAAAATTTTTGTATATTTGCATAGAACTCCTCGGACTATATTTTATTTGCAAAAATACCCCTGCCAGTGTTGGAAATTTCTTTTTGCTTTCCCTATCTATTGCATGCATCTACAAAATTCCAAAAATCACCAAAAAATTACCATAGGTTCATGTCGCATTGTATTATCACGCCCTATTTTTATTTTGCATTTTTATTGCATTTTGACATTTATAAAAATTCAAAAACATGCATTTTTGCTATTGTTTGCATTATATAATCCTTAAAAAAATATAAAAATTACTTGAAAAATTCCCAAATATATATATATATTGTGCCTTTTCGTATGTTTGATTTTCTATCCAAAATCACTAAAAAAATATAAAACAAAACTCCTAAAAATTAGAAAATCCCAAAAACCTTCAAAAAAATATTAAAAATCCCAGAAAAATCCTAAAAATGCAATGTCTGTATCCGAATTTTCTGTATTTTATTATCTTTGTTTTAAAATTAATTTGAGTAATTTTTAGAACTATTTGATATTTTTCTTCCTCATTTTAATTTTGGCCAGCAATTTATTTCATTGTTTACTTGTATTTTTTACTTTAAAAATACCAAAAATTAGGAAAAATCTAAAAAATCATAAAAATATTAAAAAATTATAAAAATAACAAAAATATTTTATTTACTGTATTTTGAGTATTTGTCCTTATTTTCATCTCTATCTTATCTCTCTTTTATTATATATTCTATATGGCTTTATATCTTATTTCAAAAAGAAAGTATAAAAACAAAAAAATATAAAACAAAAAAATTAAAAAGTAAAAATCAAATAAAAATTATAAAACCAAAAATCAAATAAAAAAATTAAAACCCACAAAAAGACTTGTGCGCATACATGACTAGCTTGTATATAAATAATTGTAGGCTACTTGTTTTTACTCTCTGTGGTTCGACCTCTACATATTTACGCACTATGCATCATTATGGTAGAGTTAATAAATTTTAATTCACATTTTTTGGACTTAATTGCTTTATTTTGATTGTGGGTTAATCTCTGATTAATAGGAGTTCGTGAGCGGTCGTCATAGCGACTTCGTCTCCGCCTTGTGTGGGACGTATTTTGGCCCTTGCAAAGCCCTTGTTATCAGATGGCATCGTTGTCGGGGAGCAATGAGCGTAGCTTACTTTAGTTTGACATGTTGTAAATATTTGCATGATCTTTTGTTAAAATTTATGAATTGCATGTACATATTTACTACCTTTGTTTATATTTTGTGATTATTTGTGCTAATCCCTTTTTATTGCAACTTTGATGCGAGAGTCCGCCATGCGAGGACGGTCTTCTAGGAGGCCGGTGCAGCCATGCATGAAGGAGGGTCACGACTGTGTGACCGACTGGAGCAAGCACCAAGGAAGCAAGAAGAAGGCTTAGCTAGTTAAAATAAATGTAATTTTATGAGAGAGAGACAATTTTGGCATGTAATAATTTGGACTCTACTCTTCACAACGAGGTCCAGTGCCCTGGTGTCTTTCACCTGGGGGCCTCGTCGCAGCTTTTTCGTGTTTTCCCGCTGTCTTTTCTTTGTTTCTCGTTGTTTTGAGCTTTCCGCCTTTTCTTTATTTTGTTTTGTGTGCATGGAGCCCCTAGACTTAGGTTGCTTGACTCGGTAGCTAGGTCCACACATTAATAAGAATGCTTGTTCCTATAGTCTCTTACATATGGATTTAGTCAAATTTAATTGGTTCTTCACGATTAATAGCAGCTAATGTTTAGGGCGATTTTGTCGCTTGCACGCCGTCAGGTAGTTAGGTTTAAAAATTCTGTTTTGCATACCGCTTGGAGAGAGCCGGGATGCACTGTAAGTCCTCTAACTCGGCATGCATCATTCGGTTCAATGGTGAGATTTCCATCATGGAACCAACTTGCACGGTTTTTCCGCTATCTCCCTCTGATTTTGAGCACCTAGGACATAAATGAAAATCTACAAAAACGTTAGGCGCTGGTATGAAAACAGACTCAAAAAAAGTGAAAACCCAAAAAACTAAAACAAGGGGGCTGCTAAATAAACTTTAACCTTAATTAAAATTTGTAATGGACTATCATTGTACGGGTTTCATAAAGCCCTCATTGTTTTCAGGTACCTTCGGAGGGGGACCAAAACCCTACTCCCATGAGCGAGGCACACCCCATAAGGAATAGAGCCAAAATCCCAGTCTGCAACTGCCTTATTTATCGCCTGGATTTCCGAAGTAATGGCGCTTCTACCGTACGTGATCGAGTAAGGCCTTGTCAGCGATGGTGTTACCACCTTGTGTGGAACATCGATATGGTCTGAAGTACCGAGCATAAGCCACTCCTTCACGGGGGTGTCTGTCTCATCGGTTTGCGTCCGGGTAGGTTCTTGCACGCTCACGGGTGATTCTGTACCGAGTGAGAACCGAGGTATTGGTTTTGCCTATCGGCTTCCTCCCTCTATTTCATTGGTTGAGTGTTAGGGATCCAGGAAGGGTTACAAGGACCTCAAAAAGTACAGACTACAGGTTACAAAGGAGGAGGACAAGTACATGATTCTTTTCTGGTATTACTCTCTCTCCTATAGGGTAGCGTGCTAAGGACTTGTTAAAAGATATGCCTGAAATCACAACTCTAAAACTGAAAAGATAATAAGTAGCCGAACCTTCACGGCTTCACATGGCGTGAGTTGGTGAACCCGATTTTGTATTGTGTTTGTATGGATCTAGATTAAGGTTCAAAGATCAAGTCTCGCACCTTTGCGCAAATTTTGTTATATCATTCTCCTTTGACCCCCGCTCAGTCGAGCCTTTCTACTGTTTTACACTCCTCTTTATTTCTCGTTGACCATCGTATCCTTCATCCAACATACAATCCTCCTTTTACTTCGCCAAGTCGATCAATGGATGGTTTCCGTCGGGATCCCGTCAACACCCACATCGATTCCATAGACTCTACTTCTCCAATAAATTCGAGGCAATTCCCGAGAACGCGACCCGGACTTTGTGGATCGATCTCCAGACTCCTCGTCTTCTACCTTTCTTTTGACCACCCAATAAACTGGGATCACTTTTGTCCCACTCTCGCTGTTGTGAATGGAAGTCGATCACAGTCCATATCTTTTTCCATTCACAACATGCTGGGATCAACCTTGATTCCAGATTCATCATGACATCTGAATAATATTGCAAGTGGTCTGATTAGGATTCTCTCATTCTGCAGATAGAAGACAGACCAGGCCCTGGATTCTAATCTGGAATTCATTTCATCAGACTCAGACCCTGACATGGCTCTGCAAGGAAAGGGCAAGGGTCAGCAGCCACCCCAACCAGAAGGACAGATGCCTGATCAGAATCAGGTTAATGCACAATTGTTGGCATCCATCTAGGCTATCCAACAGCAGTTGACAGAGCAGGTCCTAACACATACTGCTTTCCAGGATATGCTAAATGATGTAATGAACAGAGCCTAGGGAGGAGGAGGAGGACGAGGAGCTGGTAATCCTCTTGATGACGAGGAAGAGTCGGAAATTGGGAGACCAAAACCGACGCTGAAGGAAACCTATAATCCTGGAGACAACCAGATGACTGAGTGGATCCTCATTCCACCGGTGCATGCTCACTTTGAGCTGAAGCCCCAGGTCCTCGCTCTTCTTCCATCTTTCCATGGAAACACCAGTGAAGAGTCGTACATCCACATGTAGCAGTTCTCACGCATCTGCCATACTACTCACTACCCCAACGTCCCTTTGGACATTGTCAAAATGATGGCATTCCCCTTCAACCTACAAGACAGGGCCCTCTACTGGGTCAACCATTTAGGGAAGGTTGTGACAACCTGGGAGGAACTGAAGTCAGCCTTCTTGCACAAATTTTACCCTCTCGGTCGACTCAACTAGATGCGAGCACGAATCAGCAACTTCTCCTAGGGAGCCCATGAATCTATCCACGAAGCGTGGGAGAGGTTTACAGATCTGCAGGAGAAATGCCCTCATCACGAGATTCTGAAGACCAGCCTGGTCCAACATTTCTTTGGGGGCCTGAATATCGAAATCCAAAGGCTTGTTGACGCAGCATGTGGGGGTTCACACTTCAACAAAGATGAAGATGTAGTCTAGTAGATATTCGAAGAAATGGCCGAAGGAGAGGTCGTCCTCTCTTCATCTAAGGCATACCAAAAGCAGCCCCAGATCGTCTAGATACAAGTACACATGGCAGCGTCCCGCGAGGCGGAGAGAGATGAGAGCTCCAACCTCAGCATCATCGGAGGCCATCTCTCGAAGGTTGATATCATCGAGAAACGATCACAGGACCTTGAAAAACTTGTTGTGATCGAGATGAGGACTCAAAATCTTGACAGGCTAGATCAGATCACCGAATAGTTAGAGTTGTTGGTGGGCACCATCAACTCTGTCCAGTCGGCAACACCATCAGAAGCTCCAACTGAGAAGAAGGACGATCTACCATCGCCACATCAGCCTCAGCCAAGTCAGCAGCCACCTACAGTCCAGCACGTATATTACGTGAATGCGCCCGACCAGGGCCAGTCGCAGCAGCAGATGGTTGTGTACCAACCAGAGTTTGTATCAGGATCTGATCCAGTCTTCCCACCACCACCCCTGATTCAAGAAGTCAACGGGGTTTGGAGTAATGAAGCACAGCTGACCCGTCTCATGGGACAACCTCAGGGTTAGCTACCAGCCAACCGGCAATACCACCAACCTCAGGGTGGTCGATTTGGGAAGTCCTCACAGCCGCCGCCACAGTATCAGCAGCCTCCCTCATATGCAAACCAATGAGGCAGAATCAGCATTATCAGCAGCCGCAGTACCGTCAGCCACAACCTTTTCATCAGTATGCGGCCGCTCCACCTCAATAGTACTAACAGTATCCCCCTTCCTCTTACCAGCAGCTTCAGCTTCCTGACCACCCCAACACCACCAACAACAACCTTAGCACCAACACATGGAGCAACAGTGTGGTCTGCACGCTGAATCTATTGAGGCAATTCCTGTGAACCCGACCATGGATTGCTTGGCCCAATTCGTCAAAAGGCTAGCAGATATGACCAAGAGGTTCGACGATCTGACCTCCACCAAGACCACTATCCCAGCTCAGGTCGAGGCCAACCCCAATAGCTTTAAAAAGAAGGTGCAGGGTAGAATGTGATGTTCTGTCTGTGTCTGTAGAGTCAGAAAATGATATTATTGTTTGTTCTAATGCTGTCACTCTCAGGAGAGGTAGGGCCTTGCCTCCGCCTGCTATCAAGAATGGGGAGAATAAAGAACCAGGTGAATCGTCATCTTCTGCATCAGCCGTGCCAGCTACATGGACGGGTGAGGAAGAAGAAGGAGGAGCCATTCCAGCCGTCATGCAACACCAGCATCATCAGCAAAAACTACAAAAAAATCAGCAAAACCAAAAAGAACAAAAAGAATTTTGCAGCCAAAGTAAGTCGCGCTAGCCTCGGAGGAGCAGCCAGCTGCAACTGATCCCTCACCAGCCGACGGAGCAGATACCCTACTTTTTTCTCACCCATCAGCACCAGTACCTCAGGATCCATCTTGTACTCCTTTTTATAGTCTGGATGTACAACAATATGTGGGCGATAATTCTGATGTAAATAAGAACTCTATTTTTCCTTCCAGTGATGTAAATATTCCTTTTCCTAATGCAATCGAAAAATCCAAAAAATGCAAAAAGAAAAAGTGCATTGTCTGATCCTGGAGTTGTGGAAATAATAGATAACTTAGCTGTTGAGATTCCCTTACTGAAGTCCATGGAATATATGCCATCTGTGAAGAAAGGTTTGAAAGAAGCATGTACCAACAAGCGTCGCCTAGCACGCAAGAACAAACGCAATCAGTTCGAGAGGCACGTGCTTTCCATGGCCACTGTAGCAGCTATCAGCAATCTCCCTTAGAAGAAATAAGATAAAGGAGCGCCTCTTATCAGTTGTGAGATATTTGATCAAGTCTTCGAGCGTACTCTCCTTGACAGTGGATCTTCTATCAACCTTTTGCCCTCGTCCCTAATGTAAGAATTTGGGCTACGTCCGCTCAAGCCAACACAGATGATCCTTCAGTTCGCTGACTGATCCACCAAGCGACCTAAAGGTCTGATGGAAGACGTTGTGGTGAAGGTGCGGGAGATGCAATTCCCTGTTGATTTCGTGGTCCTCTATATGGACTCACCCGCACCCTTACTCCATACCCCTATCATCCTTGCCCGACCTTTCTTACGTACCTCAGGCGTCGTGGTTGACTACAGGACCGGCAAGATCACTTTTCGCTCGGACAGCAAGCAGATCACTATAGACATGATCAGAGAGTCGAACGCGACGACTGAAGAGAGCCATGCAGTATCAGAAGCAGACTGTAACTTTATTGCAGAGATCAGGGACTCATCACTTTCATTGAATGATTCATGGACCCGATAAATCCTCACTCTCGAGGAGGACTTGGAAAGCACGGTTGACCTATGCTTCGATGATTCTTGGGAGACAGTCTCTCAGATGCTGGTGCAACTATGTGATTTCGAGAATTCACTCCAGCCCGAACACAATGAGCCTAGTACAGAACCGTTCGGCACAACATCAGGATCTCAACAGAATGCTGAGGATGGTAGATCCATTAATGAAGTACATCCCACCACCAGTATAGTATCTGAAGTGACCAACAAGTTAGACAGATCAGGACCACAACTCAAGCCACTTCCTGCAGGCCTGAAGTATGCTTTCCTTGCGGGTGAAGAACACATGTATCCGGTCATCATCATCAGCAGGCTGAACCCGGATCAGGAATCTCGACTTCTCGAGGTTCTAGAAAAGAATCGCAAGGCACTTGGTTGGTGCGTATCAGATCTCCGTGGGATAAATCCAGCATTGTGTTCACACTACCTTTATCTGGAAGAAGATGTTAAGCCGTCTCGCGAATTCCAAAGAAGGCTGAATCCAAACCTCCGGGACGTCGTCATGAAAGAGATCATGAAATGGTGTGACACAAGCTTAATCTATCCCATCTCCGATTCAAAATGGGTAAGCCCACTGCATGTAGTTTCAAATAAATCCGGGCTTACTGTGGTTACCAATGACAAAGGAGAGGACATATCCCCTCGGGTACCAACATCCTGGCAGGTGTGTGTTGACTACCGCCGTCTTAATGCAGCAAGTAAGAAGGACTACTTCCCCTTGCCATTCATTGATTAAGTTTTGGAAAGACTAGAAGGCAAGGAGTTCTTCTGCTTTTTGGATGGATATTCCGGGTACAACCAGGTGGCAATCGCTCCCGAAGATCAAGAGAAGACTACCTTCACTTGCCCGTTCGGCACCTACGCCTTCAGGAGAATGCCCTTTGGATTATGCAACGCACCTGCGACATTCCAGAGATGCATGCTAGCAGTTTTCACCGAGATGATAGGCAGTTTCTCGAGGTGTTCATGGATGACTTCTCGGTCTATGGTGACAGTTTTGATTCTTATCTTGGGCACCTCAACAGAGTACTTCAGAAATGTAGTGAAGTCAATTTAGTGCTTTCATGGGAAAATAGCCACTTCATGGTCACTGAAAGAATAGTGCTGGGTCATGTCATTTCCAAACATGGCATGGAAGTCGACCCGGTAAAGGTGGATGTTATTTCCAATCTAGAGCCACCTCAATCAGTCAAAAATGTAAGGTCATTCCTGGGGCATGTGGTATTTTACAGACGATTCATCAAGGATTTTAGCCGCATCGCCCGACCTTTAACAGAGCTTTTATGCAAGGAAACTGAGTTCAATGTCGATCGCCAGGTTCTCCTTGCTTTCAATCAACTGAAGGAGCTTATCCTCAAGCTCTAGTCCTACAACCACCGGATTGGTCTCTCCCTTTTGAGATCATGACTGATGCGTCAAATTTTGCAGTCGGTCCTGTTCTGGGACAGAGAAAAGAGACAGCGCCCTATGCCATTCACTACGCCAACAAAACATTAGATGAGGTATAAAGAAATTACACTGTAATAGAAAAAGAGTTGCTGGCGGTGGTTTTCGCCCTGGAAAAGTTCAGATCCTATTTGCTTGGATCAAAAGTTACCATTTTTACAGACCACTCTGCTATCCGGTACCTACAGCAGAAGAAGGATGCCAAGCCTAGACTGATTAGATGGATCCTTCTCCTCTAGGAATTTGATTTGGAAATCAAGGACAAGCCTGGAGTTCAGAACATGGTAGTAGACCACCTCTCTAAAATTGAGCAGCAAGAGCCTCACCTGAACAATGCACCTATCACAGAAATATTTCCAGATGAGTCAATTCTAGCAGTGGATTCCCTCCCTTGGTATGTTGATATAGTCAATTACCTTGCATCGGTGGTAATACCATCAGATTGGACGAAAAATCAGAAGAACAAATTCATGTCGACCATCAGTTTTTATCAATGGGAAGATCCTCTCTTATTCAGGGAAGAAGCGGATTGCATTTGGCGCAGGTGCATACCTCAGGAGGAGCATTATAGTGTCCTCGAGCACTGTCACTCGCTCAAATCCAGTGGACATCACTCTGGAGACCGTACGGCAGCTAAAGTACTTCAGTGTGGCTTTTAGTGGCCTACACTATTCAAGGATGCAGCAGTATTTGTCAAACGATGCATTGACTGTTGGAGATTGAAGGGTACACTCACTGCAAAAGATTCGATGCCTCTGAAGATCATTCAGATAGCAGATGTTTTGATGCATGGGGCATTGATTTCATGGGACCTTTCCTTAACAGTCATTGTTTTGAGCACATCCTTCTTGCCGTAGATTACGTAAGTTGTTGGGTTGAAGCTATTTCCACTCGAGCCGCTGACAGTCGGACAGTGTGCCGATTCTTGAGAGATAACATCATTGTACGGTTCGGGATTCTGAAGATTCTCATATCAGATGGGGGTAACCATTTCGTTAACAAGGGGGTCAAGAAATTAACGAAGGAGTACGACATCGAGCATCGTGTCGCATCCCCTTATCATCCTCAAACCAATGGCATGGCCAAATTGTCGAATAGAGAAATCAAGACGATCCTTCAGAAACTTGTTAGGCCGGACAGAAAGAACTGGTCTCAACTCTTGTACTCAGTCCTCTAGGCTTATAAAACCGTCTACAAGTCTCCCTTGGGCATGTCGCCCTATCATCTTGTATATGGGAAGCCGTGCCATCTGCCCGTCGAATTTATTCACAAGTCTTTATGGGCAATTAACATGTGTAATTTGGACTCATGGAAAAGTGGTCATAAAAGAAAAGATGATCTGAACAGACTCTTGGAGTTCCGAGACTATGCATACGATAACACATTGATGTACAAGGAAAAGGTGAAATGCTGGCATGACCGGCACATCAGACGAAAGACCTTTGAAGTTGGACAGAAGGTGTGGTTATTTGATGCAAAGTTATGGATCTTCCCGGGCAAATTAAAGAGTAAGTTGACAGGGGCATTCCGAGTTCGTAAAGTGCGTAACAATGGAAGTATTGCCATATCGGAATTGTCGCCTGACGCACAACCATTCGTCGTCAACGGTCAACTCCTGAAGCCTTACCTCGAGCCTGATACATTCTTGGTCGTTGTCGACTCCATCCAGCTTCTACACTCTGATGAGCTATCCACCACATTGTCAGCATTAGAAGATTCAGACGCCGCACCTCAAAAACTATTCATCTGATTTCTTCTTTTCTTCTTTTCTTCTTTTCTTCTTTTCCTTTTCTATCTTCTTTTTTTATCAAAAAAAGGTGTCACCCCTTGTTGACAGTCTTCAATACTTAGGACGTACTTTGTA